>JAHDVE020012252.1:0-443666 GCA_022606495.2 Halesus radiatus | reverse complement strand
GATTTTTAGAAACTTTGCTATTAAAGGTTAGTGAAATAATCTCAAATCGTATAAATTTAACTGAACTATGTGTATTTTATACGATATTACATTAGATAGGCAGAGCAACAATCACTGGGTGTCAAGAGAGATAAGGAAGCAAAGGAGAAAGGACTGAAGACCCCAAAACTTGACATATCCATAGACAAGAGAATAATCTCAAATTAATCCAAAAATTCCAAATGGAGAATTCTAGTGACGCTCATTTAGGCAAATCTGTCAAATTACCGTTATTTTGAGTTAAATTAGTTTAATGGGTGTTAGTTGAAGTTTGCCGGTATTTTCAATAAAGAAAACGCTTAATTCTCAAGGGAATCTCAATTTTTTTTAATTCAAAGTATTGAACATCGGATTCTACACATTTTGCCCATCTTTGAGGCAAATCATGGATAGCATTCCAAAAAAAAAATTCTCTTTCGATGCAAACCATTCGACGAGCCATTTTCCGACTTTTTCAAAATTGGCGAAGCGCTGCTCTGCGAGTGAGTGTCCCATCGATGCGAAAAGGTGATAGTCGGACGGGACAAGGTCTGGAGAGTACGGCGGGTACGACAATATTTCCCAATTCAATGCTTTGAGAGTATTCTTCACTACTTTAGCTGTATGAGGCGGTGCGTTGTCATGTTGTAGGATAACTTTGCCATGTCTTCGGGCCCATTCCGGCCGTTTTTCAATCAACGCATGATTCAAATTGATAATTTGTTGTCGGTAGCGATCCGTATTCACCGTCTCACCAGGTTTTAATAACTCGAAAGTACACCACACCACACTGGTCCCACCAAACACAGAGCATTGTCTTACGGCCAAAGCGATTTGGCCTTGGAGTCGATGGGCCGGCCTCACCAGGTGAAAGCCATGATTTTTTCCGCTTCGGGTTCTCAAAATAAATCCATTTTTCGTCCCACGTGACAATTCGATGCAGAAAAGATTTCCTTTCGAACCTTTGAAGCAGCATTTCACAAATGGTTTTTCGATTTTCTATTTGTCTCTCGTTCATTTGGTGTGGTACCCATTTTCCATACTTTTGGATCTTTCCCATGGCTTTTAAACGATGGCAAATTGCTCCTCGGGTCACATTAAGTGTTTGGGCCAATTGTTGTTGCGATTGGGTTGGGTCTTCATCCAATAATGCCTGCAATTCCTCGTCTTCGAACATTTTCGTTGCACCAGGATGTTCATTGTCTGTTAAATCGAAATCTCCACTTTTAAACTGACGAAACCATGTCTCACATGTTCTAATCACTGGAGCATGTTCACCATATGTTTCTACCAGCAACCGATGAGTTTCAACTGCTTTTTTCTTTTGATGAAATAAGAAAAGCAACGAATGCCGCAAATGCGATTTACTTGGAAGGAAACTCGACATATTCACTGAGGTAACCAACTATGACACTATTATTTTGGCAGAATGTAACTTGTGTATTTTTGAAGGTTAATGTCTATAGAAAAATATGACATAGATGCCAAATTATACAAATGTATACATATCTCTAGCGACATCTATGAGTAAAACCGGCAAACTTCAACTAACACCTGTAAAACAGTGTGGCCGATGCAGATGTAAGCCACGAGAGGCATGGTCTGAATAAATTCTCAGTTTTGTTTTAATTCCGAAATTAATTTTTAATGTATAGGTATGTGTACAAATATAATAAAAATAATTATTATAATAATGTTTCATTACCTTTTGTTTTGTTATGATAAAAAAATAAATAATGATGTCCTCACAGGGATTTCCCGTGCTGAGGATTTCGTTTACAAAATATTAAATTGATGAAAAAAATAAAAATAATTGTTGGGTGAGGTGTTTTAAGTGCAGATAAGTGGTTTCGGTGTAAGTATAGTGTATGCATAGTCACTCCCGGGTGGGAGTTTACGAGAAAAGGTAATCCATTGCACTCTCCCAATCGCCGTTTATACAAAGCTGGTTAAAAAATCTTTTATTTAAAGATGAAATCCTTTTTACGTAACAATAGTTTAACTATAATTTCTTGAAAAGATTGGCATTCACTTAGTGGGGTCATAATTAATAAATGAATTAAAAAATTTACTTTATACACCACTTTATTAATATATACATATCAACATGTTTCCAAAGCGATGCTTACTTCATCAGGAATATACGGAATACTATAAATAATAATGTCAAGTACAGACAAATGATAAACACAGAACACAGCATTATTATTAATGTAAGGTCTAAAAAAATTACATACAAATACAACTGGTTTACAATTAGACATATTTGAAATTTAAAGAATGAGAATAAACGTTAATAGTGAATTAAATTTAATAAATAATCAGATATATTTAGTAATCTTGAACTTATTTTCATAGTAATATTAATATTAATATTCAATGTTTTATAATATTTTTTTATTAAAATTTTTGATTAATTACTTACATACTTTAATCAATTTTTGTTTATGTTTATAATTTGTCTATTCTTACATTATTATGTTTTATTTTTATCATTTATCTGTACATGACATTATTATTTTTAGTATTCTATATATTTCTGATTGAGAAAGCATCGCTTTCGAAACATGTAGATATCTGCGTATATTAATAAAGTGGTGAATCCAAAATATATTTTTAAATTAATTTAACTGTTTATTTTACAAATCTTGAAATATGTCTTTTAAGGAAAAGCGTATTAGTAAAAGGGCAATAGCGTGTTTTCTTCTGTTTAATCGTAGACTGAGTGAAAGCAAACACACTGCTGTTGTATTGGTCCTCAATTGGTCGCACATTCAACCTCAAACGACAAATAGATTATCTTTCTGTCTAAAAGAAGTAACATGATGGCTGGATGATCTAGGTGTAGAAACATTAGTTCTGTAAAATCTTCGTTATTTCTCTCTGCTTACTTCAACTACAACATCAATATTTTCTAATTATAAACAACAAATTCTGATTACTTCTTCTATAACTCTAAAATTTCCATTAATTATTGTACTTCCTTTCTGTTAGAGTACTTTGAATAATTAATATTCTAGTGCTCTTATTTTCATAAATTACTCATATTGCCCACACAAAGGCGTCGTCTATGTGGGTTCCCATTTCTTACTATTTATAATCTCAACAATGCATGTAAACTCCCACCCGGGAGTGTAACGTATCCAGTGGTTTATTTGATTTTTAAATTTATTACTGTTGTTTTGATTTTTGAAGGAGATTGGGATTTTGTTGTAGAGTTTAGTAACATAGTATAGGAAGTTTTTTTGGTCGAATGTTGTGTTTGTGGTTCCTTGTTGTATATGTTTTTGACTCTGAGATCTAGTGTTTCCAATATATGTGATTGTTGTTATTTCCTGTTTTTGTTTTTTTTTTATGTTTTTTTTTGTTCTTTTGTATTTTTTGTTTTGTTTTTATGAATGTAAAGTAGTATTGTTTTTACAGCGTAATTGTTTTATTGACATAATGTTAAGTTTGTTAAAGATTTCATCAGTACTAGATCTTACAGGGACTTTAAGTATAATTTTCATGATGGCTTTTTTATGTTCTTATGAGTAAATTAAGAACATTATCATTATTACTGCCCGTTCCGATAATAATATATTCTAATAGTGATTGGCAGAGCCATGTAGATCTTAATCAAATCTTTTGTACTGAGGACATTCCTTCCTGACATGGGTTTTGGAAACATATTTAGTTTCTTATAATACGAGCAATAGAACGAAGAACGAAACAGCCGGTTCCATTTCCACGGTGAACAACAATTTTCTCAATGTTTGAAACATCAAGAAGCAGATGTGGAACTTGTACAATGACAGAATATAAGCGGTCCGGAAACTTAAATGCGTTATAAAATAGGAATAAAGGATGTTTATATATTAGCCGATGTATGAATGTGAACGAAGCAAGGAGTGTGTGTCAAGATGGAGTTGTATGGTGGTCTATCCTCTCTGCCTTACCCTACACCGAAAGGACACGATGGTTATTTAATCTGTTTTACCTACATTTGATTAATTCTATTTTTTAATATTGAATGTTCATTTTCTAATTTTTAATCCCCACCGGATTAATTTTGTCAATTGTTTTACTTCCAAAAGATTATGTCGTATATTTATTCTATTCATTCTCCGTGATTTATTTTAGTAATTTATTTTTATTAGTTTTGTAGGAATTGTAATTACGGAATTAACCCACAGGCAACTCTTGTCAAGTGGCAATACTAACACGCGCATGCGTGTTAAGCAGTGAACGAAATGCCTGAGCGAGAAAAATGAACTGACATTCGTTTCGTGTGACGTTGGCTTGCAGTTCATAACCACTACATATTAAAATCTCCCGCGGTTTACTCCTTCTAATAAAACATTGTGCGACTAAAGTGAAATAAAGTTAAGCTGTTTTAAATAAGAATTCTATTAATTTAAATATCCGATCCCATCCTTTACACTGGCATCCCGATCCGTTGTACCGAACATGACATATTATAAATTTAAATTTACCATATTAAATTGTTTTTATATTTATGAAAGTGAATTTTTCCTTAATTTGTTTAATCGTCTTCATTCCAGTTTGTACGTTTGTTTCTAAACGTCACACTAGTTAAACAATATACATGTATATATATTTATATATCTGTACAAATTGTAAATTATTTAAATGAAAAACCCATATTAATGAACCCCTATCTCTACTCCAACTCCAAATAATACCGGTACTCCTACTCCTACTCCTTATCCTGCCCATACTCCTACTTCTACTACTATTCCTACCCCTACCCCTACTCCTACTTCTACCCCTACTCCTACTCCTATTTAGTTCTGTGTGAGTCTTTTCTCGCCTAGCGGTTTGCTCCAAAATTTTGTATTGCCTGAATCAGGTTGCGTATGTGGTGATGCTCAGATTGATGCCCATATCGGCAACCCCTACCCATACCCCTACTCCTACACCTACTTCCATTCCCACCCCAACCCATACCCTACCCCTACCCCGACTCTTAGTCATTTTATTTCCGTAAATGTATTTTGCATTATATTTAGCCTTAAAAGCATGAGCCTTATCTCACATAAAGGACCCTAAGAGCTAACTGCTAAGTTCGAGGTGAGTAAAAAAAACAGCGCTGTATAAATTTTGAAAAATGGTCGTTTTCTATCAATTATTAAATTTTTAATGATTTTTTACCTTCTCCTAATTGCAATAAAAAATATTATTTTTATGGCGCCGTGTACTTCGGAAAATCGCCGACTCATAAAAAAAAATTACGATTTTATTTTATAAAAGTTAAAAAAAAAAATTATGATTTTATTTTAATCAATGCATTTAAAATATTCTGCTATCGACATAACCATTTCATACTTTCCCGGCAAGTACCTCGAAAAATGGGGTGGCTACCCAATAAATAAATTCCAAGTCTTCAATTGATTACGTTTTCGGGTTGGTACTTTGGCAACACATTGACTAAAAGTCCAGGAAAATCAAAGGGAACTGGAAAACAGCGCCAAAAAGCGCGAACACTGCGTACGAATCTTGCGGTTAAAATTAGGACCAACGCAGAACTCGAACGGATTATAAATTTTCCTTACTAAATTGAAGGTGGTTCAAATTCTCGCCGCTAGAATCCTTGTTCTTTTTCTTCCATACAAAGTTTCCGCTGGTTTTCGGAGATTTATTTTAGATTACGAGTGCCGATTCGTGGATAACTTCAGTTGTTGAAACTTGATTTGACCCACTCTGAGCCTTACGTTCTTTGAACGTCAATAGGCCGACGGTGAATTTTCGCTTGGCGAGGGTTTAGGGTGGCCGGTTCGAGCGAATCTGAGCCTTACTTTGTTGAAATTCGATAGAGTGACGGTGGTTTTTGGCGTATCAACAATTTCCGGGTCCCGTTTTGACTGCGATTCGACCTTATCGTGTTTGAAATGAAGGGAGTTTAATGTCGATTTTCGCCCGCAGGTATCTTGTCTGAATTTAAGGATTATCGTATTAGTGTATAAAATCTATATTTCGTAATGATCTGAATGTATATGCCAGTTTTCGTATTCGGTTCGTGACACTAATTACGTTTTCTTCCCACCGAAGTTTATTATCAATTATTACACCCAAGTATCTAATGGAATATACTCGTTCCAGTGAGTTGCATAGGAAATTTGAGAGATATCAACAAGAATGTATTTTTATTAAATGATTGATTGAAAGGTGCCTTTGAATATTAAGACTAAATGTTAGATATTTCGTTTTAGTTATGTTTAACGTCAGTAGATTGTCATCCAACCAATGATTAATATATTTCAATATTAGTTCCGCTCTATGAAATGTTTCTTCCCATGTCTTACTTTTTAGTACTAGTGAAGTATCATCGGCGAAAGTGATTATGTTGCCATCAATAATTGGTAATCTACATAAGAGTAACAGCTGCGAGGCCTGTTTCATACAAAACTTAATTTTGGATTTGAGGCCAAAAAGACCTAATGATTTGTTTTCATCAAAGTAATAGTAAATATGTAGTACGGATTACAAGTAATTTAATTATTTTTGTTTGACATTATGAAATACAGCCCATTAAACAATAATATATTTATAGGTTTTAAAGGTAGCTTTGATTAATATTTGGGGGCTAACGACGATACATTTTTTTTACTCCATCTGCTTTGAAAATATAATGAATTATTAAAAAAATATATATATATATTAAAATAAGCATTATGGTGAACTCTAAATTAAATTAAAAACGATAAATTTACGTTGGAACACAAATTTGCCTTACATCATTTAGAATATCAAAACGAAAAAAGGTTTTTTTATGTTTTTTTTAAATTTATTTGTATTTAAGTAGGAAACGAGATAATTTAAAAAAAAATACACCCGCAAATAATTTTCTAATTTGCCTATAAAATTTGGAAAATTGATTTTATTTCATTGCATATGCTTCATAATTTAAAAAAAATTAATGAAATACTTCTCGTCCGTGCTACATATTTACTAAACCTTCAATGAAAACAATGCACCATTCAGTTTGGATGGGTATTTTGGTCTCAAATCCAAAATTAAGATACCTGTGAAACAGGCAGCGCAGCCGTTCCTCATAAGTCATTAATGTAAATGAGAAAAAGTATGGAATCAAGTACACTGCCGTGTGGTACACCAACATTGATGTTGGTCGGTTAAGATGATTTATGTGATGGTAGCTTAACACACTGCTATCTGTCTGTTAGATATGATTTGAACCATTCAAAAGCCTTATTCTTTATTAATTTTTTTTGGAGATTAGCTAGACGGATTGGGCTAGAAACTGTATCAACTGTCTTAGCTAAATCCAGAAATATTGCCAAAATGTATTACCTTTGTCTAGGGCTTGTGTTATATGTGACGTTAATTCTAAAATAGCTGAATCTGTGTTTAGCTCTTCTCTGAAGCCATACTGGTTTGACGAGAGAAAGTTGTATTTTGTAAGATGGCCGATAAGTCTTTCTTTAAACTATTTTTCCATAATTTGTGATACCGATGATAATATGGAAATGGGACTGTAGTTTGTTATATTAGTTCTGGTCTTAAAAAATGGTTGAACTAAAGCCAGTTTGAGTTTGTTTGGGAATACACCTTTATTAAGACTGAGGTTAATGATATACAGGGTGTATCGGCACGTACCCGACAAACTTTAACCAGCGATTCCTGAGCATATTTGGAGTAAAAAATGTTATGGCCACTTTTCTATCCGGTAACTTTTTTTTAATAAAAAAATTACTATTCATATTTTCACCACACGTCACCACTGTTTTATCCTTTTTCAAAGTGTGAAAGCAACGTCGCAACTCAACACGCGTTTCAAAGGCGAACACGTCAAGAATGCATGGGTGAATTAATGCTGCCAGATTGCTAAGGTATTTACATAATAATTATTAAATTTTATTTTATTTAAAACTTCGTAATTTTTTTAAAAACTCGACAAAAAATTACCACTATAATTTGAAAAAAATATTCTTAACCATACCTTATTTCGCAGCAGGCTCGTACACACCCTTTTTTATTCTGCATTTTGACATGGCCCCACTCACGAAGGTACCTATTTGATTCACACGATTTCGCCATGTCATCCATTCCCGACTTATAATTATATTATAACTCCTTTCATCGTTCAGTGGAAGATACTCTCGCCCTGGTGAAAGATCATATTTCAGAATTGAAACGTTGCGTGAAATGACTAGCCGTATTTGGTGACCAGATCTGAATAGCCAGGTACTTCCTCACCTTCCACTCCTTCCCTTAGCCATACAACTTACCCCAATTCAACATAATAATTGTGTAGGTACTCGTATATCGGATTTTGGTAGCTGTTATTGTGAGATACAAATATCGATATTAAAAATAATAATGCCATCAGAAGGCGAAACAGCTGTCACGCGTAATAATAATTAGAACTAGCAGAACTTGTTTATAAATAAACTGTTTTTTTACAGATTTAACAATAATACTGTTAAAAATAATAAATTTCTTAAAATTGAAATGGAATTCTACAAACTAAACTTAAATCAAATAAATTTATTGTGAAGGTTCGAAGTACTGTACTGTAATATTGTATTCAATAATACTTGGAAATATTTTAATAATTTTTACGTGTAATGGAATTAATTATTTTTTAAGTCAAATTAAAGCGATTAAAAGCCACTCTGGCAACATGTTATTCGAGTTCGTTGAATAACGTTCTTTCGTACTGGCAGCCTTTTTAGCTCGTTCAGCGGCAGCATTTTTCTCATTTTAACTATTATTATTTAGCGTGTAGGAAAGAGCGAAGACGTTTTTCGACACACTTGCTAATAACAGCTGTTTTTTTACACATACCATTGGACCCTTTCAGTAGACCGGCGTAAAGGGTAGAAATGCCTTTCACGCACAAAGTGCATTGATATGAATGACATTGTGAGAATTTTACCAAATAAATAATAAATGAAAATGCGGACATGTAGGTTATGTAATATTTTTTATTGGAGCATTTGTTCGAAATAACTGCCATTATTTTCAATGCAAGCGTGCAGTCTTGTTATATTTTGAATATTTAAGTTTGCAGGATTTACTTTCATTTCTGCAGCAGCCCCCATCACTCGTTCGAGCAGTTGCTCTCTTGAGGCGATTGGCTTAGCATACACTTTTTCCTTGAGAGCCCCCCACACGTAGTAATCCAGGGGGGTCAGGTCGGGGGATCTCGGTGGCCAGGCAATGGTCGGACTTCCACGGCCTATCCAACGACCAGGAAATTCGACGTCCAAGTAGTTCCGCACGGCAATAGAGTAGTGTGGTGGGGCTCCATCATGCTGGAACCACATTCTCCGTAGTGATTCGAGGTTAACATCTTCAAGAATCTCGCCCAGTTGCTCTTATAGGAACTCCAAATACATCGGTCCATTTATTCTGGGGGGCAACTCGATTGGACCGAGTATTTGATTTCCTAAGATTCCTGCCCACATGTTGATGGAAAATCTGTCCTGTCTCGACGACTCCCGAACAAGCTTGGGGTTTTGTTCAGCCCAATGGTGCAAGTTGTGCACATTTAGCACTCCTGTTTTAGTGAACTGTGCTTCATAGGTAAACAATATGTTTTTCATGAAGTCTGCATCCCTCATGACATTATGCAGCATTCTTCTGCAGTATACGACTCTGGAAAAGTTATCATTCTCCAGGAGGCCTTGGCAGCGCCTGTAGTGGAAAGGTATGAGTCCGTGCTTCTTCAGAACTCTCCATACCGCCATGTGTTCCCTGTGTCCTATCATCAGAGCGATCCGACGCACGGACAGCGTAGGATCTTCGGTGATCAAGTTGAGGATTCTCCGCTCAACTGCCACAGTAACAATATTGTGTCCTCCGCCGGCACCTTCAATCCGTCCGATGCCATTGTTGTTGTCACGCAGTTGTTGATACATCTGAAACAAAATAACTTTTATTATTCAGCTCAGTAGTAAATGTCAAATAAATGGACGCGGGCTTTTGCGCTCATTTTATTTTTAAACAACATTTATTTTAGGCACATATTAGAAAACTTAGAAAGGTTTTCTCTTCATTTATTTCGTTTTTTTACAGTTAAATGTACACGGTGTTTTAATTCATATTTTTCTTAACTAGGAATGGTTGATATCTTAGATTCACAGGGATGAAATTGAATTGTAAATAATCACATGGTGAGAAAGGGAGTGAATTCAATTGCAGTGAATGATGCATTTATTAGATATTAAAATTAAACTTTTTAGAACGCCGTTTCGTGACTATTGATTACAAATCACCTAAAGTTCGATTTACATTTTTAAAGTTGGTAGCCCCTTGTTATGTTTTTAATGTCCCAATGATTAAATTTCAAAACAGCTTTTTGGCATTATCAATGAATCTAAATAGTTTCAATAAACAAATGATAGGGTACAAACCTGGACAAATGTAGTGTGGTGTGGGACGCGTCTTTCAGGAAACCTCATCCGATACTCTCTCACGGCTGCTCGTGAATTCCTATTGCAAAGTCCATAAACAAACACAATATCTGCTTGGTCGGCAGGTGAATAATTGAGAGGCATATTTCAACAGTAAAAAACTTCAAAACTAAGATAACAAAACAACAACGAAAGTAGGTAAAGGTTGTGACAAGCGAACTTCCAAAACAACACTGAACACTGACATTAGACGGGTAGCGGGAACGACACAGGACTTGAGATAGATATGCGTGAAAGAGATAGCAGCAGTGCGGCGATGCCGTTTATTTCACCCCTTTGCTGTAGACAGTGAGGGAGTGTGGAGATTTTATTTATTTTTTTATTTTTAATAGAAAAAAAAATTATCGGACAGAAAAGTGGCAATAACATTTTTTACTCCAAATATGCTCAGGAATCGCTGGTTAAAGTTTATCGGGTACGTACCGATACACCCTGTATACTAGTGGTTGGTTTATAAACGTTTCAATTGTTTTCAGTATATTTGAGGGTATTTTGTCACGATTGCACGAGTGAGAGGGCTTTAATTGTTTAATAGTTTGTGAAATTTCAGCAGAGGTAGTGGGGTGTAATGTGAGTATATTATTTATTTCACTGGTAGATTGATCGATTACATCGGCAAGAGCATTTTCATCCGTCAAAGTCTTATTTAAAAATTGTTACGCTAGGTTTTCACAGATATTACAAAAATATTCATTTATGTGATTGGTCACAGTGTCTGGATGGTCTATTAGGGAGATGTCTTGGCCGTTGATATTTAATTTATTGATTGGTGGTATTGGGTGATCAGCGTTAGAAATTTCTTTGACAATATGCCAGATTTTTTGTTATTATTACCGGCTCTGGACAGTGTCTTTTTATAGTAGTTTTCTTTTGTAGTTTTAATGAGATTTTCTTTTTTTTAAATTTATTTATTTAATATGAACATGATTCATATAGTGTAATAAAAAAATATAATATAGGTGTTCCTCACCATAAAGAAACAAGGTTCCTGTGTTTGGTGAGGCCTTATCGCTTAAATAATTACATCATAACTTAATGCATTGTTGTACAATAGCAGGAAAATATGAATTAGTCTTGTAAATTTAGTAATTTATCAATAGTATTAAAAGAAATGAAAATAAAATAAAAGAAACGCAAGGTTTGTGGAAAAAATCTACTAATAAATAAAAATAAAAGACTGTTACAGTAGTTTGAGCAAATGTTTTAATTTATGTTAGAATTCATGGGTATTTTCTATAATTTTAAGATTAGAAGAAAGATTGTTAAAAAAAAGTTATTCCTAGAAACAGGTAGGTGTTTTGCGTATGCTTCGTGTTGAATTGCGGGATTTTAATATTATGCTGATACCTTTCGCATACATTAAATTGTAATTTATTTGACGTTTTTTCTTTAAAAATTTGAATAATTGAATATTTTTAAAAAATTGTATCTACTGTAAGTACATTGAATATTATAAAAAGGTTTTCAGTGAAAATGTTGATGTTTTTTTTTAAATTACCTTTATTATCAATCTTTGTATTATTTTAAGTGGACTTAAAATATTATCATATGTTCCCCCGGCCAACAATTCCTTATTGTAAAATAGACTGAACAATTGCATAGTACACTCTTTTTAGGTTTTCTATTCTAAGAATATTTTTTACTGCTGACAAGCTACTTGCAGTGGCTTAGCGGGTATAAGTTCCCACTGTATATAATGAATATAGTCTTATAAATATATATAGATTATGAAATATATTTCTGTACTTTGTGTAAAATATTTGGGCTTCAGTGTTCGGATTATTAAATAAGGTTTTGTGGAGCTTGTCCCGTCTTTTGATACAATACATTAGGCCATCTGTAATTCATGGTTTCAGTTGTTTTTATTTATTGATATTTTCAAAGGGGATTCTTCGGTGACATCCTCAATATGTTGCAAAAGGGTTTCAGAAAAGGTATCAAAAGCAACGAATACGTCAGTGGAATTTAAAATGAATAGTCAATTTTCTAGATTAATTATAGAAATTAATATTTTTCTTTTTTATATTACAACGCGATGTTCCGGTAATGGGGTTTTAAGCATAAGGCCAATTACTATTGAGTAGTGGACTGTTATGATTGATTGATATACAGTTCCCTTGTCATTTTTTTTCGTTTTTAGAAATATGTGATCTATACATGAATCAGCCGTATCAGTTACTCTAGTAGGAACATTAATATGAAAAAGAATCCGTGTTGAGTGATGAGATTTTTATAATCTATTGTTTATGTTGACATAGGATTAAGTAAATCAATGTTAATGTGACCAACTACCATTAGTTCTTCATTTGATGAACAGTTCAATATGGCTAAGTGTAGGGATATTAGAAAGGATGAAATATTTTGTTGTCAAGGTGACCTATATAGTGTTAGAATTGTGGTTTGGTTGGTCTTTTATTTTATTTTAAGGCAGTTGGCGTTATCAATGAATAGTTGAGAGATAATCGGGTGTAGGTCGGATTTAATGTAGACAATTACTCCATCTGAATGTGTCTTATTATTTTGTGTGTTGAAGACTGTAAATCCTGCTATGTTTTTGTGAGTATAATTTGTTTTGATCCAACATTCAGTTCAAATTATGATGTCAAAAATATTAATCAAACCGACAAGTGTTACAAGTAGGTTATTAAAGTTCTTATCAATGCTGCGAATATTTGTTCAACACATAAAGTATGAACTCGTACAATATATACAGTATGTTACGTATTATGCACTTGTACATTATGTATTATATACACTTGCATGTCTTCCAAAATACAAAACCACGTTGCTTTTCTTCACTATGTCGTACACCCATGTAATATATATATATAAGGTTTCAGGGCTAAATATATATATATATATAATATTTGAATATTTGATTACCAACATTTTAAATATCATTTTTTGTAATACCTGCAACTTAATTTTATTATATATATTTGTATATTTGCTCAGTAAATAAATGCCACATATATATTGTGTTATTTTTTTTTCGTCAACACAAAACCTTTCATATTTTAGTATTATAAACAAAAAAGGAAATATATAAAAGCTCATCCGGGAATAACCTATTAATATTCAAAATAAATGTATCTTTAGTTAACATGAAATTGGTACTAGAATCCGGTTTTTATTCACCGTGTGTTAGCATGTTTGGTTAAAGATATGTCTTCTGTGAACATTAATAATCACAGTAGGACCATGATAAGAGCTTGTTGTAGCACCACTGTGAGTTAGCATGTGGCGCTTCATATCTCCCTTCCGTGAACATGAATAGTTACAGTCGGAACATGACAAAGGTTTTTCTCTACTGTGAGTCCGCATGTGTCTCTTCAAAATTATGTTGTGCGAACATGAATAATTGCAAACGGAACATGAAAAAGGTTTTTCTCCACTTTGAGTCAGCATGTGTGCCTTCAAATGACCCTTCTGTGAACTTGAATAGTTACAGTCAGAACATGAAAAAGGTTTTTCTCCACTGTGAGTCAGCATGTGTGTCTTCAAACAACCCTTCTGTGAACATGAATAGTTACAGTCAGAACATGAAAAAGGTTTTTCACCACTGTGAGTCAGCATGTGTGTCTTCAAACAACCCTTCTGTGAACATGAATAGTTACAGTCGGAACATGAAAAAGGTTTTTCTCCACTGTGAGTCAGCATGTGTGCCTTGAAATGACCCTTCTGTGAACTTGAATAGTTACAAACGGAACATGAAAAAGGTTTTTCACCACTGTGAGTCAGCATGTGGCGCTTCATAGCTTCCTTTCTTGAACATGAATAGTTACAGTCGGGACATGAAAAAGGTTTTTCTGCACTATGAGTCTGCATGTGTCTCTTCAAACTTCCCTTGTGTGAATATGATACTTACAGTCGGGACATGAGTAAGGTTTTTCTCCAGTATGGGTACGCAGATGCTGTTTTAACAGCGACTGGTTTGAGAAGGAGAAGTTACAATTTTCCGCAGGATGCATCTTGAGATCTGCCATTAAGTCTGAAAAAGATTACGGATAAAGTTGTGTATGTGTAAGTACAGTGAAATTAGCAAAATAAATTGAGAGCACGACTCAAATATTTAATTCCAACAAAAAAACATCCGTATTACCTCCTGTCTGGGGAATACTCTCAGAGTGATCTGAGCATTCCTTCTTAACATCCGGCAGGTCTATGTCTATTTCCGTATAATGAATTCCAACTCCATCTTCTTCTCGGGGTCCTGATTCCCCCTTGATGGGAACAGTCTTCACTTTAATGCTATCTGGAATAAAAAGAACAATACGTACAATGAGATATATATACTCATACATATCTATTTAAAAAATATATATTAATAATATTTTTAATAGGAGACCCTGAGGTAAATAATTTTCTACGTGGCGTATGCTATCGTTGGGGATCCAGTGTGGAAGGTATTTATAATGAAATGAAGGAGTAGGCGTTCTCGGAAGAAAAGTTCTGAAGAGTGGTCATGGATCCCGAACGTCGGAATGTAAGAGTAGAAATTTATTTACATAAAATTGTCATACATCCGATACGACTTTACAGCTTGTGACGGACACATTCCCTTATAAACTGATATCGCGAAAGGGCGAAATCCCGTGACCCCTCCTGCAGCACAGACTTCACAAGTTACTAATTTTTTTTAAATAGGGATATCTGGAAAATTGGGTGCACTTGAATAATCCAGTCACCATATCCCAACTAAAGGCAAATATTCATCAGGAGATCATTCGATACCCGCCATCCCGACATTCGACTTCTGAACGTCACCGGCCGTTGATTCGCTGTTCAAAATGGAACGAAGATCTACGAAACATTACAAAGACATAGCATCTCTAATTAAAAACTATTAATCCCGGCGGTTATTATTTTTAAAATAATTTTGGTGCCAGATTCGAGGAATGTAAGCGGCCTGATTGTGGATCTTAAGATGACGTTATTTTTAAGAAAAGCATTTTCCAGTTTGTCTACTTTTATCAAAATAAACATTTATTGTCATATAAAATGCGGCTTTCTTTTTACCGAGTTTTCGAAAGTGCAAAAACAGTCGCTCCCATAATATTCAATCCAACTTACTGACTGTCGTAGTACTCTCCGTATACAGCAAACATTCCTTCTTTACATCTGGGAGGTCGATATCTATATCCGTGTACGTCATTTCATCTCCAGCTTCTTCCTGGCGCCCTGGTTCCGTCTTGATGGAAACACTCTCTGGATTTAGTAGATTCATGGCACTGCTGTGGTAGTATTATGGTAATTGCTTGGAGTCCAAAGCATACACCTGAAACAGAACACTGTTATTTGAACAAGTCGTGTGTAAAATAAATAATAGGAAATCTAATTTATAAATTATTGTTGTTTCGGTTGGAATATTATGTCAAAACAATGAAGTGATGTGGAAAACAAATCATATGAAATCTAATTTATAAATTCGCAGGAACGTACATTGGAGGAATTGTTTCCATGTATGTATATCAGCACTGGGATAAGATACCAGAATGTATTTAAATCAAAAAGGGGGAGTTATTTAAAGACACCGTACACTACAACTTGATCTCTAAGGTCACCGGAGGGCGCAAAGGGTAACATTTGAATTTGTGAAAACAGGAATGAATCGAACCGGGAAGAAAATGGACCACCACCTTTATTCAGGATGTCAGTTACAATTGCAACGTGTGCAATTTTAATTAAATTCGGTATTTCTATTAAAAATTTTGAAAATCTAAAAGGCATTTTTAAAGATATCATACATACATAATGTACAGCATCCAAAATAGCTACTTATAAAAAAATATTAAAAGAAAGAAGATAAACATACATAATCTTAGTAAATTGCATACAACACATACTGGTATTATACAAATAGCAACAAAGCTTTATGTTTAAAAGCAGCATCATTAATGCTAAATACGTCGGTATCCGAAGTGATTCTATTTAACAGCAAGATATCCCCCCACCGGAATGACCATTGGCCAGCTGGTCCTGCTGGTCGGGAGACAAAACAGTCTATGCTGTGGGGGACGGAGATAACCATCGAGAACATAGAAATTAGTGTTCTCTATGATAGCCGAGTTTTCGAACCATCCGCAAATCACTCTGAAGAAATGTATAACAATGAACCCACTCTCAAGCTTTCTCCTTGCTAATGAGTTACATAATATTATGAGAACCCGAATGTCTCTAAAATTCCTTGCAGTACATAGGACGAAACCCAGGATTTTTAATTAAGTACTACAGGTCACTGCAATGTGAGCCTGAAATGTTAGCCTTCTATCAAACACAATACCAAGATCTTTCATAGTGGGGATACGTTTTAAACTTCGGGCGTTCATAGTATACCGGTAAAACAAAGTATGACACGCCCTTGAGAAAGTAAAAATTAGGCATTTAGAAACGGCGTGATGGTTAGTTGGTTAGTTACTTACCGATTGTATGAATGTGAATAAAGCAAAAAGTGTCTTAGCCTAAAATAAAGCTTAATTTGGAACAACAGCCGCTATAAAATGATTTGCCAGCAATACGAGTGATTAATACTCGGGTAGAAAATATCAGCATTAGAACTTACCAATAACTAGAACAAGCACGGGACGATTGATTTAACTGCGTGGGTTTAACAGTGTGAGGGATATCGTGCAGAATTAGAGTTCAGAAAAAGGACGATACTACTCGCGGAGCTAAAAGCATATGTCAGGTGAGGTTATCCATAGACATTTATGAAGTCATAGACTAGAAAATAAACTATTTGTTTTAAGTAGGTACTGAAATGAAATCCAGCGATTTAACTTTTTTTGTTCACTTTCATTCAAAGAATTTGATAAGACGTTGGTTAGTGCAGTAGGTATAATTCTAGGAATAACGGCAAAAGGTTAGGAATAGAAAAGCAATCTTAGGAAGTTACAACAAGTCATTCATTTTGATAGTCGCGGGGTTAGTCTTAAATTAGGGTTAATCTTAATTAGACACAAACATTCAATAAAACTATTTAGGCAAGTACTTAAATCTACTTGTTTATTTATTTATTTTATTTACTTTTTTTTTGGGAAAATTAACAGCAAATCCATAATTTTCATATTTATATAACAATAAAAACAATAAATTATGCCAATTATAAATTTTCCTCTGCTGATGATAAATACTATGAGTAAAGTGTGACAATGTACAGTTTTTCAACAATTAGCTAAACACGTAATACCCGGAGGTTTAAAATAAAACACATTCGGCGATGGTGGGTCCAGATTGACCCGGCTGAAATGATGAAATTAAAAGGCTTTTTTATGCATTTTTCGTTCATATCCTTACTTTTATATAATATTATGTAATTCCTCATAAACTCATAACATATCCCTTGTGTTTCTTGTATGAAGATGGAAGTTTTAGAAATTAGTATTCCGTAAATGTTGCGGTTCGTCGATATACAGTAGCGCGGGTATTTAATTCTTCCTTGTTGCTGTACCTCTAATAGAAAGATGTGTAAAAATAAAATAAATTAAATTTATAGCCATATTACATGATGATTGCTTATGCAAATATTAGAAAATATTATATAATGGCGTTCTTATTTGAGTATTTAATTTACTGACACATTAATTTGTCACAATTAAAACCATTGAATGACATACATTTTAGTTAAAAATACTAAAACTTTTATTTTTCAACAAAACAAATTTAAATGAACAATTTTCATTAAAAAATTAAAGGAATCCGGAATTTGACAAGTCCATTTGCAACGGATTCACTCAGATTTCCTACACTAACTGCATTATCACTTCCATTTTCACTTTCAGATATTTCCTCTAGTAATATGTCTTCCGGATCACTTTCAAATTCTGGATTCAATGATTCGAATTCCAAGTCGCCATCATCACTGATCTCACTGTTAAGTAGCTTTTCAATCTCATTATCAGCTAAATAATTTTGCCTTGCCATTGCGTTAGTACGGTACGAAATAAAAAAAAATAAAACAAAGTTATAAAAATATAATCACAATACTAGAAATGCGCCCGAATGGTTCACAACATCTGCGTGTTAAGGACTGCGAGAGACAAAGACGGAAAGATAGAGCGAGAGATATACTGTTTCGTCAGCTGCTCAAATTCAACTGAGACGAGATGGAGATTTTGCGTGTTTTTATAGACAATTATTCTAATAACTTATTTAAAACGTGTCCGATTTTAATCATTTTTGAGTCGAGATGTGGGTAAATATTTGATAAAAGAATAGACAAGAGGAAATTAGCCTAAACGAAATATTTGCGGCAAAATCTTTTATTTAAAAAACACTGGGTCAAATCAGACCCATCACCGGAGTCGAGGTGTTAAACAATGTCAGTTGGGGTGGATGGGAACATAGGAGTGGGATAAAGGTAAAAACGTGGCTTAAGTTAACTAGTTTAAGAGTGGTCGCCTTATGGATTTTAATTTAATATCACGTGTAGTTGAGTTAAAAATGTCAATATGGTAATAATTTAAGTTAAACGAGTATATAGATCTGTAGATAAAACAGTTTTGTTTGGAATTGGTTTTACAATCAGGGATATAAAAAGTAAGTGGCTGTCTGCTGTTGCGATTTGGGATATGAAATAATAGACGTTTGAGAAGATCAGGGCTATCAACTAGGTTGCGTGCGATTTTAAATAACATTACGGAATCAGCTATATTTCTTCGGCAGGTTAATGTCTGTAAATTAAAGAACTGTGCGGAGTCTTCATTGCTAACATGAGATCTAAAAGAGCGGAAGTTTAAGTACCTTAAAAATCTATTTTGGACGCTTTCAATTCTGTTTTTATGTAGTGCATAGCCTGGGTTCCATACCTGAGATGCATATTCCAAAATAATGCGAACATATGAGAAGTAAAGTGTTTTGAAAGTGCTAATATCGTTGAACTGTTTACAGGCACGGATGACGAAACCAAGCATAGATGATGCTTTAGTTACTATACGGTCGATATGTTTATTAAAATTCATTCCCAGTAAGGTCCTTACTTTCTGATTTCATAGATATCGGTTGACAATTAATCGAGTAATCATGAGTAAATACGTTTTTATTTCTGGTAAAGCGCACGACGAAGCATTTAGAGATATTAATTTCCAAAAAGAGGGCATTACAATAGACATTCAAACGATGCAGGTCATCCTGCAGCTTCTGACAATCCTTGAATGAATTTATAGATGAAAAGATTTTCATGTCAACTGCATATAGGATGGTTTGTGAGTTTAAAAAACAATTACTAACATAATTGATATAAATATTAAATAATAAGGGACCCAATAAGCTGCCTTGAGGGACTCCAGATGTAACAGTAACAGTGTCGGATTTATATCCAGCCACCACTACTATTTGACTACGGTTCGAGATATAAAAAGAGAGCCAACGATAAAGATCGCCGTGAATGCCCATTTTTAAAAGTTTGTTTAATAAGGTGGTGTGATCAACCTTGTCGAACGCTTTGCTGTAGTCGGTATAGATAGTATCCACTTGTATTCTGTTATCCAGGTTATCCTGGAGATACTCTGTGAAGGTTAAGAGATTTGAGGTTGTAGATTTAACACTAATGAAACCATGTTGATTCGTATTCAAGCTAGGCTTAAGAGCAGCATACATTTGATCATAAATTATTTTTTCAAAAATTTTGTTATATATGCAAAGTTTTGAGATTGTCCTGTATTTTTTTATATCAGTTTTTTTACCATTCTTGAAGATGGGAGATACATATGCGGGTTTCCAAGTAAGAGGAACAGTGCATTCGGTTAGGGAACGGTTAAAAATTAAAGATAAAGTTAAGGCTAAATTGTGCGCACATCTTTTTATGAGAATTGGGGGTATTTCATCAGGACCGGCGCCTTTGTGGATGTCAATTTCTTTAAGGTACTTTTATACCATTTCCTATGTCACCCCAATACTACTTATACTAGATATGTGATTCCCGTTGCCAATAGGATCGGGGGTTGGTATATCTTTAGTTGTACTGAAAACCGAACTGAAACATTCGGCTAATAAATTTGCAATATCTTTAACGTTGTTAGGTTTCAGTTCTCCTAAATACATACGTTTTGGAAGGCCTTGGGATTTATTGGAAGATTTGACGTGGCTCCAGAAATTTTTTGGATTTAAGAAAATGTTATTTTCAATATTACTTAAGAAACGAGATTTATTTAGTCTTTGTACTTACTTTGTACTTGTAAAGCCTTTGTACTTAAAATTAACTAATTACTTCATTAAATATACATAAAAGATTGTATTCTGAAAATTAGAGGTTCACTGGCTTATTTGTACGAAAAGTTGTTTCTTAAAGATAGAGATTCACTTGGCTGACAGGGTGGAAGAATTATCATGAGAGT
Source organism: Halesus radiatus (assembly GCA_022606495.2). NCBI lineage: Eukaryota > Metazoa > Arthropoda > Insecta > Trichoptera > Limnephilidae > Halesus > Halesus radiatus. The sequence goes on along the minus strand of JAHDVE020012252.1, from coordinate 422,875 downwards.
CAGAGGCACTTCCCTTTACTGTTTGCTGTCCAGGTTCCAGTGGCTGTTTTGCATGCACAGTCCTCGCATTTGCACTAGGTATCCAAGTACCTCCGGATCGGGAGTAGGTACAAACGCGGCGATAATCAGAGGCCTGGGCGGTCTCCGGGTTTGATCTCCGAAGGGTGAAGATCAGTAACTTCCCGGGCAGAAGCGGGGGTTCAGTCGCGGTACAGAGCCTGGGCAACTCTGCCGTAGATCTCCGAAGGGCGGAGATCGCCTTCTGCGACGGAAGGGTAACACTCACTCGCGGAACAGAGGATGGGCGACTCAACCGTATATCTCCGAAGGGCGGAGATCGGACTTCCTTCTCGGAGGGAAGCGTAAAATTCACTCGTCGTCAGAGGACCTGGGCGGCCTCTCCGAGGAGCGAGAATAGGAACCTTCCTGATAGGAAGTTTCAAGCCAACTCTCCTTCCTGCGTGGAAAAGTGAACCCGAGTGTCTTCTCGTGATCTCATTCATATATAATGACATGACTTTAAAACTTCACTTCTCTGAAGTTCCATTAGATGTTTTCTGGATTTACTTACAAAGAATATCCTCACTTTTCCGACAAAGCAACATTAACACTACTGTCGATATTGTTAAAAGACGTATTCACGATATGTCAAGTGATGTTTTAAGAACACTGATTAAAAAACAGTTATTGGCTGAAAATATTGCGCTTCAGATCGACGAAAGAAGCGATATTAAAAATAAAGCACATCTGAGAACGTTTCGTTCACGAGGACTTTATTAGAGAACAGTATTTATTTTGTAATGAGGTTCCAGAGCGAACTACAGGTGAAGAGATTTTTCAAATAATCGATGATTTCTTCAAAATAAATAATATTCAATGGAGCCATTGAATTGCTGTTTGCACGGATGGTGCTGTGGGAATGACGGGTAGTAAAGAGGGTTTTGATTCTTGTGTAAAATAAAAACTCCGACGTTACAAATTACACACTGCTGCATACATCGAGAAGCAATGGTGGTCATGAATTTGCTGGAGTACCTTTTGAACACGATGAATGAATGCATTAAAATCGTTAACATAATTAAATCAAGAGGATTAAATTCGACAATCTTTGGAATAATCTGTGCAGAAATGGGAACCGAATATGAATCCTTATTGTTTTATACTGAAATTCGTTGGCTATCCCGAGGCAAAGTTTTGGCTAGATTATTTGTGCTTCGTCACGAAGTGCGTGAGTTTCTTTTAAAACAAAATATGCCCGAACTATACTTCACTTCTCTGAAGTTTCATTAGATGTTTTCTGGATGTACGTTAAAAAAGAATATCCTCGCATTTCCGACAAAGCAACCTTCACTCTACTTCCATTTTCAACGACGTATTTATATGAGCAAAGTTTTTCAATTGTAGTATTAATTAAAAATTATAATCCGTCATGCTTAAAAGGTCTTGACCAAGAACTTCGGGTTGTGCTGTTAAACATCGAGCTGAATATAAAACTTTAGTGTTCATTGAAACAAGCGCATTGTTGTGTAAATTGGGAATGTCAGGGAGAGGGAAACGGGGAAGAGGAAGGTTGGTTTGGGAGAAAGCCCCTAAACTGGAAAGCCAGGGTGGGGAAAATGAAAGCCACGTTGGGTGACGGTGTTGTGAAAAGGAAGGGTCTGGAGAGGAGGAAGGTTGGGTTACAGGGGGAGTTATGGGAGACTATTACAATCAGCAGGAATTACCCTGGAGATGGCCTCCTAGATGTGAAGTCTGCTCCGGATATTAACCAAGCTCAGATCGGCAGGGGGCATCAACTTCTTATCGTATCAGGGTCGCGGATCGATCGGAATCTTATAATTGGGTTGAGGGCGTTTCTACTTCTACGTTAAATGAGTAAAGGGAGGTGTTTTCATACTCAGTGTTTATTGTAAACTTGGATAAACATTGGGGGTTAAGAACAATCGAGTAGTCAGTAAAAAGGTCTTAATCTAGGTAGGATTCTATTGTAATATCTCTCTCTTTCTGATTGGAATCTCTAATCGAGTTATACAGATGGAACAAGGGATTAATCAACACATTATTAAGGGGAGATGGGAAATCAGCTTACATGGTGTTCTGGTCGAATTGGCGGGGGTGACTGGCAATGACGCCAAGGCCGGACATCGTCACACTGAGTTTAATGGGCTTTTTATAAGTAGTAAGGCACCATGTTGAGTGCTTAGACAGCAAGAGGCAAGCCTAGCAATTTTTGTATGGCCTGTCTATTCTGGGTCTTATTAAGAATTGAAATGCACATGTTTAGAAACGAAATATGTCCGTGAATTCGGCCATTACTTATGGGTAATACCAAAGGATATATCATGACCATTTACGCAAATCTGTCAAATTATCGTTATTTTGAGATAAATTAGTTTAAAACAGTGTGGCCGATGCAGATGTAAGCCACGAGAGCCATGGTCTGAATAAATTCTCATTTTTGTTTTAATTCCGAAATTAATTTTCATTGTATGGGTATGTGTACAGATGTAATAATAATAATAATAATGTTTCGTAATTTTCTTTTTCTTAAGGCAACATAATATATAATGATATCCCGTGTTGAGGATTGCATTGAAATAATATTAAATTACGTTATATTAAATTGATGAAAAAATAAAAATAATTGTTCTGTGAGGTGTTTTAAGTGTAGTTGCGTGGTTTCGGTGTTCTGTATTTGGTGTTAAAGTGTTTTATATTTCAAGTCTACCCACAGAAAGATCTGAAACGTATCCAATGTTTTATTTGATTTTTTAATTTATTATTGTTGTTGTGATTTTAAAGGATAGTGTGATTGTGTTGTAGACTTTAGAACCATAGTATAAGACGTTTATTATTCAAATGTTTTGTTTGTGTTTCCTTGTTTTATCTGTTTTTTACTCTGAGATCTAGTGTTTCTAATCATTGTGTTGTTATTTCTTGTTGTTGTTGTTTTCTTCTTTTTTTTTGTATTTATGAATGTAAAGTAGTATTGTTTTTAGAGTATAATTGTTTTATTGACATAATATTAAGTTTGTTAATGATTTCATCAGTACTAGTTCTTACATGGACTTTAAGTATAATTTTCATGATCGCTTTCTGTGTTCTAATGAGTAAATTAAGAGTATTATCATTAGCACTGCCCCATCCGATAATACCATATTCTAATAGTGATTGGCAGAGAGCCATGTGGATCTTGGTTTGCAGGTCATGATTCATAATCCTTACATATTAAAATCTCCCGCGTGTTACTCCTGATAAAACATCGTGTGACTAAAGTGAAATAATGTTTATATGTTTTAAATAAGAATTCTATCAATTTGAATATCAGATCCCATCCTTTACACTGGCATCCCGATATTTTCTACTAATCATAAAATATTATAAATTCAAATTTACCATTTTAATTTGTTCTTATATTTATGAAAGTGAATTTTTCTTTAATTTATTTAAGCGTTTTCATTCCACTTTGTACTTTTATGTTCCTAAACGTCACACTAGTTAAACAACGTACAAATATATAATATAGTGTTCTATATATATATAATAATGTAGAATAAATTTCTCGGTTTACCCGCGTAATGTAGTCCTTAAAAGGACGTTCCGGACAAATCACATTGTCCATCTTCGGAGACCTTATGTCTTGAGTTTTGTTTTGAACTGATCACTTGCGCGTGTCCGTTCAATCCAAAAGTCAAAAGCTAAGTAATGATCATCACTTAGGTCCTTCTAGGGATTACATTACGCGGGTAAACCGAAAAAAAATATTCTACATCTTACAACCCTGAAAATCTAAACCATAACATATATAATAATATACATATATCTAAAAATTAGAGAAGTTTGTTTGTTTATCCTCGATGTATCGCTGAAAATAGCACAGTTTGTTTTTATTATTGCAGGGAAAGTTTAGAAAGTAGTTTAAATGAAATCCAATATGTAAAACTGTTGCTATAACGTTTGAAAATTAGTATGAAAAACATTGAACCCGTCATGTTTTACTTATGTTGCCCTATAGATATAACACTCTGGTTAGCCACAGATTGCATATTCAAAGAAGAATTGAAAGAAAACTCTTGTAGGTACCTACTTAAGAACTTTATGATTTAGATATAATTTGAAACAATGAACATTCCTAATGAAATAAAATATTCAAATGAATGGTTCTTTATTTGGAGATAGTTACTTTTGCTGTCAAATCAATTTTGCCACCATAATGACAAGCAGCAATTAACAACATCATAACTTTATGAAGAAAAAAAAATCCCGTGCAAGGCCGGGTACACATCAACTATATATATTTCGGAATAATCTGAAGATATATTCCAATTTTCGTTTACGGTTGGTGACATTGATTACATGTTCTTCGCACAGGAGAATTTTTAATTTTTATTTGAATACCCTCTAAGAGTCCCAACCATCTGGAGCCAGTGAGTCTATGGCATCCCCATTGGGGAATGTTGTGAGACTGAAGATATTTTTGAGGGGATGAATGAGGTGAAGAGTAATATGCAGATCTGGTCACCAAAGATGGCTAAAAGCCATTTCAAGCAACCTTTCAATTCTGAATGGCAGTCTTTCACCAGGGCGATACTGAGAGTATCTTCCACTCTGGAACGTGCGCAAATATATTACATATTATTTTTGAATGAATTAATTGTGAAACAGCGCAAATTAATTAAATGAAATTTACTTGCGCACGCCGGGATTTGAACCCGCGTCCTTCGGATTCGTAGTCGAGAGCCTTACCCCTCGACCATCGAGGCCGTATTATTAGTCAAGTATCTAATGGAATCTACTCGTTCCAGTGAGATGAATAGACAATTAGAGAGATTTCTACAGGAATGTATTTTTCGTTCATGATTGGTTGAAGGCTGACTTGGAATGTAAGAGTAAAATTTCGTTTTACTTATGTTTAACGTAAATAGAATGTATCATCCAACCATCGTTTAATATTTTTCAATATTAGTCCCGCTGTATGAAATGTTTCTTCCAACTTCTTAGTACTAGTGAAGTATCATCAGCGAAAGTGATTATGTTGCCATCAATTGGTAGTCTACTTAAAAGAAACAGCTGCGTAGCCTGTTTCATACAAAACTTTAATTTGGATTTGAGGCCAAAATACTCACCTAAACCCAATGATCTTTTTTTTCCATCAAAAAGTATAATAAATATCTAGTACCGATTAGAAGGAATTTTAAAAAATTTATTTTTGTTTTATATTATGAGACACATATGCCATTAAAAAAATGATTTTTAGAGATGTTAGACGCACCTTATCCCATCTGCTATGAAAATATAAGGAAATATAAAATAATAAAAAAATACATTAATATAAGCATAATGGTGAACTTTAAATTCAATTGAAAACAACATATTTACGTTGGAACACAAAATTGCCGTACATACTATAAAATATCAATTTTTTTTCTATTTTTATTTTCGTAATCATACTTACATAGAAAATACGATAATTAAAAAAAAACTATAAACCCGCAAGTAATTTTCTAATTTGACCCTAAAATTATGAAAAAAAAAAATTTTTTCATGGCATATTCTTCATAATTTAAATCAAAAATAAATAAAATAATTCTCATCCGTACTAGATATTTACTAAACCTTTAATAAAAAAATATACATAATTCAGTCTGGATGAGTATTTTGGACTCAAATCCCACATTAAGATGAAACAGGCAGCGCAGCCGTTCCTCATAAGTCATTAATGTAAATGAGAAAAAGTGTGGGACCGAGTACACCGCCCTGTGGTACACCAAAATTGATGCTGGTTGGATAAGATGATTTACGTGATGGTAACTTAACACTCTGCTTTATGTCTGTTAGATATGATTTGAACTATTCAAAAGCATTATTCTTTACTCAATTTTTATGGAGCTTAGATAGAAGGATTGGATGAGAAACTATGTCAAATGCCTTAGCTAAATCCAGAAATATTGCCAAAAATTCATTACCTTTGTCTAGGGCTCGTGTTATATGTGACGTTAATTCTAAAATAGCTGAATCTGTGTTTAGCTCTTCTCGGAAGCCATACTGGTTTGACGAGAGAATGTTGTATTTTGTAAGATAGCCGATAAGTCTTTCATTAGACTATTTTTCTATAATTTGTGATACCGATGATAATATGGAAATGGGTTTGTAGTTTGCTATATCAGTTCCGGTCTTAAAAAATGGTTGAACTAAAACGAGTTTGAGTTTGTTTGGAAATACACCTTTATTGAGACAGAGGTTAATGATATTGTTTTTATTTTTTTTACAGTAACTCAACATAGGAGACTCTGAGGGAAATAATTTCCCACAAGGCCTATATCATCTTCGGGGATGCTGTGTGGAAGGTCTTTTAGAGGATAGGAAGGAGTTAACTTGGATCTTGAAGAGACCCATGTTATAGGATGGAGGAAACACAGAGGCCGGCAGATCATTCCACAGCCGAGCTGTTGAACACATGAACGAATCGTAGAAGCAACCCGTTCTCATGTGACAAATGTCAACCGTGTGCAAATGTTGGGCACGAGTTTGGCGTGTTTCCCGACTATGCACCGGTGCCGAAGGGATCAATGACGCTAGTTCCTCAGAGCATCTTTCATTAAAATAACGGTAGAACAAGGACAGCATTCTCAGTTTAGATAAATACTAGTGGTTGGTTTATAAAGGGTTCAATTGTTTACAGTATACAGTAGAACCTCGGTATGCGTCCTTAATCCATTCCAGATCCTTGGATTTATACCAAACAGGACGTATACCAAAGGGATTTTTTCCATAAGAAATATAGGGATAATGATTTATCCGTTTCTCCGAAAAAAAATCATATTGTTATTGGCAAATTATACATTAACGTAGTTGTTGCGGCGATTATTCGATTTCCGAAAGCAGTTATCAGGAAATGAATGCGATTGCGAAATAAGGAGTATGGAGGAAAGGACTCACCGAATTCACTTATCACTCTCCCATGGCGGCTTGCGTGATTATCGACCGGGCAATTCCGGATGGCGAAAGAGTTTCAGCAAACTGGTTCGGTCCGAACCTCTGCAGCGCTCCCTCGGAACTTCAGAGCTGTAGTCTCGCGGTTGACTCGATTTGGAATAAATGCGGGTAAAGATTCTGGACTGGAGCGGGGGGGGGGGGGTTTGAAAGGGAATGAAGGGGGAACTTCGCAATCGCACCTTGTCGAAGGTAGCTGTGAATAAACTCGCGTGAACAGTAGTTGTAAAAAATAATTTAAACACTACTTAATCCTAAAATACACAAATAAAAAAGAACTAAGGTGAAATAAATGAATATTTAACTTCACTTTACCTTGATGAGAAGAGTCAAGTGCTTACTAATATGGTGCTGAGAAGGAGATGTTATTGTTAGAAAGAGAGTCCGTTTTCAATAAAACTTCAGGAATATGAAATTCTGTTGTCTTTTCTCTTTTCTGTCTCTTTTCCCTAGTTGGCCCTGGTTGAGGCACAGCAGGTTTCACTCCTTTTTACCTCATAGTGATCCTAACCATTTTGTTCGGTGTGTCATTTTGACTCATACAAGTTCTAGCACGTACGCAAGATTTTTCGAATACAAAGTTAGACTTATTCCAAAGCGGACGTATACCGCGGTTCGACTGTATTTGAGGGTATTTTGTCATGATTGCACGAGTGAGAGGGCTTTATTTGTTTAATAGTTTGTGAAATTTCAGCGGAGTTAGTGGGGTCTAATGTGACTATATTATTTATTTCACTGGTAGATTGATTGATTACATCGGCAAGAGCATTTTCATCCCTTGATGTCTTATTTAAATTTTCTTACGGTAGGATTTTACCGATATTACAAAAATATTCATTTTTGTGATTGGGCACAGATTTTTCGTAATTATTACCGGCCCTGGACAGTTTCTTTTTATAGTAGTTTTCTTTTGTAGTTTTAATGAGATGATTACAGATTTTTCCGTATTTTTATAAAATATTTGGGCTCGAGTGTCCGGATTATTAAATAAGATTTCATGGAACTTGTTCCGTTTTTTTATATATTAAATTAGGCCATCTGTGATCCACGGTTTCAGTTTTTTTTTTAAAATTCAAAGGGGAGCGGTCGATAAGTTTGTGTATTTTAATAGCTTATTTTCCAAATTAATTATAGAAGTTAGTTTCTCGAAAATAATATTTTAATTTTTTACATTACAACGTGATGTTCCGGTAATGGGTTTTATGCATAAGGCCAATTACTTTTGAGTAGTGGTCTGGTTTGGTTGATTAATATACAGTTCCCCTGGGCATTTTTTTTCGTTCTCAGAAATATGTGATCAATACATGAGTCAGCCGTATCATTTACTCTAGTAGGAACAATAATAAGAGCAACAAGCCCGTATTGAGTCATGAGATTTTTGTGAACTAGTGTTTATGTTTACATAGGCTTAAGTAAATCAATATTAATGTCACCAATTACCAGTAGTTCTTCATTTGGTGAACAGTTCAATGAGGCTAAGTATAAGGAATTTAGAAAGGATGAAATATTTTGTTGTTAAGGTGACCTATATAGTGCTAGAATTGTGGTTTGGTAGGTCTTTTATTTTATTTTAAGGCAGTTGGCATTATCGATGAATAGTTGAGAGATAATCGGGTCTAGCTCGGATTTAACGTAGACAATTACTCCATTTGACTGTCTTATTATTTTGTGTGTTGAAGACTGTTTTTGTGAGTATAATTTGTTTTGATCCAACATTCAGTTAAAATTATTATGTCAAAAATATAAATCAAACCGACAAGTGTTACAAGTAGATTATTAAAGTTCCTATCAATGCTGTGAATATTTGTTGAAACTACGCATACTAATTCAACAAATAAAGTATGAACTCGTGCTACATGTACATTATGTTACGTATTATGAACTTGTATATTATGTATTATATACATTTGTAAGTCTACCAAAATACAAAACCAAGTTGCTTTTCTTTAATATGTCGTACACCCATGTAATATATAGAGTAGTCTAGGCGCCCTCGTGGCTGCCGGCTGCGTTTTGTAGTCGCTCCTGATTTATCTTGGAAATATTGGGAAATTATTAATTTTCCCGGTGTAAAAATAGCATAAAACAACCGCAATAATTTTTAGGTTACATTTATAAAAATTACATAATTTTAGTGCTATCGTTTCGAGCCATAATCAAGTTTTCAATAAAAACCCAAATATTTTAAGTTGAAATCTGCTTCGTTCTTCCGAATTAACGCAAAGGACATCGGTCACATCTGGCGGTCGGTCGAAGTGTACTAGTGAAGTGCCAAAAGTTAAAAAAACGGCTATTCGGGATACGGTGGTTGTAAAAAATATTGTATATACAACCGGGAAGTGGGCTGCTGGAACCCCAACAAGGGCACCGCCAGCTGCGGCGAAAACGAGCCTTTACCTTCGTCATTGAGATAGTGGCGAATTTCCTCAACAAGCACGACTTTGACCTGATCTGCCGGGTGCATCAGGTGGTAGAGGACGGGTATGAGTTCTTTGCCAAGAAGCAACTGGTACTGCGGGGAATTCGATAATGAAGGAGCAATGATGTCAGTCACCAACCGTCCCGTCACGCCGCCCAGGGGCGTCACAAAGACAAGGATGATTTTAAGGGGCCCTATAAATCAATACCACCGGCCACCATCCTCCCCCGCCGCTCCACCCTTTTAAGAGTATTTTGTGTTATTTATCCAAAAAAATATGGATAATAATTCTTTGTCTTAGCTTAAATACATTCTTGAATATAATGGAAACAATCACTCTATCATTTGTATTAGCGTCTTGCAATATATCGTAAGGAATAAATACAGTTAGCTTCTTTTTTTGTCAATTTAACATTAAATTTAGTTTTGATAATTTAAATAGTCTATAAATAATGTGTAATGATAGCCTGTCGAAAAAGAGAAAATAAATGTAAAAAAAATTAATAATAATAATAAATTCGTAGAATAGACGTAATATAAGAATAATATAAGAATAGGAAGTAATATTTGTACAGCGCCCCTGAGGTGATTTCTCACAAAAGCGGCGCTATAGAAATGGTCCATTATTATTATTATTATTATTATTACCACTGTATATTTGATTATCAATATTTTAAATATAATTTTTTTGTAATAACTGCAACTTAATTTTTTTTAATAGTTTATTTGCTCATTACATAAATGTCACAATATAAATGTGTTATTTTTTTGTCACCCCATATATATATAGTGTTATTTTTCATCACAAAACCTTTTATCTTTTTGTATTATGCACAAAAAGTAAAATACGTAAAAGACCATCCGGGCATTAGCAATTAATATGCAAAAATAAATGTGTCTTTAGTGAACATGAATTTGGTACTAGAAACCGATTTTTACTCACCGTGTGTTAGCATGTGTTGTTTAAGATATCTCTTCTGTGAACATGAATAGTGACAGAAGGAACACGAAAAGAGCTTTTCTCAACAGTGAGTTCGCATGTATGCCTTCAAATGTCCCTTCCGTGAACATGACTTTAACAGTCGGAACATGAAAAAGGTTTTTCTCCACTGTAAGTCTTAAAATATCCCGTCTGTGAACTTGAATCGTTACAGTCGGAATAAGATAAAGGTTTTTTTCGACTGTGAGTGCGCATATGTCTCATCAAACTTCCCTTCCGTGAACATGAATAGTTACAGTCGGAACATGAAAAAGGTTTTTCACCACTGAGTCAGCATGTGGTTCTTCATGTCGCCCTTCCGTGAACATGAATAGTTGCAGTCGGAACATGAAAAAGGTTTTTCTCCACTGTGATTCAGCATATGTATCTTCAAATGTCCCTTCCGTGAACTTGAATAGTTACAGTCGGAACATGAAAAAGGTTTTTCTCCACTGTGATTCAGCATGTGTATCTTCAAATGTTCCTTCCGTGTACTTGAATAGTTACAGTCGGAACATGAAAAAGGTTTTTCTCCACTATGAGTCTGCGTGTGTCTCTTCAAACTTACCTTGTGTGAACATGAATAGTTACAGTAGGAACATGAAAAAGGTTTTTCTCCACTGTGAGTCAGCATGTGTGTCTTCAAATAACCCTTCTGTGAACATGAATAGTTACAGTCAGAACATGAAAAAGGTTTTTCACCACTGTGAGTCAGCATGTGGCGCTCCATATTTCTCTTCTCTGAACATGAATAATTGCAGTCAGAACAAGAAAACGGTTTTTCTCCACTGTGAGTCAGCATGTGTGTCTTCAAATAACCCTTCTGTGAACATGAATAGTTACAGTCAGAACATGAAAAAGGTTTTTCACCACTGTGAGTCAGCATGTGGCGCTTCATATTTCTCTTCTCTGAACATGAATAATTGCAGTCAGAACATGAAAACGGTTTTTCTCCACTGTGAGTCAGCATGTGTGCCTTCAAATGACCCTTCTGTGAACTTGAATAGTTACAGTCAGAACATGGAAAAGCTTTTTCTCCACTATGACTCTGCATGTGTCTCTTCAAATTTACCTTGTGTGAACATGAATAGTTACAGTAGGAACATGAAAAAGGTTTTTCTCCACTGTGAGTCAGAATGTGTGTCTTCAAATAACCCTTCCGTGAACATGAATAGTTAGAGTCGGAACATGAAAAAGGTTTTTCACCACTGTGAGTCAGCATGTGGTTCTTCATGTCTCCCTTCCGTGAACATGAATATGTGCAGTCGGAACATGAAAAAGGCTTTTCTCCACTATGAGTCTGTATGTGTCTCATCAAACTTCCCTTCTGTGAATATGAATAGTTACAGTCGGAACATGAAAAAGGTTTTTCACCACTATGAGTCAGCATGTGTCTCATCAAAGTTCCCTTCTGTGAATATGAAGAGTTACAGTCGGAACATGAAAAAGGTTTTTCACCACTGTGAGTCAGTATGTGTCTCTTCAAATTTCCCTTCTGTAAACTTGAATAGTTACAGTCGGGACATGAGTATGGTTTTTCCCCAGGATGCATCTTCAGATCTGTCATTAAGTCAGAAAAAGATTACGGATAAAGCTTTGTATATATAAGTACAGTGAAATTTATAAAAAAATTGAGAGCACGACTTAAATATTTAATTCCAACAAACAAACATCCGTTTTACCTGTTGTTTGGGGAATACTTTTAGAGTGCTCTAAGCATTCCTTCTTAATATCCGGCAGGTCTATGTCTATTCCCGTATAACGAATCCCCTCTCCATCTTCTTTTCGGGGTCCTGGTTCCCCTTTGATGGGAACAGTTTTCACTTTAATACTACCTGGAATAAGACAACGATACGTACAACGATATATATATATACATATCTATTTAAAAATATATATTAATAATATTTTTAATAGGAGGCGCTAAGGTAAATAATTTTCCAAAGGTCTATGTCATCTTCGGGGATCCTGTGTGGGTGGAATTTTTAATGAAAGGAAGCAGTTGACGTTCTTGGAAGGAAAAGTTCTGAAGAGTGGGGTCAGTGGTCCAGGTGTTTCGGACGTATGAAACCATCCCTCCAACTGTGATGCGGGGCGATGGGTCGAGAGTCCAGCTGAAGAGGTCAAAGATTCTCAGTTGGTGGGTAAACGCATCTGGCGGCAAGATCTGGACAAACCTATAGCCAGCGGAATAAAGTTTTCTCGAGTCATTTGAATATATTTTTAATGTTAACTTGTAATTAATATTAATATGAGGAACCGGACACTTTTTTGCGCAATTTAAAAAAAGTTTGCTTAGTTTGACAGTTTCCAGTAAAGAAACGATTTAAAATAAATACCTAGGTAACTTATGTACGGCAGGAGGGGACGTCGTACACAAGCACATTATGGCCATTTTGGTAATGGATCCCGAATGTCTGAATGTAGGATTCGACATTTATGTACATTAAATTGTCAGTCATCCGATACGACTTTACCGCTGGTGACGAACACATTCCCTTATAAACTGATATAGCGAAGAGGCGAAATCCCATGACTCATCTCGCAGCGCAGACTTGACATTTCCTGATTTTGTTTTAAATAGGGTTATCGGAAAGTCAGATGCACTTGAATAAACCAGCCACCATACCCCAAGTAAAGGCAAATAGTCAGCAAGTGATCATCCGACACCCGCCATCCCGACAATCGACTTCTGAACGTCACCGGCCGTTGCTTCGCTGTTCAAAATGGAACGAAGATCGACGAAACATTACAAAGATATAACACTTCTAATTGAAAACTATTAATCCCCCGCGGTTTAAGTAAAAGAGTTTTTAATAATATTTGTGCCAGATTCGAGGAATGTCAGCGGCCTGATTGCGGATATTAAGACGACGTTATTTTTAGAAATGTATTTTCCAGTTTGTCTACTTTTTTCTAAATAAACATTTATTTTCATACGACATGCGGCTTTCTTTTTACCGAGTTTTCGAAAGTGCAAAAACTGACGCACCCATAATATGCAATCCAACTTACTGACTGTCGTAGTACTCTCCGTATACAGCAAACATTCCTGCTTCACATCTGGGAGGTCGATATCTATATCCGTGTAAGTCAATTCATCTCCACCTTCTTCCTGGGGGTATGGTTCCGTCTTGATGGAAACACTCTCAGGATTTAGTAGACTCATGGCACTGCTGTGGTAGTGTTATGGTAAATATTTGAAAGCCCAAAGAATACACCTGAAACAGAACATTGTCATTTGAACACGTCGTGTGGTAAATAAATAATAGGAAATCTAATATATAAATTATTGTTGTTTCGGTTGGAATATTCTGTCAAAACAATGAAGTCGTGTGGAAAACAAACCCACCGGAATGACCCATGGCAAGTTGGTCCTGCCGGTCGAAAGACAACATAGTCTATCCTGTCGGACGGAGATAATCACCGAGAAGATAGAAATTAGTGCTCTCCATGATAGCCGAGTTTTCGAACTATCCGGGAATCACTCTGAAGAAATGTCTAACAATGAACCCACTCTCAAGCCTTCTCCTTGCTAATGAGTTACATAATATTATGAGAATCCGGATGTCTCCAAAATTCCTTGCAGTATTTAGGACGAAACCCAGCATTTTTAATTAAGTACTACAGGTCACTTCAATATGAGCCTGGAATATTAGCCTACTATCAAACACGATACCAAGATCTTTCATAGTGGGGACACGTTTTAAACGTCAGGCGTTCATAGTTTTATATATATATATTTTTTTTAATATTTTATATGTACATTTTATAAAGGTAAAACCAAGTATGACACATCCTTGAGAAAGAAAGAATGAAGCATTTAGAAATATTGAACTCAATCTGATTTTCTTTTACTCCAATCAATAATTCCATCAATATGCGATTAGAGTTAATTGCAGTCTTTAAAGTTAATATTTCTAAGAATTGTTTTAGGACATCAGCTAAAAGAAGAGACCTGGAATGCAGAGTACTCTCTGCGATATAGTTAATAAAAATAGAAACGAGGAGGGGACCTAAATTAGAGCCCTGAGGAACTCCAGAGAGCACAAGAAAAAAAAATTACAGTAATATTCCATGCGATACAAATTGGTTTCTTCCAGTAAAATAGCTTCTTAATATTGAAGACTTTGATAGAACGTTAGAAGCTCAATTTCAACGTTTACGTTTAGTATATTAACTAGAGAAGAAGTCACTTATTAAATTTGGATTCATGTTGTCATATAAATCATTGTATCCTAGTAGTATTCAAAAGCAAAATGTTTCATTAGCATTAAAAATATTTAATGTAAAAACTGTTGCAGGGTTAAAGTGTGTTGCTCTTAAAAATCCTGAAATGTTTGTAGACCCTGAAGGTAATTTACATTTTTAAAATATATTTTGTAGATGGTGGTAACGTGCATTGCGCATTCCAAGGAAAGCGCTTCAACGAGCCGCACAGGGAAGACATATATAGTTTAGATAGTTAACTGTTTAAAGAACATGTCCAGATGGTTAAATAGTTGAATTCCAGTCAGTGTTTCCTTAAGTGCGCAAACATCCCAAGCTCTCATAACCACCTTTTTATCATTAATCCCATATGCGTTCTCCATGCACAAAGTAGATTACCTCCTACTGGCCAAGTTTCAGAATGATGATCTGGAAGCAAGATTTGGTTGTTATCGCCAAATGAGTGGAGATAGTTATTACATTAGCTACATGCAGGTGTAGGTCTTAGAAAGTGAAAGAATATTTCGATATAAAAGCAGCATTATATTAGAATGTAAAGAAACAATATTCCATTAAAGACACTTTTTCCTCAAGCAAGTGTATCAATAATAATATATCTGTGGATTTAACTATTTATAATGATGTACATATATTGCTGGGCATAATGTTAGAAGGGAATTGAGAATAAAAACATGTGTAGCATGGCTTCAGTCATTAGATAAGGAGGTAGAGGTTGAAAATGGACCCAAAAATTTGATTTTGGATTTCGATGGAGGAAAGTTAATATTACCAACTGAGAGTCCCGTTGTTGCTACAGTATTGGTATGATTTAGTTTGTAAAAAAATTTGGATTCTTTTCCCGATATTTTTGTTAGTGGCCAGAATCAACTCTATATTTGAAGAAAGATAAGTGTTTGCAAATTGAATGATTATTTCTTGCTTCAGGATGATTTTGTCAATAAACGTATTTGTAAAAAAACTTTGCAAACTATGCTAGAAAACTTTTGCCAAAAAACCTGTAAAATCCTCTTAAGTAACTTGCTAAAAAATAAAAACGATGAACTTGCTGTACAAAGTTATTAAGGATCAAATAGAAAAGTATTAAAATTTAATTTGTAATATCTACCATTACTTTAACTCGCCGATGAATGGATATGATTACAAGCCCATTAGACCATACCTAAATTCGTATGCGAGTAGGTCAGAGTAGTCTCTTGTATTCTATCCTTTGCTCTTCAGATACCTTATTACTATAGGTAATTTAAAATTTGTTAATTCTATTTTTATAATAAATATTATTTTCAGATTGTTCGATTTTATAATAATTAGTTTATTAATTCCACAATGTTTCCAGATGATAATAATATGTATTTTTTAAATCTAAATTAATGAATTACCTAGTGATTTTTTCCATCTGACATTATATTTTCAAATACCACTTCCAATATGCTTGTTAAAATTATAAGGAATTTATTAGAAACAATTATTTCCTAGATAATGTAATATAGTATGACCGTATACTCTTGTTCTCATTGTTTCACAGCGCCCTTGAGGTAATTTTATGCAAAAACGGCGCTATAAAAATCATCCAAATATTATTATTGCGTGACTGCAATATGTATTTAATTACTAAAACATGTATTTTCATAATTGTAACAGATATACCTACCTGTGTGTGTGTGTGTGTGTGTGTGTGTGTGTGTGTGTGTGTGTGTGTGTGTGTGTGTGTGTGTGTGTGTGTGTGTGTGTGCATTTTGTGGTATAAAGAATGCAAATTTATTAAATGTACAACTTCATTTGTTTCTTTACCCCTTTACTATTATTAATTTCCTACTGGGACTCAGTAGAAAAACACATAATTAAAAAAACAAGAAAAATACTGTCAGGTTCATAAAAAAAATATTTGTAGGTCCAAAAAAATGGACTTCGTATGATGGAAATGTTAGTATGATATGACATTTGTCGGAAGTGCCAAATGTAAAAAATTAATTAGAAGTAGTAAAATAAAGTCGAAGAAGTAAAGGGGTAAAAACACAAACCACGCATCTACAAGTGGCCTATATGTTCTTAGGTGAACCTGAAATAGGACCTCGGCTTCAACCTTAGAGTAATAATATTACTCTAAGGGTTCAACTAAGGGTATCAAGTTGGGTTACATAACAACACGGTAATAATATTTTTCACAGTCGGTGGTACTATGTGTTGAACTATTGTCTAATATCAAGTTATTAATATTGAAAATGGCGGCATCACTCCTCCTTCAAGATTTACGTAAAGTAAAAAATAAAGTCCACCTTTTTTCTAACATTTTTTATTTACTTTTATGAACCTGACAGTATTTTTCTTGTTTTTTTAATTGTGTGTTTTTCTACTGAGTCCCAGTAGGAAATAATTACCGATAGTAAGGATATGAATAAAGCAGATAGTGGGTGGCCTTAGCCTAAAATAAAGCTTAATTTGGAACAACAGCCGTTATAAAATGAGTTGCAAGCAATACGAACAGAGTGATTAATACTCGGGTAGAAAATA
This sequence comes from Halesus radiatus, assembly GCA_022606495.2. NCBI lineage: Eukaryota > Metazoa > Arthropoda > Insecta > Trichoptera > Limnephilidae > Halesus > Halesus radiatus. The sequence continues at coordinate 405,746 of JAHDVE020012252.1, read as the reverse complement.
TCAGAATTAGAACTTACCAATAACTAGAACAAGCATGGGACGATTGATTTAACTGCATTTGTTCAACAGTGTGAGGGATATTCTACAGAATTAGAGTTCAGAAAAAGGACGATACTACTCGCGGAGCTAAAAGCATATGTCAGGTGAGGTTATCCATAGATATTTATGAAGTCATAGACTAGAAAATAAACTATGTGTTTTAAGTAGGTACTGAAATGAAGTCCAGCGAGTTAACTTTTTTTGTTCACTTTGATTCAAAGAATTAAATAATATTTGGATGTAATAGTCCTTTATTTTATAATATTACAAAATAAATTGAAAACCACTGCAGTCGTTTATATAGCGGTCCTAACCTGGCCTAATGTGTTAAAGTTTATTTGATACAAACAAGAATTAAAGATAGTTTTATCAGTTATAGAATAGGATGTTGACATTTGTACTGAATACATATGCATTGATATAAGACGGAACGAGACAAAATAATGTTACTAGACACGGTGAAGCGCGGGTTGTAGGGGGCGTCCTGCGTTGTCTTCTTAAAGGTGAGGGTCAGCTGTGGTAGTTAACTCGCGTTACATCGCGTTCACTCGTCCGTCATTACTGACCTGTGCAGAGCAGTCACTATTTTAACAACACAAAGTTAAATAAACAAGTTTCTACCAATGACGATAATTACTATTAATCGTGTTGCTGAATTGTTGTGGTTAGCGTGCTTCGTGTGATACATATTTAGTTTTATACCCCTTTAAAGATGGTTAAATTTTTACGTGGAAACGATACCTCTTCAGGTAACTAGTAATGAACGTAGCACTAGTGTTACAAAAAAAAAAAACAAGAAAGAAACTGAAAAGAAAGTTCTACGAAGACTACATTAAATATGGATTCTCATGGTTTGGTGACGAAACGGCTCCAAAGCCACAGTGGATCATTTGCGGCGAACAGCCATCAAATGAGTCTATGATACCAGGAAATTAAATCGCCATCTATATTCAAACCATCCCAGCTACGCTAACGAAGACAGGCAATATTTTAAAAGGTGTTTAGAACAAAATAATTTTAAAAAAAGTTTTTTTTTAAATCGGCCGTTATAGTTTCTGAAAAGGCCATAGAACCTAGCTACCATGTTGCTAAATTAATAGCACGTCAGAAGAAACCACATAATATCGGCGAAGCACTTGGAAATTTGTATTCTGAATAAAAAATTAAAACAAATAGCATCAAATAAATTTCTCTTTAACAACTCTAATAATTTAAACATTAATCAAACATTCCAATGGCGTAGAGTCCTTTATACAAATAACTTTTCTTCTTTGAGCTGTAATATGCAAATATTAAAAATTAAAAAATTCCCATCTGAAATAAAACCCGCTTTTTATACTCATAATAATTTATGTAAATTCTTAATTAATACTAAAGATAATGATGATAGACTAAGCTACTCGGGTATATATCAACTTAATTGTAAAGATTTTCAGGCTTTTTATATCAGTAAAACGGCCCGGAACGTCAACGTAAGAGTAAAAGAACACCTACGATGTCTAAATAATAATTCCTTTTCAGAATTCTCGAATCCCTTAATAGATTCAAATCACTCATTCGATAAAAACTCGGGAACTAAAATATTACATAAAAATGGAATTGGAATAAGATTAAACAATTTAGAAGCCCTCGAGATCAAAAAAGCAGTTAATAATAATTTAAACATTATTAACAACCAAATTAATTTACCCAATAGTCCCATACTTAATTTATTCCGTTAATCTCAGTTGTCCCTCTCCCCCCCCCCCGCCCCACTTATCCTTCCTAAAGAATGTGACCCCTCCCACTCTATATGTGTCTCTTTCTTTCATTTTGTATCTCTTTCAATCATTGTTTTATTTACTTATGTATATATATATACATATATATATATATATATATAGAGATCCCCTCTCGTACTATGTTGATCAGACGCGACGGTACGCCAGAAATTTGTTGATCCACCCTAATTTGTTGATCCAATACCAAAGCAGGCATATAAACATTGATCCAAAAGATCAACTTTCGTCACATAGATTTTGCTGTAAACCACGCCCATTTTTCCATCACATATACATTTTACACTTTTCCCTTTGTTGATCCGATTTGAATGAACCAATCAGGACGCTTTGTTTATCGAAGGCGTGCACGTGGTCCTTCACCGTGCTCATTTGTTGATACGATTTAAATCAGAGTGCTTTGCTTATCAACTGGTATATCTGGTTCTTAGCGAGTATGGGTACCGCCGCCCCGGAACGATTCGTTGGATAACACTACCTCGACGATTTTTTTGCAAATACCGCACAAGAGTCCCAACTGCTTCTAACTTGGGAGATTCAATTTCGGAGGCAGGTGTAGGCACCGCCACCCAGGAACCATTTAATGGATAACCAACACCTCTGCCATAAATCACATCAAGTGGTTCGCTATGTTTGGTGACTTAGCAGGGTGCCCAGGTTCATCCGGGTGAGATTTGTACATGTCTTAACAGTAGAGTATGTATGAAATGATGTATGATTTTTCTATGTGAATACCGCACAAGAGTCCCAATCGCACAAGAGTCCCAACCGCACAAGAGTCCCAACTGCTTTCAACCTCGGACTTTTAATTTGAAAGGCGGGTGTAGGTACCGCCGCCCCAGGATTTAATGGATAAGCAACACTTCTACCATAGGTCACCCCAAGTCATTTGTAAAGTTTGGTGACTTAGCAGGGGTGTCCGGGTCCATGGGGGGTTAAGTTTGTGCACGTCTTAACAGTAGAGTTTGTATGAAATGATATATGATTTTCCAATGAGAATTCCGCACAAAAGCCCCAACTGCACAAGAGTCCCAACTGCACAAGAGTCCCAACTGCTTTCATCCTGGGAAATTAAATTTGAAAGGCGGGTGTAGGTACCGCTGCCACGGGATTTAATGGATAAGCATCACCTATACCATATCTCACCCCAAGTCGTTTGCTAAGTTTGGTGACTTAGCAGGGGTGTCCGGGTCCGTGGGGGGTTAAGTTTGTGCAGGTCTTAACAGTAGAGTTTGTACGAAATGATGTATGATCTTTCTATGTGAATACTGCACAAAAGTCCCAACTGCACAAGAGTCCCAACTGCACAAGAGTCCCAACTGCTTTTAACCTGGTAGATTTGATTAGGGAGGCAGGTGTAGGTACCGCTGCCCCGGGAATCATTTAATGGATAACCAACACCTCTGCCATAAATCACATCAAGTGGTTCGCTATGTTTGGTGCCTTAGCAGGGGTGCTCGGGTTCATGGGGGTTAAGTTTGTGCACGTCTTAACAGTAGAGTTTGTATGAAATGATATATGATTTTCCAATGAGAATTCCGCACAAAAGTCCCAACTGCACAAGAGTCCCAACTGCACAAGAGTCCCAACTGCACAAGAGTCCCAACTGCTTTAAACCTGGTAGATTCGATCTAGGAGGCAGGTGTAGGTACCGCTGCCAAGGGAACCATTTAATGGATAACCACAACTCTGTCATAGGTCTCACCAAGTGGTTAGATTCGTTTGGTGAATTAGCAGGGGTGCCGGGTTCATGGGGGTTAAGTTTGTGCACGTCTTAACAGTAGAGTTTGTATGAAATGATATTTGATTTTTCTATGAGAATTCCGCACAAAAGTCCCAATTGCACAAGAGTCCCAACCGCACAAGAGTCCCAACTGCTTTCAACCTGGTAGATTCGATCTAGGAGGTAGGTGTAGGTACCGCTGCCCAGGGAACCATTTGATGGATAACCAACACCTCTGTCATAGGTCTCACCAAGTGGTTAGATTCGTTTGGTGGATTAGCAGGGGTATCCGGGTTCATGGAGGTGAGATTTGTCCAGGTGTTAATAGTAGAGTTTGCATGAAATGATATATGATTTTTCTATGAGAATTCCGCACAAAAGTGCCAACTGCACATGAGTCCCAACTCCCTTCAACCTGGGAGATTCAATTTGATCGTTTTTAATTTAATTTAAAGTCCACCATAATGCTTATTTTGAAAATATTTTTTTTTAATATTATATTTCAGAGTATTTTAAGTAGATGGGCCAAAACTTTTTTTTAAATCACCGCTAGCCCCCAAATAATTGTTAAAGGTGCATCTAAAAACGCAAAAAATCAATTCGTTTAAGGGCCTCTATTTCATAACGTAATAGAAAAATGGATAAATTACTTTTAATACGATATAGATATACATACTAGATATTTACTATACTTTTTGATTAAAAAAATATCATTAGTCTTAGGTGAGTATTTTGGCCTCAAATCCAAAATTAAATTTTGTTTGAAACAGGCCGCGCAGCCGTTCCTCTTAACAATCAAGTATGTATGAAATGCTGTATGATTTTTCTATGCGTATACTGCACAAGAGTCCCAACTGTTTGCAACTTAGGAAATTGAATTTAGGAGACGGGTATAGGTACCGCCACCCTGGGAATCATTTAATGGATAACCAACACCTCTGCTATAGGTCACCTCAAGTGATTCGCTAAGTTTGGTGATTTCGCAAGGGTGCTCAAGTTTATGGGGTGAGGTTTGGCCTCCCCAACCAGACTCTTTCGACCCATCATTGCCTAGTACCAGTGACAGTGGGATGGATGGATTCATACGTCACTCCTGGACGCACTGACCCCCAGATTCGTACCCACCCCTCATACCTTTTTCTTGCCCTGAACTTCCTTCCTTTCCCTTAAAATACCTTCCACACAGCATCCCCAAATATGATATTGGCCTTGCATATATGTGGAATTAAATTTAAAAAAATCTGGAGCCAGTATATATGTTGTGTTAATTGACTAAATTGTAAAATAACACAAATTAATCAAATGAAATTGCTTAAATGGCTTTTGCCGTGTTTGACCAGATATGAATAGCCAGGTACTTCCTCACCTTCCTCTACCCATCAGCCTCACAACATACCCCATTTTGGGGTACAAAAGTCTTACTTGCTCGAGCGGTGCTCACATGAATAAAAGTGAGTTAAGTACGCTATAATTTGTTTTCATTATTTAATGTTCAAACGATGAAACAGTTTTACTAAAATTTATAATAAAAATAAAACCGTGCAAAATATATTTTTAAAAATAAGTTTTAAAAAAATGATTATTAAATAATGTTGGCGATAAACCGTTTTACTAAAATTTATAATATTGACCTGTAACCACCGTAACTAATCAATAATTTGGTGACCGACGTAACCGCTCACCTAGTTGTCTGATGGTGGAAATTGCTAATTTTAGCTATTTATAGTGATTAATTGTTATTTTTGTGAAAAATCGTTTATTATAAATTTATTGTTTGAGGACTGTACGATATATGATTTTGTATAAAAATTGCTTGAAATGGCTTACGCCGTCTTTGGTGACCAGATTTGAATAACCAGGTACTTCCCCATCTTCCTCTAACCAATCTCCTTCTCATCTCTTCTGCCATCAGCCGCACAACATACTCCAATTTAAATAATAATAAAAAAAATAAAGTAATAAATTTTAACAAAATTGTTTTAAGTTTACCATATATAACTAACTAATCATCATGCCGTTTCTGCACGGTTAGGCAGAGAGAAAAGACCGCCACACAATTCTGTCTTGGCACACACTCCTTGCTTCGTTCATATTCATACATCTTATAAATACTCTTCTGTTATTCAGATTGATATGGCCCGACTCAAGTATTTAGTCGTACTCAAATGAAACATTAAACAAAAAAACCACATCGTAATGACGGCGTGGAATAATACCTACTTACATATAACTTAGATAATGCAAATTAGAACGGAAATTTTGAAAAATTTTGTTGCGGAAACAAAGGAACGGAATAATAATATGAACCTTTCTCACACACTCTGGCACACACTCCTTGCTTCGTTCATATTCATACATCTTATACATACTCTTCTGTTATTCAGATTGATATGGCCCGACTCAAGTATTTAGTCGTATCATTTAGTATCAATATTACGTCCAAGATGAACAATTAACTTCATCAATGAGGAGACAAATTAATTTGATCTCCTTTGAAGGCTTAATGTAATTTATTAGCTGAATGAAAAAATATTAACAAATCTCAAATGAAACATTAAACAAAAAAACACATCGTAATGACGGCGTGGAATAATACCTACTTACATATAACTTAGATAATGCAAATTTGAACGGAAATTTCGAAAAATTTTGTTGCGGAAACAAAGGAACGGAATAATTATATGAACCTTTCTAATCACAAATATCTCTTTCATTGAGTTAGGCTAGAAATAATCTAGTTTCAAATAAAATTCAAACTATGTTTTATCGGCGATATCAAACATATTTTTTACGCGAAAGAAACAATCTTCTAATGAGCGATTAATTGTACTATTTTCTCTTACATTAAAAAAAGCTTATAGCTTAACCCAATATAATACTAAAAAAAATAATTACGTAGGTATAGAAAAAATATGTTTCCTACTTACAACAATCCCATAACTTTTTTTTAACTCTTTTTATCAAAAGCATTCACTTGTGAATGGAGAGGAACGCACACTAATAAGTAGGTACCTTATTGGAATATAAATACCAAATAGAAATGAAATTTATAAAAATAAAAATAAGTTTCTTATGCTGACAATTTGTAATTCTAATAATTAATATTAATTGCACTAATTAATATAAATTCCAATTGTTAAGTGTTTTAGTGAATACAACATTTAATTCCTAACTTTTATTTTATTTATACCGTCACCTTTATAGAATATTATAAAATATCTGAATTTTAACAATTTTCTACCACCTTACAAACTGTTCTTTCGTTGCTCAAGTTGACAAAAATGTGTATAGTTTGTTGTCTTTCCAACGCATACACACACTATTTGAAAGAAGAGAGACCTCATAATTATTGTATCGCTCCGCACCATCTCGCCCGCTACAAGCGGGCGACTACCGTGGATTTTAGGGAATTCCCTTATAAGGGAGAGTTCAATTTCTGAACAACGGTTATTTGCTCAACGCCGAGAAACGCTGGCGGCTTGAATGTGGGACTGAGAGAATTCGTAGATTTGCGTTCTCTTTCCATGTGATGACCCCCCCCCCTTCTCCCCGCCCGGCCCAAACCACGTTCAAAATCTTCGTTGTACCTACATACATATTCATTTCTGGATCAACCTGTATCTAGAAACTGAATACACATTCATTTCTAGATCAACTTGTATCTAGAAACTGAGAATACATCAAACGGAGCAACGAAAGGAGAATAAATTAGTAAAAAAAAACCTATCAACTTGTATCTAGAAACTGGGAATACATCAAACGGAGCAACGAAAGGAGAATAAATGAATAAAAAATAAATTGAACGTATGCTCAAGGAGAATAAATGAATAAAAAATAAATTGAACTTGAGCATGTCGGTGCTTGAAAATAGACTGTAAGATTAATTTGAAGAAACTCAAATTAGCTGATCTAACAGACAATGAAATCTCTATACATTTATTTTATTTTATTTATTAAACTTAAAATAGTTCCACTTCATGCGGTCTAATATAAACTTATATATTTTTACGTATTGCTTATTTCCAATACTTAATGCATACATAATTTTTATATCCTACTCTCAATATTCTTAATTTAGGTACCTATTTTTTTTTTAATTCAGTGTTTACTAAGCTATATACAAATTGATGCCTTTACATCGGAAAGACTTGTAGAAATTTCAGTATTAGGGTTAAGGAACACCTAATGTCTTTAAATAATAACAACTATTCTGAATTTGCAAATCATATTATAGAAACCAATCATTCGTTTGATATAAATAAAGGTTTAAAAGTTTTACATACAAATACAACTGGTTTACAATTAGATAAATTTGAAATTTTAGAAATAAGAAAAAGTGTTAATAGCGAATTAAATTTACAGGTACTGCAACAGTAAACAATTTTGTGTTTGGGATTTTTTTTGTCTAATATCTTCTTTCTTTCTTGTATGGTATGTGTGGAAGTTTTAATTGTAATACAGTTTGTCTCTAAAGTAAGGTGGTTGTAAATTGTTAATATTCTATTTTTTTTATATTCTATAAAAGGGACGCTATTAGAAATTAAGTGTTTTATTATTTAAAACAATTAATAATTAGAATTAATATAAATTAATACAATTAAAAGTTGACAGCGTAAGATAATTAAAAAGTTTTTATCTAATTTTCATCTATATTTGGTATTTATATACCAAGAAGTGTAAATTCGTCTCCATTTACAAGCGAATGCTTTTGATACAATATAATAGTACAAAAAAGGTCATGGGATTGTTTTTAGTAGGAAACACATTTTTCTTTAACTACATAATTATATTTATTTAATATTATCTTGGATTAAACCATAAAATATTTAATTATATAATTAATAATGACTCCACAAAGTTATCAATCATTTGAAGAAAACATAAAATATTTTTTTAATATATGAGAAAATATCACAATTACTCGCTCATTAGAAGATTTCGCGTAAAAATAATTTTTGATATCGCCAATAAAACACAGTGTGAATAAAACTATATTATTTCTAACCTACCTCAATAAAACAGATGCTTGTGATTAGAAAGGTTCATATTATTATTTCGTTGATAAAGTTAATTGTTCATCTTTGAACGGAATATTTTTATTCCTTTGTAACTTATACGATTGTTAAAAACAATTACCACATATTTTTTTAACAGAATAACTTATCCAAAATAAAACCATCTTATCATTTTGAATAAGAGAAATTGTTCTCAAATTAATTGGATTTTGTCAGCGCGCTAAAGGTGATATTTAAAAAGCAACATGTCCTCCCGCCGAAAAGCCGGGCTCAGCGGTGAACAACGCCGGGGGCTGGACTGTAGGACTGAGAGAATTCGTAGGTTAGCGTTCTCTTTCCGTGTGACGAACTCCCCCCCCCCCCTCTCTCCCCGCACGCAACAACCCATGTTTACAATCTTCGTCGTATCTACATACATATTCATTTCTAGATCAACTTGTATCTAGAAACTGAGAATACATCAAACGGAGCAACGAAAGGAGAATAAATTAATAAAACATATATGATCAACTTGTATCTAGAAACTGAATACACATTCATTTTAGATCAACTTGTATCTAGAAACTGCGAATACATCAATCGGAGCAACGAAAGGAGAGTAAATGAATAAAAAATAACCGTTAAACTGGAGCAAATTTCTTATATTTTGATGACGAACATACCGACTGGGGTCAGTTGCAAACTGACAACCTTGGTAATGATTAAGGCAATGTTGCCAACTCGTGCAGATGTATCCCACCGGAGCCAAGATAAACGGTGTTAAAGGTAGATCAACAAAGGTCATGTAAATCTTATTAGATCAACATAGTACGGGAAGAGGTGATTATATATATATATCTAAAAATCAAAAATAGCACAGTTTGTTTTGCCGGGAAAGTTTAGAAATTAGTTTAAATAAAAAATAATATGTAAAACTGTTGCTATAACGTTTGAAAATTAGTATGAAAAACATTTCACCCGCCATGTTTTATTTATGTCACCCTATAGATAAGAAAGAATGAAGAATGAGAAGAATGAATGTTTTTTTAATGTTTTTTGAGTAGAAAATTTTCAAAATGGAAAACAATAGTAGGTACCTACTTAAGAACTTAATGATTCAGATATATTTTGGTAAAATGAACACTTCGAATGAAATAAAATATTCAAATGAATGTTTCTTTATTTGCAATTACTTTCGCTGTGAAATCAATTATGGCACACTAATGACAAGCAAGAATTCACAACATCATAACTTTATTAAAATTAAAAAAAAAATCCCAAGCAAGGCCGGGTACACGTCAGCTAGTATATATAATATACATTTCGGAATGATCTAACGATATAGGCCAGTTTTCGAAAACGGTTTGTTTCTCCCAACTGCTCCCAACCATCTGGAGCCAGTGAGTCTACGGCATCCCCCATTGGGGAATGTTGTGAGACTGAAGGTATTGGGGAGGGGATGGATAAGGGGAAGAGGAAGGTGGGGAAATACCTGGCTATTCAGATCTGGTCACCAAACACGACTTAAAGCCATTTCAAGCAACGTTTCAATTCAGAATGGCGGTTTTTCACCATGGCGACACTGAGAGTATCTTCCACTCTGGAACGTGCGCAAATATATTACATACATATTGTTTTTAAATGAATTAATTGTGAAACAGCACAAATTAATTAAATAAAATTTACTTTGAACCCGCGACCTTTGGATTTATAGTCGAGATCCTTACCCCTCGATCATGGAGGCCGTATTATTACACCCAAGTATCTAATGGAATCTACTCGTTCCAGTGAGTTACATAGACAATTAGAGAATAGAATAATTTTGGATAGCAATATTTTCAAACCTAAATATACAATTAAAAATTCTCTAGAATTGGTTGATCAGTTAAAATCTTTGGATATCCCTAATAATCCATTTTTAGTCTCTTTTGATGTAGTTAATTTATTTCCTAGTGTTCCGCTTGATGAAAGCAAAATTCTTATAAATAAATTACTCAATTCATCAAATATTCCTAAGACCTTATTACAAGATTTATACAATTTATTTAATGTTATTTTAAAACAAAACTATTTTCAATTTGATAATATTATTTTTAAACAAAAGGATGGTTTATCAATGGGGTCTAGTATTAGCCCTTTAGTAGCTGATATATTTTTAGACAATTTAGAGAATAATTATTTTAATAGTTCCGCTTTATTATTAAAATATGTTTATTTTTGGAAAAGATATGTAGATGACGTGTTTTGTATATGGACTGGTAATGAAAGACAACTAAATATTTTCCTAAATTTCCTAAATAAAATCCATAAAAAAATTAAATTCACCATAGAAATAGGACAAAATTTTAACATTAACTTCTTAGACTTAAATATTTCTACTGTTAATAATAAATTCGAATTTAATATATATGGTAAAGATACTTATACAGACATTGTTATACATAATACTTCTAATCATCCATTTTCTCAAAAATTATCAGCTTTTCATTCTATGCTTAGTAGATTAATTAATATACCACTATCAAATAATAATTTTAACAAAGAATTAAATATAATTGAACAGATTGCAATAAATAATGGTTATAGTACTAAATTAATAAACAATATGTTAAACAAAAAGCTTAAGAAAAAAATTATTAAATCTTATGTCTATCCACAAATAACTGATGTTAATAAACAATGGAGAAAAATATTATTTTTAAATAACAATACCGCAAATTTAATAATTAAAAACTTGCCAAATACTATCCAACCAGCTTTTTATACCAATAATAATTTAAAAAATATATATTTTAAATAACAAAGATAAAAATAATATTTTGAATAAATCGGGAGTATATACATTGATTTGTAATGATTGCAACTATTTTTACATCGGAAAGACTTGTAGAAATTTCAGTATTAGGGTTAAGGAACACCTAATGTCTTTAAATAATAACAACTATTCTGAATTTGCAAATCATATTATAGAAACCAATCATTCGTTTGATATAAATAAAGGTTTAAAAGTTTTACATACAAATACAACTGGTTTACAATTAGATAAATTTGAAATTTTAGAAATAAGAAAAAGTGTTAATAGCGAATTAAATTTAATAAATAATCAAATATTTATTAAAAATAGCTATCTCTTAAATTTATTTTCATATTAATATTAATAATAATAATTTTTACTTATATTTCTAATTTAAATGTATTATTCAACGTTTTATAATTATTTTGTCATTAACATTTTTGATCTGTTACTTACCTACTTTAATTCATTTTTGTTTATGCTCATATTTTGTATTTTGTAATTTTTTATCATTTTTCTATACTTGAAATTATTTTTTAGTATTCATTTATTCCTGAAGATGATAGCATTGCTATCGAAACATGTAGAAATATTTATATATTTTAAGTAAAGTGGTATATACAAAGTGTATTTTCAATTACATAATTAATCAATCAATCTACCAGTGAAATAAATAATATACTCACATTAGACTCTACTAACTCCGCTGAAATTTCACAAACTATTAAACATAATTAAGACATAATTAAGAACATTGTTTACATGGTTATAGCAAAAGTATATTTAAGTACAATTTTTATTTTTTTATTTTTTAATAGCGGTGCGCTTTTACTTAAAAATGTATATTGCTGGAAACGATATGTCGTTGATATATTATGTATTTGGTTAGGTACAGAAAGGCAACTGAACATGTTCTTAAACTTTTTAAATAAATTTCATAAAAACATTCAATTTACACTAGAAATAGGTAAAGAGAAGAGTTCAAATTTTTTAGATTTAAATTTAACATTAATAGGTAATAAAATAGATTTCAATATTTTCCGTAAAGACACGTACACCGATATTGTTATACATAATTCATCAAATCATCCTTTTTCTCAAAAACTCACGGCTCTTCACTCTATGATTAATAGATTAATTACGATGCCTTTGTCTGTTCATAATTATACTTTGGAATTAAATATCATTAAACAAATAGCAGTAAATAATGGTTATTCTACTAAAATAATTGATCAAATATTAAATAAAAAGAATAAACAGAAATTCTTAAAACTATATATCTACCCTTTTTCTAAACATAATAATAATCAATGGCGAAGAATGCTATTTGTTGATAACGATATATCAAAAATAATTAGTAAAAACATTCCCGGTTCTATACAACCAGCATTTTATACAAATAATAAATTAAAAAAATTCATCCTTAACAACAAAGATAGCGACATTAAAACGAAAAAATCGGGCGTTTATAAACTCAATTGTAAAGATTGTAATTACTTTTATATAGGTAGAACAAATAGAAATATTGAAGTAAGGATTAAAGAACATCTGAGGGCATTAAATGGCAACAGTGAATCTGAGTTCGCAGATCATTTATTGGAAAATGATCATAATTTTGACAAAAACCATGGACTTAAAATATTACATACGGGTTATAAGGAATCACAGATAAATAATTTAGAGATTTTAGAAATTAGGAAAAATGTAAAAAATAAAGCAGACATAATTAATAAGCAACAAATTTTTATAAACCCTCTTTTGAACCTTTTCCCACTTAACCGGTCTTTCCATGCTAATGACTTTGAAATCCCTGCTAATGTCTTTGAAATCCCTAATTGTAATAACCTTCCCCCACTCTTACCCATTCCTCTTCCTTCTACCCTTTCCAACAATATGTGATCTATATTTGATTTTTAAGTTTAGTATAAAACTAATCCTGATGATGTGAACATTTTTCATGAAACATGTTGATTGCATATAAATAAAGTGATGTAAACTAAGTTATTTATTCTTTTGATTAAAATAATGACATCACAAAGTGAAACCCTTACAGAAGAAATTTTCTTCAAAAAATTAATAAATAATCCTTTAATTTTCCTTTTTTTCAAATTTAATACCTCCCTAATTGAGAAATTCTCGTGTTTAGGTAGGAAGTACTAATATTTATTGTTCATATTTAATTTCTACAGTACTACCATGAACTTGAGGTTCTGGTGTCTATGCACTAATTTAAAATATAAAATAAAATAAAAGGAATTTTTTAGAAATACAATATATCTATATAATGTATGTATATAAACATATATACATTTTTTCCAAGTGAACTTATAATATACAACTAAAATTGATTTCTTGTAAAATTTATTTTAAGTTTTTTCTTTAAAAAATCATAATTTTTTCATCTTGTATATCTTTGGGAAGTTTATTAAAACATTTTATGTTGGAATATGTGTAATGGTGTTGAGGTGTTGTTGTATTGAGTTTAGGGATTATTATTTGTCCTGTGGTTCTCGGCCTGGTGCTCAATTACTCTAATTTTAGATTTTCTTTATGGATTTGAAGTAATGATTTTTTTTGTTATATTGTATTTAAATCTAAGACTTAAAATTCGTTGAATAACTCACAGGTAGAAAAATAAGATGGCTTTTTAAAAATTATTTTAATCAGTCTTCTTCTTTACAACGAAATGTTCCTGAAATGGGTTTCTATGCATAAGGCCAACTACTATCGAGTAGTGTCTGTTTTGGTCGATTGATATACAGTTCCCTGGGCATTTATTTCGTTCTTAGAAATATGTGATCAATACATGAAAAGCCGTATCAGTTACTGTAGTAGGAACATTAATATTAGAAAAAAGCACGTGTTGGGTCTTCATTTGATGAACAGTTAAATAAGGCTAAGTCTAGGGATTTTAGAAAGGATGAAATATTGTGTTGTTAAGATGACCTATATAGTGCTAGAATTGTGGTTTGGTTGGTCTTTTATTTTATTTTAAGGCAGTTGGCATTATCGATGAATAGTTGAGAGATAATCGGGTCTAGCTCGGATTTAACGCAGACAATTACTCCATCTGAATGTGTCTTATTATTTTGTGTTAAAGACTGAAAGTCCTGCTATGTTTTTGTGAGTATAATTTGTTTTGATTCAACATTCAGTTAAAATTATTATGTCAAAAATATTAATCAAACCGACAAGTGTTACAAGTAGGTTAATAAAGTTCTTGTCAATGCTGCGAATATTTGTTGAAACTACGCATAAAGTATGAACTCGTACAAAATGTACAATATGTTACGTATTATGAACTTGTATATTTTGTATTATCTGTATGTCTTCCAAAATACAAAACCACGTTGCTTTACCTCACTATGTCGTACAGCCAATTAATATATATATTTAGCACTGCATATTTGATTACAAACTTTTGAAATATAATTTTTTGTAATACCTGCAACTTAATTTTTTTTTAGTAGTTTATTTGCTCATTCAATAAATGTCACATATATATACCCAATATATATTGTGTTATTTTTTTGTCATCACAAAACGTTTCATATTTTAGTATTGTGCACAAAAAAGAAAATACGTAAAAGTAAATCATTAGTAATAATAATAGTAGAACCATGATAAGAGCTTAACTCAACAGTGAGTACGCATGTGTGCTTTCAAATTTACCTTTTGTGAACATGAATCTTACAGTCTGAACATGACAAAGGTTTTTCTCCACCGTGATTCAGCATGTGTATCTTCAAATGTCTCTTCTCTGAACATGAATAGTTACAAAAGAACATGAAAAAGGTTTTTCTCCACTGTGATTCGGCATTTGTATCGTCAAATGTCTCTTCTCTGCACATGAATATTTCCAAACGGAAGATGAAAAAGGTTTTTCACCACTGTAAGTCAGCATATGTGCCTTCAAATTTAACTTATGTGAACATGAATAGTTACAGTCGGAACATGAAAAAGGTTTTTCACCACTGTAAGTCAGCATATGTGCCTTCAAATTTAACTTATGTGAACATGAATAGTTACAGTCGGAACATGAAAAAGGTTTTACCCCACTGTGAACCAGCATGTGGCGCTTCATATCTCCCTTCCGTGAACATGAATAGTTACAGTCGGAACATTAAAAAGGTTTATCTCGACTGTGATTCAGCATGTGTATCTTCAAATGTCTCTTCTCTGAACATGAATAGTTACAAACGGAACATGAAAAAGGTTTTTCACCACTGTAAGTCAGCATGTCGCGCTTCATATCTCCCTTCCGTGAACATGAATAGTTACAGTCGGGACATGAAAAAGGTTGTTCACCACTGTGAGTCTGCATGTGTACAGTCATATATCCCTTCTGTGAACAGGAATGGTTGCAGTCAGAACATGAAAACGGTTTTTCTAAACTGTGAGTCAGCATGTGTGCCTTCAAATGACCCTTCTGTGAACTTGAATAGTTACAGTCAGAACATGAAAAAGGTTTTTCACCACTGTGAGTCAGCATGTGGCGCATCATATTTCTCTTCTCTGAACATGAATAATTGCAAACGGAACATGAAAGAGGTTTTTCACCACTGTGAGTCAGCATGTGTCTCTTCAATTGACCCTTCTGTGAACTTGAATAGTTGCAGTCGGAACATGAAAAAGGTTTTTCTCCCCTGTGCTTCAGCATGTGTATATTCAATTGACCCTTCTGTGAACATGAATAGTTACAGTTAGAACATGAAAACGGTTTTTCTCCACTGTGAGTCAGCATGTGTGCCTTCAAATGACCCTTCTGTGAACTTGAATAGTTGCAGTCCGAACATGAAAAAGGTTTTTCACCACTGTGAGTCAGCATGTGGCGCATCATATTTCTCTTCTCTGAACATGAATAATTGCAAACGGAACATGAAAGAGGTTTTTCACCACTGTGAGTCAGCATGTGTCTCTTCAATTGACCCTTCTGTGAACTTGAATAGTTGCAGTCGGAACATGAAAAAGGTTTTTCTCCACTGTGCTTCAGCATGTGTATATTCAATTGACCTTTCTGTGAACATGAATAGTTACAGTTAGAACATGAAAACGGTTTTTCTCCACTGTGAGTCAGCATGTGTGTCTTCAAATAACCCTTCCGTGAACATGAATAGTTACAGTCGGAACATAAAAAAGGTTTTTCACCACTGTGAGTCAGCATGTGGTTCTTCATGTCTCCCTTCCGTGAACATGAATACTTGCAGTCGGAACATGAAAAAGGTTTATCTCCACTGTGATTCAGCATGTGTACCTTCAAATCTCCCTTCCGTGTACTTGAATAGTTACAGTCGGAACATGAAAAAGGTTTTTCTCCACTATGACTCTGCATGTGTCTCTTCAAATTTACCTTGTGTGAACATGAATAGTTACAGTAGGAACATGAAAAAGGTTTTTCTCCACTGTGAGTCAGCATGTGTGTCTTCAAATAACCCTTCCGTGAACATGAATAATTACAGTCGGAACATGAAAAAGGTTTTTCACCACTGTGATTCAGCATGTGGTTCTTCATGTCTCCCTTCCGTGAACTTGAATAGTTGCAGTCAGAACATGAAAAAGGTTTTTCACCACTGTGAGTCAGCATGTGGCGCTTCATATTTCTCTTCTCTGAACATGAATAATTACAAACGGAACATGAAAGAGGTTTTTCACCGCTGTGAGTCAGCATGTGTCTGTTCAATTGACCCTTCTGTGAACTTGAATTGTTAGAGTTAGAACATGAAAAAGGTTTTTCACCACTGTGAGTCAGCATATGTCTGTTCAAATGACTCTTCTGTGAACTTGAAAATTTACAGTCAGAACATGAAAAAGGTTTTTCTCCATTGTGAGTCAGCATGTGGCGCTTCATAAATCTCTTCTCTGAACATGTATAGTTACAGTCGGAACATGACCAAGGTTTTTCTCCACTATGGGTCTGCATGTGTACCGTCATATATCCCTTCTGTGAACAGGAATAGTAACAGTCGGAACATGAAAAAGGTTTTTCTGCACTATGAGTTTGCATGTGTCTCTTCAAACTTCCCTTGTGTGAATATGATTTCTTACAGTCGGGACATGAGTAAGGTTTTTCTCCAGTATGGGTACGCAGATGCTGTTTTAACAGCGACTGGTTTGAGAAGGAGAAGTTACAATTTTCCGCAGGATGCATCTTGAGATCTGTCATTAAGTCTGAAAAAGATTACGGATAAAGTTGTGTATGTGTAAGTACAGTGAAATTAGCAAAATAAATTGAGAGCACGACTCAAATATTTAATTCCAACAACAAAACATACGTATTACCTCCTGTCTGGGGAATACTCTCAGAGTGATCTGAGCATTCCTTCTTAACATCCGGCAGGTCTATGTCTATTTCCGTATAATGAATTCCCACTCCATCTTCTTCTCGGTGTCCCGATTCCCCCTTGATGGGAATAGTCTTCACTTTAATGCTATCTGGAATAAAAGAACAATACGTACAATGAGATATATATACTCATACATATCTATTTAAAAAAAATATATTAATAATATTTTTAATAGGAGACCCTGAGGTAAATAATTTTCTAGGTGGCGTATGCTATCGTTGGGGATCCAGTGTGGAAGGTATTTATAATGAAATGAAGGAGTAGGCGTTCTCGGAAGAAAATCCAGTCACCATATCCCAACTAAAGCAAATATTCATCAGGAGATCATTCGATACCCGCCATCCCGACATTCGACTTCTGAACGTCACCGGCCGTTGCTTCGCTGTTCAAAATGGAACGAAGATGGACGAAACATTACAAAGACATAGCACCTCTAATTAAAAACTATTAATCCCGGGTGGTTATTTATTTTTTTATAATTTTGGTGCCAGATTCGAGGAATGTAAGCGGCCTGATTGTGGATCTTAAGATGACGTTATTTTTAAGAAAAGCATTTTCCAGTTTGTCTACTTTTATCAAAATAAACATTTATTTTCATATAAAATGCGGCTTTCTTTTTAACGACTTTTCGAAAGTGCAAAAACAGTCGCACCCATAATATGCAATCCAACTTACTGACTGTCGTAGTACTCTCCGTATACAGCAAACATTCCTTCTTCACATTTGGGAGGTCGATATCTATATCCGTGTACGTCATGTCATCTCCGCCTTCTTCCTGGGGCCCTGGTTCCGTCTTGATGGAAACACTCTCTGGATTTAGTAGATCCATGGCACTGCTGTGGTAGTATTATGGTAATTGCTTGGAGTCCAAAGCATACACCTGAAACAGAACACTGTTATTTGAACAAGTCGTGTGTAAAATAAATAATAGGAAATCTAATTTGTAAATTATTGATGTTTCGGTTGGAATATTATGTCAAAACAATGAAGTGATGTGGAAAACAAATCATGTGAAATCTAATTTATAAATTCGGAGGAACAAACATCGGAGGAATTGTTTGCATGTATGTATATCAGCACTGGGATAAGATACCAGAATGTATGTAAATCAAAACGGGGAAGTTATTTAAAGACACCGTACACTACAACTTGATTTCTAAGGTCACCGGAAGGCGCAAAGGGTAACATTTGAATTTGTGAAAACAGGAATGAATCGTACCGGGAAGAAAAAGGACCACCACCTTTATTCAGGATGTCAGTTTCAATTGCAACATGTGCAATTTTGATTAAATTCGGTATTTCTTTTAAAAATTTT
This sequence comes from Halesus radiatus, assembly GCA_022606495.2. Lineage (NCBI taxonomy): Eukaryota > Metazoa > Arthropoda > Insecta > Trichoptera > Limnephilidae > Halesus > Halesus radiatus. The sequence goes on along the minus strand of JAHDVE020012252.1, from coordinate 386,759 downwards.
GAAAATCTAAAAGGCATTTTTAAAGATATCATACATACATGATGTACAGCATCCAAAATAGCTACTTATAAAAAAATATTAAAAGAAAGAAGATAGACATACATAATCTTAGTAAATTGCATACAACACATACTGGTATTATACAAATAGCAACAAAGCTTTATGTTTAAAAGCAGCATCATTGATGCTAAATACGTCGGAATCCGAAGTGATTGTATTTAACAGCAAGATATCCCCCCACCGGCATGACCATTGGGAAGCTGGTCCTGCTGGTCGGGAGACAAAACAGTCTATGCTGTCAGTAACGGAGATAGCCATCGAGAAGATAGAAATTAGTGCTCTCTATGATAGCCGAGTTTTCGAACCATCCGCAAATCACTCTGAAGAAATGTCTAACAATGAACCCACTCTCAAGCTTTCTCCTTGCTAATGAGGTACATAATATTATGAGAATCCGAATGTCTCTAAAATTCCTTGCAGTACATAGGACGAAACCCAGGATTTTTAATTAAGTACTACAGGTCACTGCAATGTGAGCCTGAAATGTTAGCCTACTATCAAACACGATACCAAGATCTTTCATAGTGGGGATACGTTTTAAACTTCGGGCGTTCATAGTATACCGGTAAAACAAAGTATGACACGCCCTTGAAAAAGTAAAAATTAGGCATTTAGAAACGGCGTGATGGTTAGTTAGTTAGTTACCGATAGTATGGATGTGATTAAAGCAAAGAGTGTGTGGCATTAGCCTAAAATAAAGCTTAATTTGGAACAACGGCCGCTATAAAATGAGTTGCAAGCAATACGAACAGAGTGATTAATACTCGGGTAGAAAATATCAGCATTAGAACTTACCAATAACTAGAACAAGGATGGGACGATTAATTTAACTGCGTGGGTTTAACAGTGTGAGGGATATCGTGCAGAATTAGAGTTCAGAAAAAGGACGATACTACTTGCGGTGCTAACAGCATATGTCAAGTGAGGTTATCCATAGACATTTATGAAGTCATAAACTAGAAAATAATCAATTTGTTTTAAGTAGGTACTGAAATGAAGTCCAGCGAGTCAAATATTTTTTGTTCACATTGATATGACGGTGCGTCGTGCAGTTGGTATTATTCTAGGAATAACGCAAAAAGGGAGGAATAGAAATGCGATCTTAGGTAGTTACAAGTAATTTATTTTTATATATGTGGGTTTAGTCTTAAAACTAGAGTAAAACTTAATTAGACAATTCAATAAAACTAGATACCGAATTACTTAATTCTACTGTTAAAATCTTTGTACTTAAAATTAGAGGTTCACTGGTTTAGGTAATTACTTAATTCTACTGTTAAAGTCATTGTAGTTGAAATTAGAGGTTCACTGGCTGACATTGTGGGAGGAATTATGATTAGAGTCAGGCACTTCCCTTTTTGGTGATTGATGGATGTCCAGGGTCCAGTGGCTGCGTTGTATGTAGAGTCCTCGCGTTCGCACTACGTATTCGTGTACCTCCGGATCGGGAGTAGGTGCAACGCGGCGATAATCAGAGGCCTGGGCGATCTCCGATGTTGATCTCCAAAGGGCGAAGATCAGTTACTTCCTTCTGGGATGGAAGCGTAGAATTCGTAGAGCGTAGAGGACCTGGGCGGCCTCTCCAAGGAGCGAGAATAGGAACCTTTCTGGGCGGAAGGTTTCACTTGGCTGTGTGTCCTGGGCGGACTACTGCAACCGACTCTCCGTCCTTGGCGGACTCTTGCAAATCGACTCGCGCTTCCTCTGTGGAAGACTGCACGCGACTCGTGCCTCCTCGTTGGAAGCCTTCACTCGACTGTCCGTCCTGGGCGGACTCTGGCAATTGACTGTCTCCTAGAGCCCACTGTCCTTCTGTCTACCTGTCTACCTGTATTGTTCAGCGGTCGTTCCATCAGCGGCTCAATTCCTTTGAGGGGATTATTGCCGTCCCATAAAATCACAAAGGAATTGCGGAATTTCCCAAAATAGCAGTTAAGATAATATTATTTTAGTTACAATTTTTCCTATAACAATAGGTTCGGCTAGCCTTTGTACTAAATTCATTTCATGGCCGGTCTAATCTAGGAATTCTTATTATTTAAAATGCATATTTTAAATCTAAATATTTCGGTGAATTCGGTCAATTATTTTAGTGATTACAAAAGGCTATATCAACTTTGATTCAAATAATTAAATTATATTTGGATGTAATTATCCTTTATTTTATAACATTACAAAATAAATTAAAAATATTGCAAAATAATTATTTTATCATATTACAAAATAAATTTACAAATAACTGAATCTAATGTGTTTAAGTTGTTTTGATAAAAACCAGAATTAAAGCTAGTTTTATCCGTTATAAAATAGGATGTTGACATTGCATTGAATACATATGCATTGATATAAGACGGAACTAGGTAAAATAATGTTACTAGACTGCAAATTCGTGAGGAAATTATAGATTTAAATAATGACATGACTTTAAAACTTCACTTCTCCGAAGTTCCATTAGATGTTTTCTGGACTTCATAAAAAGAATATCCTCATATTTCTGATAAAGCAACATTAACACTACTGTCGATACTGTTAAAAGACGTATTCACGATATGTCAAGCGACGTTTTAAGAACACTGATTAGAAAACTGTTATTGGCTGAAAAATTTGCGCTTCAGATCGACGAAAGAAGGAATATTAAAAATAAAGCACATCTGAGAACTATTGTACGTTTCGTGGACGAGGACTTTATTAGAGAACAGTATTTATTTTGTAATGAGGTTCCAGAGCGAACTACAGGTGAAGAGATTTTTCAAGTAACCGATGATTTCTTCAAAATAAATAATATTCAATGGAGCCATTGAATTGTTGTTTGTACGGATGGTGGTGTGGGAATGACGGGTAGTAAAGAGGGTTTTGTTTCTTGTGTAAAACAAAAACTCCGACGTTACAAATTACACACTGCTACATTCATCTAGAAGCAATAGTGGTCATGAATTTGCTGGAGTACCTTTTGAACACGATGAATGAATGCATTAAAATCGTAAGCATAATTAAATCAAGAGGCTTAAATTCGCGAATCTTTGGAATAATCTGTCCAGAAATGGGAACCGAATATGAATCCTTATTGTTTTATACTGAAATTCGTTGGCCATCCCGAGGCAAAGTTTTGGCTAGATTATTTTAGCTTCGTCACGAGGTGTGTGAATTTCTTTTAAATCAAAATATCCCCGAACCGTACTTCACTTCTCCAAAGTTTCATTAGATGTTTTCTGGATGTACGTTAAAAAAGAATATCCGCGCATTTCCGACAAAGCAACCTTCACTCTGCTTCCATTTGCAACTACGTATTTATGTGAGCAAAGTTTTTCAATTGTAGTATTAATTAAAACATAATAATCCTTCATGCTTAAAAGGTCTTGACCGAGAACTTCGGGTTGTGCTGTTAAACATCGAGCTGAATATAAAACTTTAGTGTTCATTGAAACAAGCGCAGGTATCATATTAAATAATTATTATTTTATAAGACTGCGTAAAAAATACGTTATAGTTTTATCTATGCATACTTTTTAAATAAAAAACGAAAATTTATAGTAAAATTTGTGTATCAATTTAATACCTACATATTTTAGCGTTTGGTGCGTCGCGGAATTCTAGGAAGAATTTTGGTGTACCGCAGATGAGAAAAGGTTGCGGAGCACTAATTTACAGTGTACGTATTAATGATAGTGGTGTCACTTATACAGAATAGAGTAAAACTACCGTTATGGTTTGAATGTTTAAAGACTTTTTAAATTTATTTTTATTTCAGAATTTTGTGAAGAAAACTTGGGGAATTTGAAATGGAACACTACACAACAGAACTGTGATCAACAATTGTCGAATTTTATTTTGAAAATCAACGGTCAATTGTTTTGACGCATCGTCGTTTTTTTAATGTGCGTACTGGATCTTCAGCACCAACAATAAACCGCCTGGTTGCAAAATTTCGACAATATGGTACAGTAAGACACCTTCCATGTACCGGAAGACCACCTATGGTCCACACGGAAGAAAATATCCAAAACAAGAAGACGATCGGCACAACTGGGGCTATCGCGGGGGTCCGTTCTGAGGATTTTGGTCACATTGCACATGTTCCCGTATAAGGTTCAGCTTGTGGAAGAATTGAAGCCGATAGACTACCAACAACGGCTTGATTATGCCATTTCATTCTAAACCATAACGGTAGTTTTGCGCCACCCTGTAGTTACAGTAGGAATAAGAATAAGGTTTTTCTCCAGTATGGGCAGGCATGTGACGTTTTAGATTCCTCTTATTGGCACATGAATTACAGTCGGAACAAGAATATTTTTTTTTGCAGTATGAGTGGTTTTTTTTGCAGTATGAGTGGTTTTTGTCCAGGATGCGCCTTCAACTCCTTTATTAAATCTGAAAAAGATGGCTGATCTCAAAAAGTATGTCATAGGCATCGAAAATAAAAAAGAAAATTATTAAAAAATAATTCAGAAACACTCAAAATGTTTTTACCCGCAGTCCGTGTAATCCTTTCAGAAGGCTCGAAGCATTCCTTTTTAACATCCGGCAGGTATATGTCTATTTCGGTATAAGGAATTCCCCCTCCATCTTCTTTTTGGGGACCTGGTTCCGCCTCGATGGGAATAGGCTTCATGCCAAAGGTATCTGTAATAACAAAACAACAATACGTGATGAGTAAAAAAGGAACGTCAGTGCCATTGTTATGATTATTGTATTGATTGTTGGTTTATGTATTGTTGTTAAAGTGGACTCCTGCTAACAAACTACTTCCAGTAGCTGAACCTTGTCGAGTAGACATTATAATTATAAAATAATATTCTTTTATAATAAATCAAAATATCTCGACTTTAAGTCAATTTCCGGGAGAGTACGAGAAAAAAAACAAGATTTGGAATTTTAAAAAATTATATATTTCATTAAAAGAGTTACCGTTAAAGATACCACTGACAAACCACGAGGAAAGGGGAAATAGGATTAGACTTTATAATGACATTAATTTATAAGAATTACATGAGATGTCCGCCTGAGGAACGTTTTTAGCGACATGTTCTTGAGAATCTTCAGACAGAATTACCGAAATGCCGGAATCTTTACAATACATATTTATTCAAGCACTAAATACAGTAAACATGTTAAGTACAGGCGCTATCTAATATTTAAAAACAGTTTTTGATATAGAGAAATTTCTTACTTAGACAGTTTACTGCAAACATTCCTTCTTTATATCCGGCAAGTCGATGTTTCTATCCGTATACGGCATTTCACCTGCCCCTTCTTCCTGGGACCACGGTTCCGTTTTGATGGAAAAACTCAGATACACAGAATGAAAAAAAATAACATAATAGTAATATGCGTATTGACAATTGGTTTTCTCATGAATATTCTTATTTCTTTCATAAATAATAGTTTTTTATGGTAAACGACAATTATGGGTCACTGGAACGATAAATGGAATGACCAATGATACGATAGAAGAGCGTTGGATTTGATAGAAACAAGTCGCCATTACTTAAAAGTTTATGAATGTGGTGAAAAATAAAACACATTTGCTTACGTCCATTATTGACATTGTGAGTAAAAAGGGGACAAAAAGGAAGTAATAATGAAATTGACGAAATGGAACCGGGATAACTCTTTGGCTCAAATTCAATATTATATAAACTTACTGATTGCTTGGTCTTAATGTGTGACAGCGACCGTAAATGGAGATTTCCGATGTTGACGAGGCAGTTAAATACTTTAACGATATCCAAATTGAAGAAAAAAAACCTTTCCGAGCAAAGATAAATGTCGCCGACAGGACTCGAACCTGCATCTTTCTGATTGCTGGTCAGATGCTCTACCATTGAGCTACGTCGGCTTATCGCAATTATATTTTTAATAATTATTTTATTATTTTTTTCAATTTGGATGAGTGTTTCAGGCTAATAATTATTGTTTATAAAAATAATTTTTACCCTTTGCGCTATGCACAAAAATCTTGTCTTAAGTTTTTAAGAACTTTAGTTTATCAATTAATAAATATTTGACAAGTCAAAGCAATTTTCACCAATAAAATGTAGACATAATTTGTCTCGACGCCATCTATTTGAGGGATTTAGCCGTTACAAGCCTCTCTCATACTAATAAAGTTGGTTGTTTACAGGTGAAAATATAATAAAAAAACAGTAATTATTGAATGGAACACTAGTATATATTGATTAACTTGGCGGGTTTGCGATAAGCCGACGTAGCTCAACGGTAGAGCATCTAACCGGACATTAGAAGGGTGCGGGTTCGAGTCCTGCCGGCGACATTTATCTTAGCTCGGAAGGTTTTTTCAATTTGGATGAGTGTTTTAGATTAATAATTATTGTTTATAAAAATAATAATTGTTACCCTTTGCGCTATGCACAAAAATCTTGCCTTAAGTTTTTAAGAACTTTAGTTTATCAATTAATAAAACTTTAGTTTTCATTGAAACTAGCGCAGGTATAAGATTAAGGCACTGCACTAACCTCTCGGGAAATTCGATTTAGGCAACGCCCCCTAAAAATAGTTCTTTAAATGATCTGTAGGTGTCCCATCGGCGTTAAGAATATATTGTTTACTGTACTAAACATCTATTATGACACCTTGTGAAAAAAATTCAAACTAAAATGAAGTTTCTCAAGAATCGAACCATTATTTTATTAGTATGTTTGTCACAATGTACACAAGGACTACTAATTACTTACATCTGTGTCTCTTATCCCCGAGTAACTACTCTATATTATTACTCTTAAGCCCTCCCCACCCCCGAGTATATTTGAAAGTGGTTCCAAACCTTCATGTCTTTCAACACTTTTTTCTTCATAAGAACTTGTCAAACGAAAGACTTTTTTGTAATTATTTATTTATTCATTTAAACAATACAATAATAAATAGTAACAATTGTAGGCATGGTGAAATAATGTTCTTATGTCAACCTGTATTTTTTTTATGACATACATTCATAAAAAAGCTGTCCTTGTATGTATGGGTGGGTTATCATTTATTCAGATTCGTGAGAAACATCGTTAATATTATTTGTCATAGTATAAGTTTTCATAGTATAAGGGATTTTTCCATAAGAAATAAAGGGAAAATGATTAATCCGCTTCCCCAAAAAAAAAATCATATTGTTATTGGCATATTATACATTACATGGTGCTGAGAAGGTGGAGATGTTATTGTTAGAAGGAGAGTTCGTTTTCAATAAAACTTCAGGAATATGAAATTCTGTTGTCTTTTCTCTTTTCTGTCTCTTTTCCCTAGTTGGCCCTGGTTGAGGCACACCAGGTTTGACTCCTTTTTACCTTCATAGTGATCCTAACCATTTTGTTCGGTGACTCATTTTGACTCATACAAGTTCTAGCACGTACGCAACATTTTTCGTATACCAAGTTAGACTTATTCCAAAGCGGACGTATACCGCGGTTCGACTGTATTTGAGGATATTTTGTCATGATTGCACGAGTGAGAGGGCTTTATTTGTTTAATAGTTTGTGAAATTTCAGCGGAGTTAGTAGAGTCTAATGTGAGTATATTATTTATTTCACTGGTAGATTGATTAATTACATCGGCAGGAGCATTTTCATCCGTTGATGTCTTATTTAAAATTTCTTAGGGTAGGTTTTTACCGACATTACAAAAATATTCATTTATGTGATTGGTCACAGATTTTTTGTTATTATTACCGGCCCTGGACAGTTTCTTTTTATAGTAGTTTTCTTTTGTAGTTTTAATGAGATTATTGCAGATTTTTCTGTATTTTATATAAAATATTTGGGCTCAAGTGTCCGGATTATTAAATAAGGTTTCATGGAGGATGTCCCTCTTTTTTATACATAAAATTAGGCCATATGTGATGCACGGTTTCATTTTTATTTTTTGAAATTTTCGAAGGGGAGCGGTTGATGAGTTTGTGTATTTGAATAGACTATTTTCCAAATTAATTATAGAAGTTAGTTTCTCGAAAATAATATTTTCCTTACAACGTGATGTTCCGGTAATGGGTTTTTATGCATAAGCCCAATTACTATTGAGTAGTTGTCGGGTTTGGTTGATTGATATACAGTTCCCTGGGATTTTTTTTTCGTTCTCAGAAATATGTGATCAATACATGAGTCAGCCGTATCATTTACTCTTGTAGGAACAATAATAAGAGCAACAAGCCCGTATTAAGTCATGAGATTTTTGTGAACTAGTGTTTATGTTTACATAGGCTTAAGTAAATCAATATTAATGTCACCAATTACCATCAGTTCTTCATTTGGTGAACAGTTCAATAAGTCTTTAGAAAGGATGAAATATTTTGTTCTTAAGGTGACGAATATAGTCCTAGAATTGTGGTTTGGTCGGTCTTTTATTTTATTTTAGGGAAGTTGGCATTATCGATGAATAGTTGAGAGATAATCGGGTCTAGCTCGGATTTAACGTAGACAATCAGTCCATTTGACTGTGTCTTATTATTTTTTGTGTTGAAGACTGTTATGTTTTTGTGAGTATAATTCATTTTGATCCAACATTCAGTTAAAATTATTATATAAAAAATATTTATCGAACCGAAAAGTGTTACAAGAAGGTTATTAAAGTTCTTATCAATGCTGCGAATATTGGTTGAAACTACGCATAAAGTATGAACTCGTACAAAATGTACAATATGTTACGTATTATGAACTTGTATATTTTGTATTATCTGTATGTCTTCCAAAATACAAAACCACGTTGCTTTACTTCACTATGTCGTACAGCCATTTAATATATATATTTAGCACTGCATATTTGATTACCAACATTTGAAATATAATTTTTTGTAATAACTGCAACTTTTTTTTTTAATAGTTTATTTGCTCATTACATAAATGTCACATATATATATTGTGTTATTTTTTTGTCATCACAAAACCTTTCATATTTTAGTATTATGCACAAAAAGGAATATACATAAAAGCCCATCCGGGCATTAGCAATTAATATTCAAAATAAATGTGCCTTTAGTGAACGTGAATTTGGCACTAGAAACCGGTTTTACTCACCGTGTGTTAGCATGTGTGGTTAAAGATATGTCTTCTGTAATAATAACAGTAGAACCATGATAACAGCTTTTCTCAACAGTGAGTACGCATGTGTGCTTTCAAATTTCCCTTTTGTGAACTTGAATACGTACAGTCGGAACATGAAAAAGGTTTTTCTCCACTGTGAGTCAGCATGTGTGTATTCAAATGACCCTTCTGTGAACTTGAATAGTTGCAGTCAGAACAAAAAAAAGGTTTTTTTCGACTATGAGTCTGCATGTGAATCTTCAAACTTACCTTGTGTGAACATGAATAGTTACAAACGGATCATGAAAAAGGTTTTTTACCACTGTGAGTCAGCAGGTGGCGCTTCATACCTCCCTTCCGTGAACATGAGTAGTTGCAGTCGGAACATGAAAAAGGTTTTCCACCACTGTGAGTCAGCATGTGGTGCTTCAGATCTCCCTTCCGTGAACATGAATAGTTACAATCGGAACATGAAAAAGGTTTTTTACCAGTGTGAGTCAGCATGTGGCGCTTCAGATCTCCCATCCGTGAACATGAATAGATACAGTCGGAACATGAAAAAGGTTTTCCACCACTGTGAGTCAGCATGTGGTGCTTCAGATCTCCCTTCCGTGAACATGAATAGTTACAATCGACACATGAAAAAGGTTTTTCACACTGTGAGTTAGCATGTGGTTCTTCATGTCTCCCTTCCGTGAACATGAATAGTTACAGTCGGAACATGAAAAAGGTTTTTCTCCGCTGTGATTCAGCATGTGTACATTCAAATGTCCCTTCTGTGTACTTGAATAGTTACAGTCGGAACATGAAAAAGGTTTTTCTCCACTGTGATTCAGCATGTGTACCTTCAAATGTCCCTTCCGTGTACTTGAATAGTTACAGTCGGAACATGAAAAAGGTTTTTCTCCACTATGAGTCAGCATGTGTCTCATCAAACTTCCCTTCTGTGAATATGAATAGTTACAGTCGGAACATGAAAAAGGTTTTTCAATGCTGTGAGTCAGCATGTGACTCTTCAAATTTCCCTTCTGTAAACTTGAATAGTTACAGTTGGGACATGAGTAAGGTTTTTCTCCAGTATGGGTGCGCAAATGCTGTTTTAACACCGACTGGTTTGAGTAGGAGGCGTTACAATGGGGACAAGCGTATGGTTTTTCCCCAGGATGCATCTTCAGATCTGTAATTAAGTCAGAAAAAGATTACGGATAAAGCTTTGCATATATAAGTACAGTGAAATTTATAAAAAAATTGAGAGGACGACTTAAATATTTAATTCCAACAAACAAACATCCGTTTTACCTGTTGTTTGGGGAATACTTTTAGAGTGCTCTAAGCATTCCTTCTTAATATCCGGCAGGTCGATGTCTATTTCCGTATAACGAATCCCTCCTCCATCTTCTTTTCGGGGTCCTGGTTCCCCTTTGATGGGAACAGTTTTCACTTTAATACTACCTGGAATAAGACAACAATACGTCCAACGATATATATACATATCTATTTAAAAACATAGATTAATAATATTTTTAATAGGAGGCGCTAAGGTAAATAATTTTCCAAAGGTGTGGAGGGAATTTTTAATGAAAGGAAGCAGTTGACGTTCTTGGAAGGAAAAGTTCTGAAGAGTGGGGTCAGTGGTCCAGGAGTTTCGGAAGTATGAAACCATCCGTCCAACTGAGATGCGAGGCGATGGGTAGAGAGTCCAGCTAAAGAGGTCAAAGATGCTCAGTTGGTGGGTAAACGCATCTGCCGGCAAGATCTGGACAAGCCTATAGCCAGCGGAATATAGTTTTCTCGAGTCATTTGAATATATTTTTAATGTTAACTTGTAATTAATAATAAGATGAGGAACCGGAAACTTTTTTGCGCAATTTAAAAAAAAGTTTGCTTAGTTTGACAGTTTCCAGTAAAGATACATTTAAAAATAAATACCTAGGAAACTTATGTACGGCAGGAGGGGACGTCGTACACAAGCACATTATATCCTACCTGTGAAACATTTCAAATTGGTCATGGATACCGAACGTCTGAATGTAAGATTCGACATTTATATACATTAAATTGTCACACATCCGATACGACTTTACCGCTGGTGACGAACACATTTTCTTATAAACTGATATCGCGAAGAGGCGAAATCCCAGGACCCCTCCCGCAGCGCAGACTTGACAGTTCCTGATTTTGTTTTAAATAGGGTTATCGGAAAGTCAGATGCACTTGAATAATCCAGCCACCATATCCCAACTAAAGGCAAATATTCATCAAGTGATCATCCGACACCCGCCATCCCAACATTCGACTTCTGAATGTCACCGGCCGTTGCTTCGCTATTCAAAATGGAACGAAGATCGACGAAAACTATTAATCCCATTCGGTTTATGTCAAATAGTTTTTAATAATTTTGGTGCCAGATTTGAGGAATGTCAGCGGCCTGATTGTGGATATTAAGACGACGTTATTTTTAGAAATGTATTTTCCAGTTTGTCTACTTTTTTCTAAATAAACATTTATTTTCATACGACAAGCGGCTTTCTTTTTACAGAGTTTTCGAAAGTGCAAAAACTGTCGCACCCATAATATGCAATCCATCTTACTGACTGTCGTAGTACTCTCCGTATACAGCAAACATTCCTTCTTCACATCTGGGAGGTCGATATCTATATCCGTGTACGTCATGTCATTTCCGCCTTCTTCCTGGCGCCCTGGTTCCGTCTTGATGGAAACACTCTCTGGAATTTGTAGATCCATGATACTGCTGTGGTAGTGTTAAGGTAATTTTTCAAAAGTCCAAAGAATATACCTGAAACAGAACACTGTTATTTGAACAAGTCGTATGTAAAATAAATAAAAGGAAATCTAATTTATAAATTATTCTCGTTACGGTTGGAATATTCTGTCAAAACAATGAAGTCGTGTGGAAAACAAATCATATTAAATCTAATTTATAAATTCGGAGAAACGTACGTTGGAGGAATTGTTTGGATATCAGCACTGGAATAAGAAAACAGAATGAATTTAAATCAAAACCGGGAAGTTGATTAAAGACACCGTACACTACAACATTTGGTAACATTTGAATTTATAAAAACAGGAATGAATCGAACCGGGAAGAAAATGGACCACCACCTTTTTCATGATGTCAGTTTTAATTGCAACATGTGCAATTTCAATTAAATTCTGTATTTCTTTTTTTTTTAATTTTGAAAATTTAAAAGGCATTTTTAAAGATATCATACATACATGATGTACAGCATACAAAATGGCTACTTATAAAAAAATGTTAATAAATATTAAAAGAAAGAAAACAGACATACATAATCACAGTAAATTGCATACAACACATACTGGTATTATACAAATGGCAACAAAGCTTTATGTTTAAACACAGCTTCATTGATGCTATTTACGTCGGTATCCGAAGTGATTCTATTTAACAGCAAGATATCCCCCCACCGGAATGACCATTGGGAAGCTGGTCCTGCTGGTCGGGAGACAAAACCGTCTATGCTGTCGGTGACGGAGACAACTATCGAGAACATAGAAATTAGTGCTCTCTATGATAGCCGAGATTTCGAACCATCCGCAAATCACTCTGAAGAAATGTCTAACAATGAACCCACTCTCAAGCTTTCTCTTTGCTAATGAGTTACATAATATTATGAGAACCCGAATGTCTCCAAAATTCCTTGCAGTACATAGGACGAAACCCAGGATTATTAATTGAGAACTACAGGTCACTGCAATGTGAGCCTGAAATGTTAGCCTACTATCGAACATGATACCAAGTTCTTTCATGGTGGGGACACGTTTTAAACTTCGGGCGTTCATACTATACAATTTTAAACAAAGTATGACACGCCCTTGAGAAAGAAAAAATAAAGCTTTTAATTTTTGTACCCTGAAGATGCTTATGTTAAGCGAAACCGGTCGGTCGTAATAAAATTAAATAAAATTCTCGTGGTTATAAACAAAGTTATTGTTTTATTTTCATTAAAAAATAAAGCATTTGGAAACGGCGTGATGTTTAGTTAGTTAGTTACCGATAGTATGGATGTGAATAAAGCAAAGAGTGTGTGGCATCAGCCTAAAATAAAGCTTAATTTGGAAGAACGGCCGCTATAAAATGAGTTCCAAGCAATACGAACAGAGTGATTAATACTCGGGTAGAAAATATCAGCATTAGAACTTTCCAATAACTAGAACAAGCACGGGACGATTGATTTAACTGCGTGGCTACAACAGTGTGAGGGATATCGTGCAGAATTAGAGTTCAGAAAAAGGACGATACTACTCGCGGGGTTAAAACCATGTCAGGTGAGTTTATCCATAGACATTTATGAAGTCATAGACTAGAAAATCAACTATGTGTTTTTAAGTAGGTACTGAAGTGAAGTCCAGCGAGTGAATTATATTTGTTCACTTTGATATGACGGTTAGTCGGGCAGTAGGTATTATTCTAGGAATAACGCAAAAAGGGGGGAATAGAAATGCGATCTTAGGTAGTTACAAGAAATTTATTTTTATATACGTGGGATTAGTCTTAAATCTAGAGTAAAACTTAATTAGACATAATAAATTTAATAAAACTAGATACGCAATTACTTAATTCTTCTGTTAAAGTCCTTGTACTTAAAATTAGAGGTTCACTGGCTTAGGCAATGTGGGAGGAATTATCATTATAGTCAGGCACTTCCCTTTTTGGTGGTGGATGTCCAGAGTCCAGTGGCTGCGTTGTATGTAGAGTCCTCGCGTTCGCACTACGTATTCGTGTACCTCCGGATCGGGAGTAGGTGCAACGCGGCGATAATCAGGGGCCTGGGCGGTCTCCGATGTTGATTTCCGAAGGGCGAAGAGCAGTTACTTCCTCTGGGATGGAAGTGTAGAATTCCCTCGTCGTCAGAGGACCTGGGCGGCCTCTCAAAGGAGCGAGAATTGGAACCTTCCTGGGCGGAAGGTTTCACTTGGCTGGTGTCCTGGGCGGACTACTGCAACCGACTCGTCTGTCCTGGGCGGACTACTGCAACCGACTTTTTGCTTCCTCGATGGAAGACTGCACGCGACTCTCCGTCCTGGGCGGACTCTGGCAATCGACTGTCTTGTAGAGCCCACTGTCCTTCTGTCTACCTGTCTACCTGTATTGTTCAGCGGTCGTTCCATCCGCGGCTCAATTCCCTTGAGGGGATTATCTTTTATTGACGTCCCATAAAATCACAAAGGAATTGCGGAATTTCCCAAAATAGCAGTTAAGATTATATTATTTTAGTTACGATTTTTCCTAACAATAGGTTCGGCTAGCCTTTGTACTAAATTTATTTTATGGCCGGTCTAATCTGGGAATTCCTATTATTTAAAATGCACATATTAAATCTCAATATTTCGGTGAATTCGGTCAATTATTTTAGGTGATTACAAAATTCTATATCAACTTTGATTCAAAGAATTAAATAATATTTGGATGTAATTATCCTTTATTTTATAATATTACCTAATAAAGATACAAATAAACGAGTCTAATGTGTTAAAGTTTATTTGATACAAACAAGAATTAAAGATAGTTTTATCAGTTATACAATATGATGTTGATATGTGTATTGAATACATATGCATTGATATAAGACGGAACTAGGTAAAATAATGTTACTAGACTGCAAATTCGAGAGGAAATTACAAATTTAAATAATGACATGACTTTAAAACTTCATTTCTCCGAAGTTCCATTAGATGTTTTCTGGATTTACTTAAAAAGAATATCCTCACATTTCCGACAAAGCAATATTAACACTACTGTCGATACTGTGAAAAGACGTATTCACGATATGTCAAGCGATGTTTTAAGAACACTGATTAGGAAACTGTTATTGGCTGAAAAATTTGCGCTTCAGATCGACGAAACAACCGATATTAAAAATAAAGCACATCTGAGAACTATTGAACGTTTCGTTGACGAGGATTTTATTAGAGAAATTATTTATTTTGTAATGAGGTTCCAGAGCGAAGAGATTTTTCAAGTAACCGATGATTTCTTCAAAATAAATAATATTCAACGGAGCCATTGAATTGCTGTTTGCACGGATGGTGCTGTGGGAATGACGGGTAGCAAAGAGGGTTTTGTTTCTTGTGTAAAACAAAAAAAAATCCGACGTTACAATTTCCACACTGCTGCATACATCGAATAGCATTGGTGGTCAAGAATTTGCTGGAGGAGCTTTTGAATACGATGAATGAATGCATTAAAATCGTAAACATGATTACATCAAGAGGCTTAAATTCGCGAATCTTTGGAATAATCTGTGCAGAAATGGGAACCGAATATGGATCCTTATTGTTATATACTGAAATTCGTTCGCTATCCCGAGGCAAAGTTTTGGCTACATTATTTGAGCTTCGTCACGAGGAGCGTGAGTTTTTTTTTTTTTTAATCAATATATGCCCGAACTGTACTTCACTTCTCCGAAGTTTCATTAGATGTTTTCTGGATGTACGTTAAAAAAAGAATATCCTCGCATTTCCGACAAAGCAACCTTAACTCTACTTCCATTTTTGACGACATACCATATTTATGTGAGCAAAGTTTTTCAATTCTAGTATAAATTAAAAATTATAATCCGTCATGCTTAAAAGGTCTTGGCCAATAACTTCGGGTTGTGCTGTCAAACATCGAGCTGAGTATAAAACTTTAGTGTTCATTGAAACAAGGTATCACATTAAATTATTATTATTTCATAAGACTGCGTAAAAAATACGTTATAGTTTTATCTATGTATACTTTTAAAAAAAAAAAACAAACATTTATAGTTAAATTTGTGTATCAACTTAATACCTACATATTTTAACTTTTGGTGCGCCGCGGAATTTTAGGAAGAATTTTGTTGTACCGCAGATGAGAAAAGGTTGCGGAGAACTGATTTACAGTGTACGTATTAATGATAGTGGGGTCACTTATAAAGGCTAGAGTAAAACTAACGTTATGATTTGAATGTTTAAAGACTTTTTTAATTTATTTATTTATATTTTTTTTCCGAATTTTGTGAAGAAAACTTGGGGAATTTGAAATGGAATACTACACAGCAGAACTGTTTTTTAAATGTGCGTACTGGACCTTCAGCACCAACAATAATCCGCCTGGTTGCAAAATTTCGACAACATGGTACAGTAAGACACCTTCCATGTACCGGAAGACCACGTATGGTCCACACGGAAGAAAATATCCAAAACAAGAAGACGTTCGGCACAACTGTGGCTATCGCGGAGGTCCGTTCTGAGGATTTTGGTCACATTGCACATGTTCCCGTATAAGGTTCAGCTTGTGCAAGAATTGAAGCCGATAGACTACCAACAACGGCTTGATTCTGCCATTCCATTCTAAATCACAAGGGTAGTTTTGCGCCACACTGTAGTTACAGTAGGAATATGAATAAGGTTTTCTGCAGTATGAGCAGGCATGTGACGTTTTAGATTCCTCTTATTGGCACGTGAATTGCAGTCGGAACTAGAATATGGTTTGTTTCAGTGTGAGTGCGGAAGGGCAGTTAGTTGTAACGCTGACTTGCGTGAGCTGGACTAGTTATACATCGAATACGATAATGGTTTATGTCGGGGATGCGTCTTCAACTCCATTATTAAATCTCAAAAAGATGGCTGATCTCAAAAAGTATGTCATAGGCATCTATAATAAAAAAATAAAATTATTAAAAAATAATTCAGAAACACACAAAATGTTTTTACCCGCAGTCCGTGTAATCCTTTCAGAAGGCTCTAAGCATTCCTTTTTAACATCCGGCAGGTATATGTTTATTTCGGTATAAGGAATTCCCCCTCCATCTTCTTCCTGTGGACCTGGTTCCGCCTTGTTGGGAATAGTATTCATGTCAAAGGTATCTGTAATAACAAAACAACAATACGTGATGAGTAAAAAAGGAACGTCAGTGGCATTGTTATGATTATTGTATTGATTGTTGGTTTATGTATTGTTGTTAAATTGGACTCCTTCTGACAAACTACTTGCATTAGCTGAACCGTGTCAAGTAGACATTCTAAGTATAAAATAATATTAAATCAAAATATCTCGACTTTAAGTCAATTTCCGGGAGAGTACAAAAAAAAAACAAGGTTTGGTATTTGCGGGAACAGTTTGCGGGTATAATAAGTAAAGAAAATTCTAACTTCGACAGTTTCCTGTAAAGCAATATTTCAAAGGTAAAATCAAAAGCACCGATGGACGACAAGTGGGGAAGTAGAAAACCAGCAGCTGTCCTGACTGCGTCCATCTGAAATGCCTTTGTACTAGTTGGCTGAACACTCTCGGCATACTGCAAATATTCGTTCTTTATATCCGGCAGGTCGAAGTTTATATCCGTATACGGCATTTCACCTGCGCCTTCTTCCTGGGACCCTGGTTCCGTCTTGATGGAAACACTCCCTTGGTTAGGAAGATCCATGGCACTGCTACAGATTGAAAAAAATAACATAATAGTAATATGAGTATTGACAATTGGTTTTCTCATGAATATTCTTATTTCTATCATAAAAAATAGTTTTTTATGCTAAACGACAATTATGGGTCACTGGAACGATAAATGGAATGACCAATGATACGATAGAAGAGCGTTGGATTTGACAGAAACAATTTGCCATTACTTAAAAGTTTATGAATTTGATGAAAAATAAAACATATTTGTTTACGTCCATTATTGACATTGTGAGTAAAAAAAGACAAAAAGGTAGTAATAATGAAATTGACGAAATGGAACCGGGATAACTCTTTGGCTCAAATTCAATATTATATAAACTTACTGATTGCTTGGTCTTAATGTGTGACAGCGACCGTAAATCAACAATGAACAAACTCATGAACTCTCGTCCGTGACGTTGGTGTTGGGTATGTTTTATAGCGAAGGCATTAAAAAAGCTGGTCAATTCAGTTTAAGGCAATATATTCTTTCAATAAACAAGCACCAATTAAGAAGCTTGGATGTTATTTAGTCAACACAGCGATAACCGACGTATGTACAAGGCGAAACGAAGCAGTCAATTCCAAAGTTTTGAAGAAACGTCAAAGGAAAAGTAGAACTGTATGAATTTTAGAAACTTTGCTATTAAAATTTAGTGAAATAAGCTCTAATCGTATAAATTTAACTGAACTATTGTGTATTTTGTACGCTATTACATTAGATAGGCAGAGCAACAATCACTGGGTGTCAAGAGAGATAAGGAAGCAAAGGACAAAGGACCGAAGACGCATAAACTTGAAATATCCATAGACAAGCGATGGATAAAGAGAACTATCACAAATTAATCCAACAAGTGAAAGAAAATTACAAATGGAGAATTCTAGTGATCCTTGATAAGACGCTAATTAATGCAGTGGGTTATAATTACAGGATTAAAACAAAAAGGTAAGGAACTGAAAATCAATTTATGCATTTACAATAAGGCATTTATATTTTCGTCTTAAGCTAAAGTTAAACTAAAGTTAGTATAAAATATAATTAAAATCAAAGTCAAGTACCTTATTCTACGGTTCTTAATATTAAATATTAACTTGGCTTTAATCTACGTAAAGGTTTGTATTCTTAAAACTAGATATTCACTTGTCTTAATTATACGGGAAAGTTGATTCTTTAAACCAGAGATTCACTGGACTTAATTATACGGGAAAGTCTTAGTTATCCAACGTAAAAGTCTTTTTCTTTAGGTGTCGATACTACGTGATAGTCTAGTATTCACTGGGCTTAATTATAAAAATAGTTCAGAGACACTTCCCTTTACTGGTGGCTGTCCAGGGTCTAGTGGATGGTCTTCAAAGGTTTGGTCTCCGAAGGGCGAAGATCAGTATCTTCCTGCGTAGAAGCGTGGGGGTCAACTTGCGGTGCAGAAGGTGCCTGGGCGACTTATACAATAGATCTCCGAAGGGCGAAGATCAGTATCTTCCTGGGCGGAAGCGTAGGGACGTCGTACTTGCTTCTGGGACGGAATCATAAAACTTACTCGCGGTGCAGAGCCTGGGCGGTCTCTGCAGTAGATCACCGAAGGGCGGATATCGTACTTCCTTCTGGGAGGGAAGCTTAAAACTCACCGTCGTCAAAGGGACTGGGTAGCCTCTCCGAAGAGCGAGAATATATACCTTCCTCGGCGGAAGCCTAAAACTGACTGTCGTCGCCTGTTGCCTGTGGCCATCTTTAGGGATCTTTTTATGACCCGTATTGTCTGGCGGGCCGCTCATGTATTACACGATTATTTTCTTTTAGGTTTTATTGCTGTCCTTTTGTAAAATAATGCCGACTTTCTATCAGCTTTCAAAATGTTAGCTAATCATCCTTTATGATGACTCTAGGACTTCATTTCAGTACCTACTTAAAACAAATAGTTTATTTTCTAGTCTATGACTTCATAAATGTCTGTGGATAACCTCACCTGACATATGCTTTTAGCTCGTCGAGTAGTATCGTCCTTTTTCTGAACTCTAATTCTGCACGATATCCCTCACACTGTTGTAGCCACGCAGTTAAATCAATCGTCCCGTGCTTGTTCTAGTTATTGGTAAGTTCTAATGCTGATATTTTCTACCCGAGTATTAATCACTCTGTTCGTATTGCTTGCAACTCATTTTATAGCGGCCGTTGTTCAAAATTAAGCTTTTTTTTAGGCTAATGCCACACACTCTTTGCTTTATTCACATCCATACTATCGGTAACTAACTAATTAACTAACCATCACGCCGTTTCTAAATGCTTCATTTTTCTTTCTCAAGGGCCTGTCATACTTTGTTTTACCGGCATACTATGAACGCCCGAAGTTTAAAACGTGTCCCCACTATGAAAGATCTTGGTATCGTGTTTGATAGAAGGCTTACATTTGAGGCTCACATTGCAGTGACCTGTAGTACTTAATTAAAAATCAAGGAATTTTAGAGACATTCGGGTTCTCATAATATTATGTAACTCATTAGCAAGGAGAAAGCTTGAGAGTGGGTTCATTGTTATACATTTCTTCAGAGTGATTTGCGGATGGTTCGAAAACTCGGCTATCATAGAGAGCACTAATTTCTATCTTCTCGATGGTTATCTCCGTCACCGACAGCATAGACTGTTTTGTCTCCCGACCAGCAGGACCAGCTTGCCAATGGTCATTCCGGTGGGGGGATATCTTGCTGTTAAATAGAATCACCTGGAATACCGACGTATTTAGCATCAATGAAGCTGCTTTTAAACATAAAGCTTTGTTGCTATTTGTATAATACCAGTATGTGTTGTATGCAATTTACTGAGATTATGTATGTCTATCTTCTTTCTTTTGATATTTTTTTATAAGTTGCTATTTTGGATGCTGTACATTATGTATGTATGATATCTTTAAAAATGCCTTTTAGATTTTCAAATTTTTAAAAGAAATACCGAATTTAATTAAAATTGCACATGTTGCAATTGAAACTGACATCCTGAATAAAGGTGGTGGTCCATTTTCTTCCCGGTTCGATTCATTCCTGTTTTCACAAATTCAAATGTTACCCTTTGCGCCCTCCGGTGACCTTAGAGATCAAGTTGTAGTGTACGGTGTCTTTAAATAACTTCCCGGTTTTGATTTAAATTCATTCTGGTATCTTATTCCAGTGCTGATATACATACATGCAAACAATTCCTCCAATGTACTTTCCTCCGAATTAATAAATGAGATTTCATATGATTTGTTTTCCACATGACTTCATTGTTTTGACAGAATAATCCAACCGAAACAACAATAATTTACAAATTAGAATTCCTATTATTTATTTTACACATTACTTGTTCAAATAACAGTGTTCTGTTTCAGGTATATTCTTTGGACTTCAAGCAATTACCATAATACTACCACAGCAGTGCCATGGATCTACTAAATCCAGAGAGTGTTTCCATCAAGACGGAACCAGGGCCCCAGGAAGAAGGCGGAGATGAAATGACGTACACGGATATAGATATCGACCTCCCAGATGTGAAGAAGGAATGTTTGCTGTATACGGAGAGTACTACGACAGTCAGTAAGTTGGATTGAATATTATGGGTGCGACAGTTTTTGCTCTTTCTAAAAGTCGTTAAAAAGAAAGCCGCATTTTATATGAAAATAAATGTTTATTTTGATAAAAGTAGACAAACTGGAAAATGCTTTTCTTAAAAATAACGTCATCTTAAGATCCACAATCAGGCCGCTTACATTCCTCGAATCTGTCACCAAAATTATAAAAAAAATATTTGACATAAACCGCCCGGGATTAATAGTTTTTAATTAGAGGTGCTATGTCTTTGTAATGTTTCGTCGATCTTCGTTCCATTTTGAACAGCGAAGCAACGGCCGGTGACGTTCAGAAGTCGAATGTCGGGATGGCGGGTGTCGGATGATCTCCTGATGAATATTTGCCTTTAGTTGGGATATGGTGACTGGATTTTCTTCCGAGAACGCCTACTCCTTCATTTCATTATAAATACCTTCCACACTGGATCCCCAACGATAGCATACGCCACGTAGAAAATTATTTACCTCAGGGTCTCCTATTAAAAATATTGTTAATATATTTTTTTTAAATAGATATGTGTGAGTATATATATCTCATTGTACGTATTGTTCTTTTATTCCAGATAGCATTAAAGTGAAGACTGTTCCCATCAAGGGGGAATCAGGACCCCGAGAAGAAGATGGAGTTGGAATTCATTATACGGAAATAGACATAGACCTGCCGGATGTTAAGAAGGAATGCTCAAAGCACTCTGAGAGAATCACCCAGACAGGAGGTAATACGGATGTTTTTTTGTTGGAATTAAATATTTGAGTCGTGCTCTCAATTTATTTTGTGAATTTCACTGTACTTACACATACACAACTTTATTCGTAATCTTTTTCAGACTTAATGACAGATCTCAAGATGCATCCTGCGGAAAATTGTAACTTCTCCTTCTCAAACCAGTCGCTGTTAAAACAGCGCCTGCGTACCCATACTGGAGAAAAACCTTACTCATGTCCCGACTGTAAGTATTCATATTCACACAAGGGAAGTTTGAAGAGACACATGCAGACTCATAGTGGAGAAAAACCTTTTTCATGTTCCGACTTTAACTATTCCTGTTCACAGAAGGGATATATGACGGTACACATGCAGACTCATAGTGGAGAAAAACCTTTTTCATGTTCCGACTGTATCTATTCATGTTCACGGAAGGGAGTTATGAAGAGCCACATGCTGGCTCACAGTAGGGAAAAACCTTTTTCATGTTCTGACTGCAAATATTCAAGTTCACAGAAGGGTCATTTGAAGAGACACATGCTGACTCACAGTGGTGAAAAACCTTTTTCATGTTCTGACTGTAACTATTCATGTTCACAGAAGGGTTGTTTGAAGACACACATGCTGACTCACAGTGGAGAAAAACCTTTTTCATGTTCCTACTGTAACTATTCATGTTCACACAAGGTAATTTTGAAGAGACACATGCAGAGTCATAGTGGAGAAAAACCTTTTTCATGTTCTGACTGTAACTATTCAAGTTCACAGAAGGGTCATTTGAAGGCACACATGCTGACTCACAGTGGAGAAAAACCTTTTTCATGTTCCGACTGTAACTATTCATGTTCACGTAAAGGAGATATGAAGCGCCACATGCTGACTCATAGTGGTGAAAAACCCTTTTCATGTTCCGTTTGTAACTATTCATGTTCACAGAAGGGTCGATTGAAGATACACATTCTGAATCACAGTGGAGAAA
The DNA here is from genome assembly GCA_022606495.2 of Halesus radiatus. Classification (NCBI taxonomy): domain Eukaryota; kingdom Metazoa; phylum Arthropoda; class Insecta; order Trichoptera; family Limnephilidae; genus Halesus; species Halesus radiatus. The sequence goes on along the minus strand of JAHDVE020012252.1, from coordinate 363,952 downwards.
AACCTCTTTCATGTTCCGACTGTAACTATTCATGTTCACGGAAGGAAGCTATGAAGCGCCACATGCTGACTCACAGTGGTGAAAAACCTTTTTCATGTTCCGACTGCAACTATTCATGTTCACGGAAGGGAGATATGAAGCGCCACATGCTAACTCACAGTGGTGAAAAACCCTTTTCATGTTCCGTTTGCAACTATTCATGTTCCCTCAAGATAAGTTTGAAGAGACACATGCAGACTCATAGTGGAGAAAAACCTTTTTCATGTGTAACCTGTAACTATTCCTGTTCACAGAAGGGATATATGACGGTACACATGCTGACCCACAGTGGAGAAAAACCTTTTTCATGTTCCGACTGTATTTATTCATGTTCACGGAAGGGAGTTATGAAGAGCCACATGCTGGCTCACAATAGGGAAAAACCTCTTTCATGTTCCGACTGAACGTATTCGAGTTCACAAAAATGAAATTTGAAGGCACACATGCGAACTCACTGTTGAGGAAAGCTCTTATCATGGTCCTACTGTGATTATTAATGTTCACAGAAGACATATCTTTAACCACACATCCTAACACACGGTGAACAAAAACCGGATTCTAGTACCAAATTCATGTTCACTAAAGATACATTTTTTTAAAATATTAATAGGTTATTCCCGGATGGGCTTTTATATATTTCCTTTTTTGTGCATAATACTAAAATATGAAAGGTTTTGTGGTGACAAAAAAAAATATATATGTGACATTTATTTACTGAGCAAATAAACAAATATAAAAATTAAGTTGCATGTATTACAAAAAAATGATATTTAAAATGTTGGTAATCAAATATTCCGGGCTAAATATATATATATATATAGAGAGATCCCCCTCTCGTACTATGTTGAACAGACGCGACGGTACGCCAGGTTTTGATCCACCCTAATTTGTTGATCCAATACCAAAGCAGGCATATAAACGTTAATCCAAAAGATCAACTTTCGTCATATAGATTTTTCTGTAAACCACGCACATTTTTCCATCACATGCATTTTACACTTTTTCCTTTGTTGATCCGATTTGAATGAACCAATCAGGGCGCTTTGTTTATCAAAGTCGATGATTTTTTTGCGAATAACGCACAAGAGTCCCAACTGCTTCTAACTTTTAATGGATAACCAATACCTCTGCCATAGGTCACCTCAAGTGGTTCGTTTCATTTAGTGACTTAGCAGGGGTGCCCGCATTCATGCGTGTGACGTTTGTTCAGGCCTTAACAGTAGAGTATGTATGAAATGATGTATGCTTTATCTATGTGAATATCGCACAAGAGTCCCAACTACTACTAACCAGGGAGATTCAATTTGGGAAGCAGGTTTGGACACCGCCACCCGGGAATCATTTAATAGATAACCAACACATCGGCCATAGGTTACCTCAAATGGTTCGCTATGTTTGGTGAATTAGTAGGGGTGTCCGGGTTCATGGGGCTAAGATTGTGCACGTCTTAACAGTAGAGTTTGTATGAAATTATATATGATTTTTCACTGAGAATTCCGCACAAAAGTCCCAACTGCACAAGAGTCCCAACTGCTTTCAACATGATAGATTCAATCTAGGAGGCAGGTGTAGGTACCGCTGCCCCAGGAACCATTTAATGGATAACCACACCTCTGTCATAGATCTCACCAAGTGGTTAGATTCGTTTGATGAATTAGCAGGGGTGCCGGGGTTCATAGGGGTGAGATTTGTCCAGGTGTTAACAGTAGATTATGTATGAAATGATAAATGATTTTTGTATGTGAATACCGCACAAGAGTTCCAACTGCCTTCAACGTGAGAGATTTAATTTGGGAGGCAGGTGTACGTACCGCCGTCCCAGATTTAATGGATTAGCAAGAAAAAATGAATTTTCACAATTTTAGAGGCAACTTAGACAATTATTAGCGGGTTTATTGTATTTTGTTTTTACTTATTTTTATTTGCTATGATTAAATAAATAAAATTATAAAAACAATACATAAAAAAAAAACGTTTTTTCGGGTCGATATTTTAAATCATTTACGGCAACTTTGTGTTCTCGCGTAAATTGGTCGGTTCTAATTTAATGTAATGTCCACCATAATGCTTATTTTAAACATTTTTTTTAATAATATATTTCAGTGCATTTTAAGAATATGGGGCAAAACTTTTTTTTTTTATCAACCCTAGACCACTAATAATTGTTAAAGTGCTTCTAACATCGCAAAAAAATCAATTCCTTTAATGGCCTCTATTTCATAACGTAAATAAAAAATACACTTCTTATCCGTACTAGATATTTTATACTTTTTGATAAAAAAAATCTCAAGTCCAAAATTAAATTTTGTATGAAACAGGCCGCGCAGCCGTTCCTCTTAACAATTAAGGATGTATGAAATGCTGTATGATTTTTCTATACGTATACTGCATAAGTGTCCCAACTGCTTACAACTTAGGAAATTGAATCATTTAATGGATAACCAACACCTCTGCCGTAGGTCACCCCAAGTGATTCGTTACGTTTGGTGACTTCGCAAGGGTGCCAAGTACATGGGGTGAGGTTTGGCTTCCCCAGACAGACTATTTCGACCCATCGTTGCCTTGTACCGCAGTGGGTTGGATGGATTCATACATCACTCCTGGACGCACCGACCCCAGAATGGCACCACCCCTCATACCCTTTTCTTGCCCTGAACTTCCTTACTTTCCCTAAAAACACCTTCCACACAGCATCCCCAAAGACGATATAAGCCTTGCCTATGTGTGGACTTAATGTATTAAAAAATATGGAGCAAATGGGACTACGGCATATGTTGTGTTAATTGACTAAATTGTGAAATAACCAAAATTAATCAAATAAAATTTATTGAAATGGCTTATGCCGTATTTTGTGACCAGATCTGAATAGCCCGGTACTTCCCCACCTTCCTCTACTCCATCTCCTTCTCACCCCCTCTGCCATCAGCCTCACAACATACCCCAATTAGGCATGTCATTGTCTCACTTGCTGCAGGAGCAGTTGTGCGGACCCTTGTGCGCTGCTCACATGAATATAACTTAGTTAAGTATCGTTTAACTAACTTTACCTATTTTTTTTTTATCTTGTACACAATTTTGATTGTAGGGCTACAGAAAAGTTATAAAAAGTATTAAAAAGGGAAACTCCAATGCAGGAATAATCGTAATGACTAGAATTACGAGTTGATAATAGCCTAAAAACAACATAATTTAAATAAAAAATACTTTTTTTAAAGTACATTCTAATAAGATTGTTTTAAGTTTATCATTTAATTTCAAGTCATATATTATACTTTCAATACCTTTTTCTTTCATCTACTCTACATACCCAAACCATCTAAGTGTACGCTTTAATCAGCCTTTCAATATTTCCAGATGTCCACATTTTTCAAATAACCGATGATTTCTTCAAAATAAATAATATTCAATGGAGCCATTGAATTGCTGTTTGCACGGATGGTGCTGTGGAAATGACGGGTAGTAAAGAGGGTTTTGTTTCTTGTGTAAAACAAAAACTCCGACGTTACAATTTACACACTGCTGCATACATCGAGAAGCAATGGTGGTCATGAATTAGGTCGAGTACCTTTTTAACACGATGAATGAATGCATTAAAATCGTAAACATAATTAAATCAAGAGGCTTAAATTGGAATAATCTGTGCAGAAATGGGAACCGAATATGAATCCTTATTGTTTTATACTGAAATTCGTTGGCTATCCCAAGGCAAAGTTTTGGCTAGATTATTTGTGCTTCGTCACGAGGTGCGTGAGTTTCTTTTAAATCAAAATATGCCCGAACTATACTTCACTTCTCCGAAATTTCATTAGATGTTTTCTGGATGTACGTTAAAAAAGAATATCCTCGCATTTTCGAAAAAGCAACCTTCACTCTACTTCCATTTTCAACGACGTATTTATATGAGCAAAGTTTTTCAATTGTAGTATTAATTAAAAATTATAATCCGTCATGCTTAAAAGGTCTTGACCAAGAACTTCGGGTTGTGCTGTTAAACATCGAGCTGAATATAAAACTTTAGTGTTCATTGAAACAAGCGCATTGTTGTGTAAAATGGGAATGTCAGGGAGAGGGAAACGGTGGAGAGGATGGTTGGTTTGGGAGAAAGCCCCTAAACTGGAAAGCCAGGGTGGGGAAAATGATAGCCACGTTGGGTGACGGTGTTGTGAAAAGGAAGGGATGGAGAGGAGTAAGGTTGGGTTACAGGGGAAGTTATGGGAGACAATTACAACCAGCAGGACTTACCCTGGAGATGGCCTCCTAGATGTGAAGTCTGCTCCGGACATTAACCAAGCTCAGATCGGCAGGGGGCATCAACTTCTTATCGTATCAGGGTCGCGGATCGATCGCAATCTTATAATTGGGTTGAGGGCGTTTCTACTTCTACGTTAAATGAGTAAAGGGAGGTGTTTTCATACTCAGTGTTTATTGTAAACTTGGATAAACATTGGGGGTTAAGAACAATCGAGTAGTCAGTAAAATGGTCTTAATCTAGGTAGGATTCTATTGTAATATCTCTCTCTTTCTGATTGGAATCTCTAATCGAGTTATACAGATGGAACAAGGGATTAATCAACACATTATTAAGGGGAGATGGGAAATCAGCTTACATGGTGTTCTGGTCGAATGGCGGGGGTGACTGGCAATGACGCCAAGGCCGGACATCGTCACACTGAGTTTAATGGGCTTTTTATAATTAGTAAGGCACCATGTTGAGTGCTTAGACAGCAAGAGGCAAGCCTAGCAATTTTTGTATGGCCTGTCTATTCTGGGTCTTATTAAGAATTGAAATGCACATGTTTAGAAACGAAGTATGTCCGTGAATTTGGCCATTACTTATGGGTAATACCAAAGGATATATCATGACCATTTACGCAAATCTGTCAAATTATCGTTATTTTGAGATAAATTAGTTTAAAACAGTGTGGCCGATGCAGATGTAAGCCACGAGAGCCATGGTCTGAATAAATTCTCATTTTTGTTTTAATTCCGAAATTAATTTTCATTGTATGGGTATGTGTACAGATGTAATAATAATAATAATAATGTTTCGTAATTTTCTTTTTTTTAAGGCAACATAATATATAATGATATCCCGTGTTGAGGATTGCATTGAAATAATATTAAATTACGTTATATTAAATTGATGAAAAAATAAAAATAATTGTTCTGTGAGGTGTTTTAAGTGTAGTTGCGTGGTTTCGGTGTTCTGTATTTGGTGTTAAAGTGTTTTATATTTCAAGTCTACCCACAGAAAGATCTGAAACGTATCCAATGTTTTATTTGATTTTTTAATTTATTATTGTTGTTGTGATTTTAAAGGATAGTGTGATTTTGTTGTTGAGTTTAGAACCATAGTATAAGACGTTTATTATTCAAATGTTTTGTTTGTGTTTCCTTGTTTTATCTGTTTTTTACTCTGAGATCTAGTGTTTCTAATCATTGTCTTGTTATTTCTTGTTGTTGTTGTTTTCTTTTTTTTTGTATTTATGAATGTAAAGTAGTATTGTTTTTAGAGTATAATTGTTTTATTGACATAATATTAAGTTTGTTAATGATTTCATCAGTACTAGTTCTTACAGGGACGAAGTATAATTTTCATGATGGCTTTCTGTGTTCTAATGAGTAAATTAAGAGTATAATCATTAGCACTGACCCATCCGGTAATACCATATTCTAATAGTGATTGGCAGAGAGCCACGTAGACCTTGGTTTGCAGGTCATGATTCATAATCTTTATATATTAAAATCTCCCGCGTGTTAGTCCTGATAAAACATCGTGTGACAGAACTGAAATAATGTTTATATGTTTTAAATAAGAATTCTATAAATTTGAATATCAGATCCCATCCTTTACACTGGCACCCCGATATTTTGTACTGATCATAAAATATTATAAAATCAAATTTACTATATTCTATTGTTTTTTATATTTATGAAATTGAATTTTTCTTTAATTTATTTAAGCGTTTTCATTCCAGTTTGTACTTTTATGTTCCTAAACGTCACACTAGTTAAACAACGTACAAATATATAATATAGTGTTCTATATATATATAATAATGTAGAATAAATTTCTCGGTTTATCCGCGTAATGTAGTCCTTAAAAGGACGTTCCGGACAAATCACATTGTCCATCTTCGGAGACCTTATGTCTTGAGTTTTGTTTTGAACTGATCACTTGCGCGTGTCCGTTCAATCCAAAAGTCAAAAGCTAAGTAATGATCATCATTTAGGTCCTTCTAGGGATTACATTACGCCGGTAAACCGAAAAAAAATATTTTACATCTTACACCCGTCAAAATCTAAACCATAACATATATAATAATATACATATATCTAAAAATTAGAGAAATTCGTTTGTTTATCCTCGATGTATCGCTGAAAATAGCACAGTTTGTTTTTATTATTCCAGGGAAAGTTTAGAAAGTAGTTTAAATGAAATCCAATATGTAAAACTGTTGCTATAACGTTTGAAAATAAGTATGAAAAACATTGAACCCGTCATGTTTTACTTATGTTGCCCTATAGATATAACACTCTGGTTAGCCACAGATTGCATATTCAAAGAAGAATTGAAAGAAAACTCTTGAAGGTACCTACTTAAGAACTTTATGATTTAGATATAATTTGATACAATGAACATTCCTAATGAAATAAAATATTCAAATGAATGGTTCTTTATTTGGAGATAGTTACTTTTGCTGTCAAATCAATTATGCCACCATAATGACAAGCAGCAATTAACAACATCATAACTTTATTAAAAAAAAAATCCCGTGCAAGGAATATATTTCGGAATAATCTGAAGATATATTCCAATTTTCGTTTACGGTTGGTGACATTGATTACATGTTCTTCGCACAGGAGAATTTTTAATTTTTATTTGAATACCCCCTAAGAGTCCCAACCATCTGGAGCCAGTGAGTCTATGGCATCCCCATTGGGGAATGTTGTGAGACTGAAGATATTTTTGAGGGGATGAATGAGGTGAAGAGTAATATGCAGATCTGGTCACCAAAGATGGCTAAAAGCCATTTCAAGCAACGTTTCAATTCTGAATGGCGGTCGTTCACCAGGGCGATACTGAGAGTATCTTCCACTCTGGAAAGTGCGCAAATATAAAACATATTATTTTTAAATGAATTAATTGTGAAACAGCACAAATTAATTAAACAAAATTTACTCGCGCACGCCGAGATTTGATCCCGCGACCTTCGGATTCGTAGTCGAGAGCCTTACCCCTCGACCATGGAGGCCGTATTATTACACTCAAGTATCTAATGGAATCTACTCGTTCCAGTGAGTTACATAGACAATTTGAGCGATTTCTTCAGGAATGTATTTTTCGTTCATGATTGGTTGAAGGCTGACTTGGAATATTAAGACTAAAAGTTAGATATTTCGTTTTACTTATGTTTAACGTGAATAGAACGTATCATCCAACCATTGTTTAATACTTTTCAATATTATTTCCGCTTTATGAAATGTTTCTTCCCACTTCTTAGTACTAGTGCAGTATCATCAGCGAAAGTGATTATGTTGCCATCAATTGGTAGTCTACTTAAGAGAAACGGCTGCGCAGCCTGTTTCATACAAAACTTTATTCTGGATTTGAGGCCAAAATATTCACCTAAACCCAATGATCTTTTTTTTTCATCAAAAAGTATAGTAAATATCTAGTACCGATTAGAAGGAATTTTTAAAAATTTATTTTTGTTTTATATTATGAGACACATATGCCATTAAAAAAAATGATTTTTAGAGATGTTAGACGCACCCATCTGCTATGAAAATATAAGGAAATATAAAATAATAAAAAAATACATTAATATAAGCATAATGGTGAACTATAAATTCAATTGAAAACAACATATTTACGTTGGAACACAAATTTGCCGTACATACTTAAAATATCGATTTTTATTTTCTATTTTTATTTTCGTAATGATACTTTCATAGAAAATACGATAATTAAAAAAAAAACTATAAACCCGCAAGTAATTTTCTAATTTGACCCTAAAATTATGAAAAAAAAAAATTTTTCATGGCATATGCTTCATAATTTAAATCAAAAATAAATAAAATAATTCTCATCCGTACTAGATATTTACTAAACCTTTAATAAAAAAATATACATAATTCAGTCTGGATGAGTATTTTGGCCTCAAATCCCACATTAAGATGAAACAGGCAGCGCAGCCGTTCCTCATAAGTCATTAATGTAAATGAGAAAAAGTGTGGGACCGAGTACACCGCCCTGTGGTTCACCAAAATTGATGCTGGTTGGATAAGATGATTTACGTGATGGTAACTTAACACACTGCTTTATGTCTGTTAGATATGATTTGAACTATTCAAAAGCATTATTCTTTACTCAATTTTTATGGAGCTTAGATAGAAGGATTGGATGAGAAACTATGTCAAATGCCTTAGCTAAATCCAGAAATATTGCCAAAAATTCATTACCTTTATCTAGGGCTCGTGTTATATGTGACGTTAATTCTAAAATAGCTGAATCTGTGTTAAGCTCTCCTCTGAAGCCATACTGGTTTGACGAGAGAAAGTTGTATTTTGTAAAATGGCCGATAAGTCTTTCATTAGACTATTTTTCTATAATTTTTGATACCGATGATAATATGGAAATGGGTTTGTAGTTTGCTATATCAGTTCTGGTCTTAAAAAATGGTTGAACTAAAACGAGTTTGAGTTTGTTTGGAAATACACCTTTATTGAGACAGAGGTTAACACGTAATACCCGGAGGTTCAAAATAAAACACATTCGGCGATGGTGGGTCCAGATTGACCCGGCTGAAATGATGAAAATAAAAGGCTTTTTTATGCATTTTTCGTTCATATCCTTACTTTTATATGATATTATGTAATTCCTCATAAACTCATAACATATCCCTTGTGTTTCTTGTATAAAGATAGATATTTTAGAAATTAGTATTCCGTAAATGTTGCGGTTCTTCGATATGCAGCAACGCGGGCACGGCGCGCGAGAGCAAAAGAACAACTAAATTGGTAGCGTCTGGAGACAACCGCTGCCGACGGTCAGCGGAATGAGGAGAGCAGTGCGGGAGGTGGTAAAGGACTCGTCCCAGGAAGTCAGTGGAAGCGAACATTTTTTATTATTTTTGATTGTATATTTATTAACATTTTCGGGAAATCGACGGTGTGCATTTACAAGTATATCATGTATTATTTAAAATACCAGAAATAAAATCACTTATTTAATTCTTCCTTGTTGCTGTACCTCTAATAGAAAGATGTGTAAAAATAAAATAAATTAAATTTATAGCCATATTACATGATGATTGCTTATGCAAATATTAGAAAATATTATATAATGGCGTTCTTATTTGAGTATTTAATTTACTGACACATTAATTTGTCACAATTAAAACCATTGAATGACATACATTTTAGTTAAAAATACTAAAACTTTTATTTTTCAACAAAACAAATTTAAATGAACAATTTTCATTAAAAAATTAAAGGAATCCGGAATTTGATCCGGAAGTCCATTTGCAATGGATTCACTCAGATTTCCTACACTAACTGCATTATCACTTCCATTTTCACTTTCAGATATTTCCTCTAGTAATATGTCTTCCGGATCACTTTCAAATTCTGGATTCAATGATTCGAATTCCAAGTCGCCATCATCACTGATCTCACTGTTAAGTAGCTTTTCAATCTCATTATCAGCTAAATAATTTTGCCTTGCCATTGCGTTAGTAGCCCAGAGTGGAAGATACTCCCAGTATCGCCCTGGTGAAAGACCACCATTCAGAATTGAAACGTTGCTTGAAATGGCTTTTAGCCGTGTTTGGTGACCAGATCTGAATAGCCAGGTATTTCCCAACCTTCCTCTTCCCCTTCTCCTTCCCCTCCCCAATACCTTCAGCCTCACAACATTCCCCAATTGGGAATGCCATAGTCTCACTGGCTCCAGACGGTTGGGAGCAGTTGGGACTCTTGTGAGGTATTCATATAAAAAAAAAAAAAAAAAAGTACGGTACGAAATAAAAAAAAAATAAAACAAAGTTATAAAAATATAATCACAATACTAGAAATGCGCCCGAATGGTTCACAACATCTGCGTGTTAAGGACTGCGAGAGACAAAGACGGAAAGATAGAGCGAGAGATATACTGTTTCGTCAGCTGCTCAAATTCAACTGAGACGAGATGGAGATTTTGCGTGTTTTTATAGACAATTATTCTAATAACTTATTTAAAACGTGTCCGATTTTAATCATTTTTGAGTCGAGATGTGGGTAAATATTTGATAAAAGAATAGACAAGAGGAAATTAGCCTAAACGAAATATTTGCGGCAAAATCTTTTATTTAAAAACACTGGGTCAAATCAGACCCATCACCGGAGTCGAGGTGTTAATGATATTGTTTTTATTTTTTTTACAGTAACTCAACATAGGAGACCCTGAGGGAAATAATTTCCCACAAGGCCTATATCATCTTTGGGGATGCTGTGTGGAGGGTCTTTTAGAGGATAGGAAGGAGTTAACTTGGATCTTGAAGAGACCCATGTTATAGGATGGAGGAAACACAGAGGCCGGCAGATCATTCCACAGCCGAGCTGTTGAACACATGAACGAATCGTAGAAGCAACCCGTTCTCATGTGACAAATGTCAACCGTGTGCAAATGTTGGGCACGAGTTTGGCGTGTTTCCCGACTATGCACCGGTGCCGAAGGGATCAATGACGCTAGTTCCTCAGAGCATCTTCCATTAAAATAACGGTAGAACAAGGACAGCATTCCCACCTGACGTCTGTGCTCCAAAGATTGCAACCCGTTTAGATAAATACTAGTGGTTGGTTTATAAAGGGTTCAATTGTTTACAGTATACAGTAGAACCTCGGTATGCGTCCTTAATCCATTCCAGATCCTTGGATTTATACCAAACAGGACGTATACCAAATGGATTTTTTCCATAAGAAATAAAGGGATAATGATTTATCCGTTTCATATTGTTATTGGCAAATTATACATTAACGTAGTTGTTGCGGCGATTATTCGATTTCCGAAAGCAGTTATCAGGTAATGAATGCGATTGCGAAATAAGGAGTATGGAGGAAAGGACTCACTCTCCCATGGCGGCTTGCGTGATTATCGACCGGGCAATTCCGGATGGCGAAAGGGTTTAAGCAAACTGGTTCGGTCCGAACCTCTGCAGCGCTGCGTTGTAAAAAATAATTTAAACACTACCTAATCCTAAAATACACAAATAAAAAAGAACTAAGGGGAAATAAATGAATATTATTTTCACTTTACCTTGGTGAGAAGAGTCAAGTGCTTACTAATATGGTGCTGAGAAGGAGGAGATGTTATTGTTAGAAAGAGAGTCCGTTTTCAATAAAACTTCAGGAATATGAAATTATGTTGTCTTTTCTCTTTTCTGTCTCTTTTCCCTAGTTGGCCCTGGTTGAGGCACAGCAGGTTTGACTCCTTTTTACCTCATAGTGATCCTAACCATTTTGTTCGGTGCGTCATTTTGACTCGTACAAGTTCTAGCACGTACGCAAGATTTTTCGAATACAAAGTTAGACTTATTCCAAAGCGGACGTATACCGCGGTTCGACTGTATTTGAAGGTATTTTGTCATGATTGCACGAGTGAGAGGGCTTTATTTGTTTAATAGTTTGTGAAATTTCAGCGGAGTTAGTGGGGTCTAATGTGAGTATATTATTTATTTCACTGGTCGATTGATTGATTACATCGGCAAGAGCATTTTCATCCGTTGATGCCTTATTTAAATTTTCCTACGGTAGGATTTTACCGATATTACAAAAATATTCATTTTTGTGATTGGGCACAGGCCCTGGACAGTTTCTTTTTATAGTAGTTTTCTTTTGTAGTTTTAATGAGATGATTACAGATTTTTCCGTATTTTTATAAAATATTTGGGCTCGAGTGTCCGGATTATTAAATAAGGTTTCATGGAACTTGTTCCGTTTTTTATATATTAAATTAGGCCATCTGTGATCCACGGCTTCAGTTTTTTTTTTAATTCAAAGGGGAGCGGTCGAAAAGTTTGTGTATTTTAATAGTTTATTTTCAAAATTAATTATAGAAGTTAGTTTCTCGAAAATAATATTTTAATTTTTTACATTACAACGTGATGTTCCGGTAATGGGTTTTATGCATAAGGCCAATTACTTTTGAGTAGTGGTCTGGTTTGGTTGATTGATATACAGTTATCGTGGGGATTTTTTTCGTTCTCAGAAATATGTGATCAATACATGAGTCAGCCGTATCATTTACTCCAGTAGGAACAATAATAAGAGCAACAAGCCCGTATTGAGTCATGAGATTTTTGTAAACTAGTGTTTATGTTTGCATAGGCTTAAGTAAATCAATATTAATGTCACCAATTACCAGTAGTTCTTCATTTGGTGAACAGTTCAATGAGGCTAAGTATAGGGAATTTAGAAAGGATGAAATATTTTGTTGTTAAGGTGACCTATATAGTGCTGGAATTGTGGTTTGGTTGGTCTTTTATTTTATTTTAAGGCAGTTGGCATTATCGATGAATAGTTGAGAGATAATCGGGTCTAGCTCGGATTTAACGTAGACAATTACTCCATTTGACTGTCTTATTATTTTGTGTGTTGAAGACTGTTTTTGTGAGTATAATTTGTTTTGATCCAACATTCAGTTAAAATTATTATGTCAAAAATATAAATCAAACCGACAAGTGTTACAAGTAGATTATTAAAGTTCCTATCAATGCTGCGAATATTTGTTGAAACTACGTAAACTAATTCAATAAATAAAGTATGAACTCGTGCTACATGTACATTATGTTACGTATTATGAACTTGTATATTATGTATTATATACATTTGTAAGTCTACCAAAATACAAAACCGAGTTGCTTTTCTTTAATATGTCGTACACCCATGTAATATATAGAGTAGTCTAGGCGCCCTCGTGGCTGCCGGCTGCGTTTTGTAGTCGCTCCTGATTTATCTTGGAAATATTGGGAAATTATTAATTTTCCCGGTGAAAAAATAGCATAAAACAACCGCAATAATTTTTAGGTTACATTTATAAAAATTACATAATTTTAGTGCTATCGTTTCGAGCCATAATCAAGTTTTCAATAAAAACCCAAATATTTTAATTTGAAATCTGCTTCGTTCTTCCGAATTAACGCAAAGGACATCGGTCATATCTGGCGGTCGGTCGAAGTGTACTAGTGAAGTGCCAAAAGTAAAAAAAACGGCTATTCGGGATACGGTGGTTCTAAAAAATATTGTATATTCAACCGGGAAGTGGGCTGCTGGAACCCCAACAAGGGCACCGCCAGCTGGGGCGAAAACGAGCCTTTACCTTCGTCATTTAGATAGTGGCGAATTTCCTCAACAAGCACGACTTTGACCTGATCTGCCGGGTGCATCAGGTGGTAGAGGACGGGTATGAGTTCTTTGCCAAGAAGCAACTGGTACTGCGGGGAATTCGATAATGAAGGAGCAATGATGTAGGTCACCAACCGTACCGTCAAGCCGCCCAGGGGCGTCACAACGACAAGGATGATTTTAAGGGGCCCTATAAATCAATACTACCGGCCACCATCCTCCCCCGCCGCTCCACCCTTTTAAGAGTATTTTGTGTTATTTATCCTAAAAAATATGGATAATAATTCTTTGTCTTAGCTTAAATACATTCTTGAATATAATGGAAACATCATTTGTATTAGCGTCTTGCAATATATCGTAAGGAATAAATACAGTTAGCTTCTTTTTTTGTCAATTTAACATTAAATTTAGTTTTGATAATTTAAATAGTCTATAAATAATGTGTAATGATAGCCTGTCGAAAAAGAGAAAATAAATGTAAAAAAATAAATAATAATAATAAATTCGTAGAATAGACGTAATATAAGAATAATATAAGAATAGGAAGTAATATTTGTACAGCGCCCCTGAGGTGATTTCCCACAAAAGCGGCGCTATAGAAATGGTCCAATTATTATTATTATTATTATTATTACCACTGTATATTTGATTATCAATATTTTAAAAATAATTTTTTTGTAATAACTGCAACTTAATTTTTTTTAATAGTTTATTTGCTCATTACATAAATGTCACAATATAAATGTGTTATTTTTTTGTCACCCAATATATATATAGTGTTATTTTTCATCACAAAACCTTTTATCTTTTTGTATTATGCACAAAAAGTAAAATACGTAAAAGACCATCCGGGCATTAGCAATTAATATGCAAAAATAAATGTGTCTTTAGTGAACATGAATTTGGTACTAGAAACCGGTTTTTACTCACCGTGTGTTAGCATGTGTTGTTTAAGATATCTCTTCTGTGAACATGAATAGTGACAGAAGGAACACGAAAAGAGCTTTTCTCAACAGTGAGTTCGCATGTGTGCCTTCAAATGTCCCTTCCGTGAACATGAATTTAACAGTCGGAACATGAAAAAGGTTTTTCTCCACTGTAAGTCTTAAAATATCCCGTCTGTGAACTTGAATCGTTACAGTCGGAATATGATAAAGGTTTTTTTCGACTGTGAGTGCGCATATGTCTCATCAAACTTCCCTTCCGTGAACATGAATAGTTACAGTCGGAACATGAAAAAGGTTTTTCACCACTGAGTCAGCATGTGGTTCTTCATGTCTCCCTTCCGTGAACATGAATAGTTGCAGTCGGAACATGAAAAAGGTTTTTCTCCACTGTGATTCAGCATGTGTATCTTCAAATGTCCCTTCCGTGTACTTGAATAGTTACAGTCGGAACATGAAAAAGGTTTTTCTCCACTGTGATTCAGCATGTGTATCTTCAAATGTCCCTTCCGTGTACTTGAATAGTTACAGTCGGAACATGAAAAAGGTTTTTCTCCACTATGAGTCTGCATGTGTCTCTTCAAACTTACCTTGTGTGAACATGAATAGTTACAGTAGGAACATGAAAAAGGTTTTTCTCCACTGTGAGTCAGCATGTGTGTCTTCAAATAACCCTTCTGTGAACATGAATAGTTACAGTCAGAACATGAAAAAGGTTTTTCACCACTGTGAGTCAGCATGTGGCGCTCCATATTTCTCTTCTCTGAACATGAATAATTGCAGTCAGAACATGAAAACGGTTTTTCTCCACTGTGAGTCAGCATGTGTGTCTTCAAATAACCCTTCTGTGAACATGAATAGTTACAGTCAGAACATGAAAAAGGTTTTTCACCACTGTGAGTCAGCATGTGGCGCTTCATATTTCTCTTCTCTGAACATGAATAATTGCAGTCAGAACATGAAAACGGTTTTTCTCCACTGTGAGTCAGCATGTGTGCCTTCAAATGACCCTTCTGTGAACTTGAGTAGTTACAGTCAGAACATGAAAAAGCTTTTTCTCCACTATGACTCTGCATGTGTCTCTTCAAACTTACCTTGTGTGAACATGAATAGTTACAGTAGGAACATGAAAAAGATTTTTCTCCACTGTGAGTCAGCATGTGTGTCTTCAAATAACCCTTCCGTGAACATGAATAGTTACAGTCGGAACATGAAAAAGGTTTTTCTCCACTGTGATTCAGCATGTGTATCTTCAATCGACCCTTCTGTGAACATGAATAGTTACAGTCAGAACATGAAAAAGGTTTTTCACCACTGTGAGTCAGCATGTGGCGCTTCATAGCTTCCTTCCGTGAACATGAATAGTTACAGTCGGAACATGAAAAAGGCTTTTCTGCACTATGAGTCTGCATGTGTCTCTTCAAACTTCCCTTGTGTGAATATGATTCCTTACAGTCGGGACATGAGTAAGGTTTTTCTCCAGTATGGGTACGCAGATGCTGTTTTAACAGCGACTGGTTTGAGAAGGAGAAGTTACAATTTTCCGCAGGATGCATCTTGAGATCTGTCATTAAGTCTGAAAGAGATTACGGATAAAGTTGTGTATGTGTAAGTACAGTGAAATTAGCAAAATAAATTGAGAGCACGAATCAAATATTTAATTCCAACAAAAAAACATCCGTATTACCTCCTGTCTGGGGAATACTCTCAGAGTGCTCTGAGCATTCCTTCTTAACATCCGGCAGGTCTATGTCTATTTCGGTATAATGAATTCCAACTCCATCTTCTCGGGGTCCTGATTCCCCCTTGATGGGAACAGTCTTCACTTTAATGCTATCTGGAATAAAAGAACAATACGTACAATGAGATATATATACTCATACATATCTATTTAAAAAAAATATATTAATAATATTTTTAATAGGAGACCCTGAGGTAAATAATTTTCTACGTGGCGTATGCTATCGTTGGGGATCCAGTGTGGAAGGTATTTATAATGAAATGAAGGAGTAGGCGTTCTCGGAAGAAAATCCAGTCACCATATCCCAACTAAAGGCAAATATTCATCAGGAGATCATTCGATACCCGCCTTCCCGACATTCGACTTCTGAACGTCACCGGTCGTTGCTTCGCTGTTCAAAATGGAACGAAGATGGACGAAACATTACAAAGACATAGCACCTCTAATTAAAAACTATTAATCCCGGGTGGTTATTTATTTTTTTATAATTTTTGTGCCAGATTCGAGGAATGTAAGCGGCCTGATTGTGGATCTTAAGATGACGTTATTTTTAAGAAAAGCATTTTCCAGTTTGTCTACTTTTATCAAAATAAACATTTATTTTCATATAAAATGCGGCTTTCTTTTTAACGAGTTTTCGAAAGTGCAAAAACAGTCGCACCGATAATATGCAATCCAACTTACTGACTGTCGTAGTACACTCCGTATACAGCAAACATTCCTTCTTCACATTTGGGAGGTCGATATCTATATCCGTGTACGTCATGTCATCTCCGCCTTCTTCCTGGGGCCCTGGTTCCGTCTTGATGGAAACACTCTCTGGATTTAGTAGATTCATAGCACTGCTGTGGTAGTATTATGGTAATTGTTTGGAGTCCAAAGCATACACCTGAAACAGAACACTGTTATTTGAACAAGTCGTGTGTAAAATAAATAATAGGAAATCTAATTTGTAAATTATTGATGTTTCGGTTGGAATATTATGTCAAAACAATGAAGTGATGTGGAAAACAAATCATGTGAAATCTAATTTATAAATTCGGAGGAACGTACATTGGAGGAATTGTTTGCATGTATGTATATCAGCACTGGGATAAGATACCAGAATGTATTTAAATCAAAACGGGGAAGTTATTCAAAGACACCGTACACTACAACTTGATTTCTAAGGTCACCGGAAGGCGAAAACGGTAACATTTGAATTTGTGAAAACAGGAATGAATCGAACCGGGAAGAAAATGGACCACCACCTTTATTCAGGATGTCAGTTTCAATTGCAACATGTGCAATTTTAATTAAATTCGGTATTTCTTTTAAAAATTTTGAAAATCTAAAAGGCATTTTTAAAGATATTATACATACATAATGTACAGCATCCAAAATAGCTACTTATAAAAAAATATTAAAAGAAAGAAGATAGACATACATAATCTTAGTAAATTGCATACAACACATACTGGTATTATACAAATAGCAACAAAGTATATGTTTAAACGCAGCTTCATTGATGCTAAATACGTCGGTAATCCAAGTGATTCTATTTAACAGCAAGATATCCCCCCACCGGAATGACCATTGACAAGCTGGTCCTGCTGGTCGGGAGACAAAACAGTCTATGCTGTCGGTGACGTAGATAATCATCGAGAAGATAGAAATTAGTGCTCTCTATGATAGCCGAGTTTTCGAACCATCCGCAAATCACTCTGAAGAAATGTATAACAATGAACCCACTCTCAAGCTTTGTCCTTGCTAATGAGTTACATAATATTATGAGAACCCGAATGTGTCTAAAATTCCTTGCAGTACATAGGACGAAACCCAGGATTTTTAATTATGTACTACAGGTCACTGCAATGTGAGCCTGAAATGTTAGCCTTCTATCAAACACGATACCAAGATCTTTCATAGTGGGGCCATGTTTTAAACTTCGGGCGTTCATAGTATACCGGTAAAACAAAGTATGACACGCCCTTGAGAAAGAAAAAAATGAAGCATTTAGAAATGGCGTGATGGTTAGTTAGTTAGTTACCGATAGTATGAATGTGAATAAAGCAAAGAGTGTGTGGCCTTAGCCTAAAATAAAGCTTAATTTGGAACAACAGCCGCTATAAAATGGGTTGCAAGCAATACGAATACAGTGATTAATATTCGCGTAGAAAATATCAGCATTACAACTTACCAATAACTAGAACAAGCATGGGACGATTGATTTAACTACGTGGCTTCAACAGTGTTAGGGATATCGTGCAGAATTAGAGTTCAGAAAAAGGACGATACTACTCGCGGAGCTAAAAGCATATGTCAGGTTAGGTTATCCATAGACATTTTTGAACTCATAGACTAGAAAATAAACTATGTCTTTTAAGTAGGCACTGAAATGAAGTCCAGCGAGTTAACTTTTTTGTTCACTTTAATAAGACGGTGGATAGTGTAGTGGGTATAATTCTAAGAATAACGCAAAAAGGTTAGGAACTGAAAAGCAATCTTAGGTAGTTACAACATTTAATTTGATGTTTGTGGGTTAGTTAGTCTTTAAACTACAGTTAATCGTAATTACACACGAAATTTCAATAAAACTAGATAGGCA
The DNA here is from genome assembly GCA_022606495.2 of Halesus radiatus. NCBI lineage: Eukaryota > Metazoa > Arthropoda > Insecta > Trichoptera > Limnephilidae > Halesus > Halesus radiatus. Next base: position 345,255 of record JAHDVE020012252.1, on the reverse strand, counting down.
ATTACTTAAATCTACTTGTAAAGTCTTTGTATTTAAAATTAACTAATTACTTCGTTAAATCTACAAAAAAGGTTGTATTCTTAAAATTAGAGGTTCACTGGCTTATTTGTAGGAAAAAGTTGTTTCTTAAAGTTAGAGATTCTCTTGGCTGACAGGGTGGAAGAATTATCATGAGAGTCAGAGGCACTTCCCTTTACAGATGGCTGTCCAGGGTCCAGTGACTGCTCTGTACAGTCCTCGGGTTCGCACTAGGTATTCAAGTACCTCCGGATCGGGAGTTGGTACAATCGGGACGATAATCAGAGGCCTGGGCGGTCTCCGTGGTAGTTGATCGAAGGGCGAAGATCAGTTACTTAATTCTGGGATGGAAGCGGGGGTACACTTGCGGAACAGAGCCTGGGCGACTCTGCCGTAGATCTCCGAAGGGCGGAGATCGGACTTCCTTCTCGGGTGGAAGCGTAAAATTCACTTGTCGTCAGAGGATCTGGGCGGCCTCTCCGAGGAGCGAGAATAGGAACCTTCCTGATGGGAGGGTTTCAAGCCAACTCTCCTTCCTGCATGGAAGACTGAATCCGACTGTCTTCTCGTTGGTAAGCCCTCCGTAGGGATCTCGTTCTTCCTTGTTCCGTCTCATTCGGCCGCGGTCGGCTGCTCCCACGGTCATTATGAATTTTTTCGGTGCGACTGTGTGTGTCGGGCCGCCAGGGTCAGTTTTATGACCTCTATTGGCAGTCTCTCCGAACGGCGGCTCATTTCCTTTGAAGTTTATATTGCTGTCCAATAAAATCTCCAAGGAGATGAAGAATTTCTAAAATAGTATTTGAGGTTCGTTTATTTTACGATGTAGTACTTTACAATAGGCTCGTCTCGCCTTTGTGCTAATTTATTTTATGGCCGGTCTAGTCTGGGAATTATTATTACCTGAAATGCACATTTTAGAAACTTAGTATGTCTGTGAATTCGGTCATTTCTTACAGGTATTATAAAAGGATATATCAAATTAAATAATATTTGGATGTAATTATCCTTTATTTTATAATATTACAAAATAAATATACAAATAAGCGAATCTAATGTTTTAAAGTTTTTTTGATACAAACAAGAATTACAGATAGTTTTATCCGTTATAAAATAGGATGTTGACATTTTTATTGAATACATATGCATTGATATACGACGGAACTAGGTAAAATAATGTTACTAGACTGCAAATTCGAGAGGAAATTACAGATTTAAATTATGACATGACTTTAAAACTTCATTTCTCCGAAGTTCCATTAGATGTTTTCTGGTTTTACTTAAAATGAATATCCTCACTTTTCCGACACAGCAATCTTAACACTACTGTCGATACTGTTAAAAGACGTATTCACGATATGTCAAGAGATGTTTTAAGAACACTGATTAGAAAGCTGAGGAGCTCAGCATCAAAGTGGGACATTAGCCATTTGGATTATTTTGCAGTAGAGTGAGTTTCTTGTTTCGAATATGTAGGCATGAAATATCTGATATTTTTTTCTACCTGCATAATCCTTGAACGTAAAGAATCACAAGCCATCAATAACATTCTACAATTTAATACTCTAACTAATTTATATTTAATTTTGAAAATGCTTATGTCCGCTTTTGATACTAAAACAAGCAATTGTCCGTTTTTGAAACACATGAACCTCTAAGTGTCTATTTTCGAAACAAAGTCTTACAAAGGTCCAAGGTTCATAATATGAAATAAAAGGCGGTTCAAGTTCATTTTTAGGAAGTATATTCTTTTATTCAGTTTGAACAGCTGCCACGGGATGTTTTTATAAAATAAATAATAATACAATTGAAAAGAAATAAAAATTTAAATGGAGTTTCACAAATAAAACTTAATAACAATAAGAAGACAACATTAAATTTGCAATTCCACGTCAATATTATTTTGCAACTCCACGTCAATATTATTTTCAAAACATTCACATGGATAATCTTCTTCTGATGGTTGATTATTTGTCAAATTATTGTCTATTATGTTTTTGTACCACTGCAGGGTTTCCATACACTTCCACTCTGCACCAAAATGTTTACAGAGGAGATTGTCTACGTCAATAATTTTGTTCTCGTTCACTTTTATTCCTAACGCTACGGGTGATGCATTAATTTCTTCAAACTTGTTTTTTTAAGAATTGATTTTTCTCCTGCGATGTTATTATTATAAGCTAATTCACCTTTTACCAAAATCTGGTTTTTATTTGTTTTGCGCAGTGTAAATCTCTTACACTGCGATATTTTGAAATGCAATTGTCCAGTTGCCTTTACGTGATGTTTTGCTTCATCCTTCCAGTTGAATGGCTTCCAGTCACTGCCAATTGTTTTCAAAGAGCCACGTGTTTTCTTTTTCAAATCTTTTTCGATTAGACCGAATACCCGATCTGCCGGGAGGAAAGAATGTCCCGTAACGGGAAAAATTATTTCCACCTTGGTAATTGATGCTGGAGCGTCACTGTGCAGCCATTTCGCACATATCGTTAACATGGTTAAATTTTGTATTTTGGCCTGCATATCCATCGGCCACCTACTTAACATTGTTGAAGCCCACCAATGATTTTGTTGTCAGCTCATTGAAGATTATTGAAGCCACTTCATTTGATGATTTCTTTGCTTGGTTTTCATTCCAGGTGTATATGGAGACATTATCTGGAGATCAATGGTCTTTCGATGTGCCAGTCACGACAGCTAGACTGTAGCAATACAATTGTCTGGAATAATAAGCCGACTGGTCACTGACTTTTGGTAAAACTAAGTTTTTCTGGCAGTCGAACGACATAAGAAAACAATCGTCTGGTTTATCTTTCAAGTATTGAAAGAAACAATCAGCTTATTTTTTATGTAGTGTTAATTTGAAAACAAGATCATCCCTTTTAGTGAAATCCTTTTCAATTTTCAGTTTTTCTTTTAATTCGATGCATGTACTGCATTCATCTGTACTGGGACTTGAAAAACTTATATTAAAGTTTGTATTGAAGACATTCCTAAAATAAGATTCTTTCACTTTCAAATCATCAAGTACTTGATTATTGTACATTTTCCATATTTTAGAAATACTAAGACTTGAATCCAAATAAATTGTTGTACTTGTAGCGCGTGTGTAGTGAGACTCAGTTCCTTTGAGCCCCTTAATGAAATTTTTTACCGACTCTAGTTTTTTTCAAATAATTTATACTTTCTCGAGCCACCCCTTGTTTCCAAAGGTACCAAACAATTATTTTTTTTTAATCTTTTAAACACTCCAATCACTCTGTGCTTGGTAATGTTCAGTGCAGACAAAAATGTGTTTCTGCAGGTAGGCAGGTTATTTCCGGCGGAATTTAAGATGCTGTATTGAAATGTGTTTAATTTTTGTTTAATTGGTGGCTGAAATTCCTTGCGGTGTCTTTTGGGTGAGCGTACTCTGCAAAACTTCAATATAAAGGCATCTTGTTTGCCTTTCGCTGGGACGGAGTAGAACGCGTCATGGAACTTCTTTAAATCATTCATCGTTAATAGCCTACACTGCAAATCACGGCGATGATCACTCGTTGGATATCTGGGAAAGCCTTTTGACGAATACCTAAGTTAAGTAAAAACATACAAATATTAGTTATTTGATTCAATGATAAAAAATCAAATAAATGCATTTAATAATCGTCGCTTAAAAAATAAAATTGTTAAAAATAAATCCTCCAATTAGTTTTAAAATTAGTTAAAAATAAATTTAATGTAATATCATTCTTATATTTTATTACATTTAAATATATGATGAAAGGCATTTTTTAAAAATATTTCGTGATATCTTACACATAATATGCATGCAGGAAAGCATATTATTGCATATAATATCTTGCACATAAGATTCTTCCAGAAAATATTTCCTGATTTCTTGCACATAATATTATATCGATTGAACCACCCGCACTCCGCACATGACATTTGAACAAATTCGGTTGGTTTTAAAATCAAACAATAATGCCATTATTTCACTAGGAAACAATCCTAATTTTAAATATATTCATAAAAATAGGTGTATTAGTCTCATAAACGTAGGATTCAAAGTTCCAATCGTCGTATTTATACAAGAAAACCTCATTGAAATGAGCACAGATTTGAAATAGTATTACGGGTAAACTGACTTACTTTAACGTCTTTTCCTTTGCTCGTTTCCAATTTTCGGGGTTGGTTACGGGCTTGCGAGCATTAGTTATCTCCATTTTATCAAATTTCAATCAATATAATGCTTTTAAACTTTAATAACACCTCAAATTTCTTCCTAAAACTGTCAACATACTTTCACATTCGGCGGTTGGCGACTAACTGTCAAAATGTGTCAAAATAACAGCGGCCATGACACTTTTTGTGATGCTTTTGTATAGTATGTCCGAATTTGTTGCAAACATGAGTTGCAAGTGTCTACTTTTGAAACAAAGTGTAAACTTTAACATGCGATTTCTTGTTTTAAATGACCGTTTTTGATAGATTTTCTCAGTTATTCAGATAGAGAATCGGACATGCCACCATAATCAATCAAAATATGCATTTCAGAAAAAGTGGCTTATGTCCCACTTTGATACTGAGCTCCTCAAGTGTCTGTCTGCTGTTGCAATTTTGCATATGAAATAATAGGCGTTTGATAATATCAGGGTTATCAACTAGGTTGCGTGCGATTTTAAATAACATTACGAAATCAGCTATATTTCTTCGGCAGGTTAATGTCTGTAAATTAAAGAACTGTGCGGAGCCTTCATTGCTAACATGAGATCTAAAAGAGCGGAAGTTTAGGTACCTTAAAAATCTATTTTGGACGCTTTCAATTCTATTTTTATGTAGTGCATAGCCTGGGTTCCATACCTGAAATGCATATTCCAAAATAGTGCGAACATATGAGAAGTAAAGTGTTTTGAAAGTGCTAATATCGTTGAACTGTTTACAGGCACGGATGACGAAACCAAGCATAGATGATGCTTTAGTTACTATACGGTCGATATGTTTATTCAAATTCAATTAATTTTCCAGTGTTACCCCTAGTAAGGTCCTTACTTTCTGATTTCATGGATATCGGTTGACAATTAATTGAGTAATCATGAGTAAATACGTTTTTATTTCTGGTAAAGCGCAAGACAAAGCATTTAGAGATATTAATTTCCAAAAAGTGGGCATTACAATAGACATTCAAACGATGCAAGTCATCCTGCAGCTTCTGACAATCCTCGATTGAATTTATAGATGAAAAGATTTTCATGTCAACTGCATATAGGAAGGTTTGTGAGTTTAAAAAACAATTACTAACATCATTGATATAAATATTAAATAATAAGGGACCCAATAAGCTGCCTTGAGGGACTCCAGATGTAACAGTAACACTGTCAGTGTTTATATCCAGCCACCACTACTATTTGACTACGGTTCGAGATATAAGAAGAGAGCCAACGATAAAGATCGCCGTGAATACCTAATTTCAAAAGTTTGTTTAATAAGGTGGTGTGATCAACCTTGTCGAACGCTTTGCTATAGTCGGTATAGATAGTATCCACTTGTATTCTGTTATCCAGGTTATCCTGGAGATACTCTGTGAAGGTTAAGAGATTTGAGGTTGTAGATTTAACACTAATGAAACCATGTTGATTCGTATTCAAGCTAGGCTTTAGAGCAGCATACATTTGATCTTAGATTATTTTTTCAAACATTTTGTTAAATATGCAAAGTTTTGAGATTGGCCTGTAATTTTTTATATCAGTTTTTTTACCATTCTTGAAGATGGGAGATACATATGCGGATTTCCAAGTAAGAGGAACAGTGCATTCGGTTAGGGAACGGTTAACAATTAAAGATAAAGGTAAGGCTAAATTGTGCGCACATCTTTTTATGAGAATTGGGGGTATTTCATCAGGACCAGCGCCTTTGTGGATGTCAATTTCTTTAAGGTACTTTAATACCATTTCCTGTGTCACCCCAATACTACTTATACTAGATATGTGATTCCCGTTGCCAATAGGATCGGGGGGAGGTATATCTTTGGTTGTACTGAAAACCGAAATGAAACATTCGGATAATAGATTTGCAATATCTTTTCCGTTGTTGGCTTTCAGTTCTCCTAAATACGTACATTTTGGAACATCTTGGGATTTATTGAAAGATTTGACGTGGCTCCAGAATTTTTTTGGGTTAAGTAAATGTTATTTTCAATATTACTTAAGTAACGAGATATGTTTAGTATTTGTACTTACTTTGTCTTTGTCTTAATCTCCAAGGAAATGCCGACTTTCTAAAATAGTAAGGTTGGTTTATATTACGAAGTAGTACTTTACAATAATATACTAGACGTGACTATCAAAGTTTGTAATACCCTCCGTTTGCGTAACATCAACCAGTACATAACTCAGTAGGTGGTACGACTAGATACGAAATCAACTACTGAGTTCGTGCAGCTTCGAACGAGAGACGACTAGATACGTTCCTCAATCGAGCTAGCATTTAGTACTTGTCGGGCTCACACAGACGACCCGACCACAACCCGACAGAGAGGCGACTAGATACGCATCTCTGTCTTGTTTGTTATGTCTGCACAAATAATTAATTGTGCAACGCCCGACTTAAATTTTAACCTGATATAGAGGCGACTAGATACGCATCCCTGTCTTGTTATGTTTGCACAAAATGAGGATTTGTGCAAACGCCCCATTTCAGTTCATATTGGCTTTCGACAAGCGTAGTTCCGGGGGTTTCGAAGAAGTGATGATAAACAGTGCACGTTATCGTCTTCTTTTTCTACGCCCCTGAACGTCGTTTCCGTGCCGAGACGCTACTGGCTACTAACGGGACATTTCTCCGACCCCCGCCACCTCTACGGTCGCTCCCGGCGACGGTCCCGAAAGCAGAGCGGGCTCTCATTGGTCGAGCTCCTCTGATCCACAAAAAACTTATCAAAATTATTGTTTTACCAAAATTGTCTGTCTTTGTAAGCGATTCCTGCGGCTGCGGTGACTGATCTAAATAAACGATCTTTTCTGATCTGTTCATTAGCACCCGCGGAATCGAGTAAACTTACTCAATTTATGTTTGTACAATGCATTTTTTTGTAATTCAACGGCAAAGTATCACCTGTCCTACTTTGACCCCCATGACATACTTTGTAATAATTTTGGCTTCTTTAATAAAAAATAGGTGAAGATTGCAATAGGCTCAATTCAAGCAGAAGGTCGTGGTTTACATCCTAATCTTTTGATCAAGTCGATCCAAGATTGACAGAGTCTACGGCAGCTCGCGAAATATTCACGAGTTCAAACTGCCCGATTCGCCGCACGGTATCGCACCGAAGTACTTGAACGACGAGTACAATTCTAAAAATCAGAGTATTCTCACGGATTCAACACGCCTTCTACCTACTTCGCCTGCATCTTCACCCGGCCTGAAAACCGACCGTGACTTTCTCTTCACCCTCACCCGGTCCTTGCAAGAAATCGTTTGCCTTTTTCAAGGCATTTTTCCCCCCTCCTTCCTAACCTGCTCTGAAGCGTCGAAGTGGCCAGCCTGATCTTCTTCTTCTAAACGTGCGGCAAGAGTTTACAGATCTTGTCCCGTACAAATAGGCTCGGCTAGCCTTTGTGCTAATTTATTTTATGGTCGATCTAGTCTGGGAATTTTTATTACCTGAAATGCACATTTTAGAAACAAAGTATGTCTGTGAATTTGGTCATTTCTTATGGGTATTACAAAAGGATATATCAAATTAAATAATTTTTGTATGTAATTATTCTTTATTTTATAATATTACAAAATAAATTGAAAATATTACAAAATAAATATACAAATAAGCGAATCTAATGTGTTAAAGTTTTTTTGATACAAACAAGAATTAAAGATAGTTTTATCAGATATAGAATAGGATGTTGACATTTGTATTGAATACATATGCATTCATATAAGACGGAACTAATTAAATCAAGAGGCTTAAATTCGCCAATCTTTGGAATAATCTGTGCAGAAATGGGGACCGAATATGAATCCTTATTGTTTTATACTGAATTTCGTTGGCTATCCCGAGGCAAAGTTTTGGCTAGATTGTTTGTGCTTCGTCACGAGGTGCGTGAGTTTCTTTTAATCAAAATATGTCCGAACTATACTTCACTTCTCCGAAGTTTCATTAGATGTTTTCTGGATGTACGTTAAAAAAGAATATCCTCGCATTTCCGACAAAGCAACCTTAACTCTAATTCCATTTTCGACGACGTATTTATGTGAGCAAAGTTTTTCAATTCTAGTATTAATTAAAAATGATAATCCGTCATGCTTAAAAGCTCTTGGCCAATAACTTCGGGTTGCGCTGTCAAATATCGAGCTGAATATAAAACTTTAGTGTTCATTGAAACAAGGTATCACATTAAATTATTATTATTTTATAAGACTACGTAAAAATACGTTATAGTTTTATCCATGTAAACTTTTCAAAAAAAACAAAAATTTATTGTGAAATTTGTGTATCAATTTAATACGTAGGGTCAGTGGGCCGGTTGTGGCCACCTTAAGGATTTTTTCGTTTTTGAATGAGCACCAAACTTGCACATAAATGTAAATTATAATTTTTCCAACATTAATGTACAATAAAAATACCTGTCTTTAATATATGTAAATATATCCAGTAACAGTTCTTTAATTATTTTTAAATATATTTTTTTCATTGATCTGGACCCATGCATTAGTTGTGGCCACAATTTAATCAGTTCTGGCCACACCCGTGTGCCGGTTTTGGCCACATGAATCTATGTAGGGAACTTACATTTTTTATCTAAATTAAACACAGTAATGATTATAAATCGATGTTTATTATTCAAGTTATACAATAAACTTATAAAAAAATAAGATTTAGCGCAAATTTAGACCTGAGAGTTCGATTTCGAAAGTATAAAAAGAATTTTGCCTTTTGGTTGTACCTGTAAACAATGGTGGTGGCAATATCATTTTAATATCAATCTCAGCAACAGATGCCAAATCAGGAATTTGTGGCATTGTGAATTGGCTACCAGTGGTATTATGTTTTCTCAGGTACCTTATCTCAAACTCATTGTCTTCGTCTTTTGAACGCAATATTTTGCCGACATAATAAAAAGTGGCTTTGGGATTCTTGAATTCAACCAGGACATAATCTCCTTCCAGGGGTGTTCGATCTAGTTCTTCGAAACCCGACGGCTTTACCTGTGGAATCCGGTCTTCGCAGTCCGAATGAGATGTATCACGCAAATTTTCTTCCTCTGACGTCTCTGAAATTTCAATGGTCGGTTTCTTTTTTTTAATGTTCTTATTTATTTTTTTAGCTAGTTTTATCTGTTTTTGTTCTTCTTTTCTGTCTTTGTCCTTTTCCTTAGCCATCATAATATCTTTCCATTTATCTGATGTTAACACCGAAGGAATATACTCTCTCTTTCGACTGGTAGTATTTGTCTTCTTTTCAGGCCATATGACGCATTTTTTCACTAATTCTGCGGCATTAGTCGGCATATTCAGAAGAGGATACAATATCTTTAGATGTTGATGCTGATACGTCCAGGATTTCTTCGTTTACCGCTATTGGAAATGAAGGTTCAATAACAGGAGTTTCTGGAGGCGTTGTAACTCGATCTAGATTAATACAAGTAAGATCTGTATTTGGCAATGCAGTATTATCGTCTTTGAAGGCCAGCCATACTTTATACAGGAACAACCCTTCAGTACAACCTGTCCAATCCATACCAGTGCTGTAAGTGACTTTGAAATCTTTAAGCATATTTGGTTCAATTTTACTCTCCAAATACTGTAGGTCCTAACAAACTAATGACTTCTTCAAACCAGTTTCTGATTTTTTCTTCGGTTATCAATGCATGCCTTGTTTATGTACTCTGCATGTTTTTTGCTTAAATCAGGATGTCTCGTCATAAATGACTCAAACCATGTCCTCCCAGGGCGATTATTGATGAAAGGAGTATTGATGTTGCCAGTAACAACAATCTTCTTTACGGAATCTAATAAACATTCCCTGTTAATTGGAAAACCTGCCCGGGCACAATCTTTAATCCACCTGACTAGTGACATCTCTATTTCTATACCAAGTACAGCTTGTGGTCCTACGTGACCTGAGGCCGCTGGTGCACGTCCACATATTTTGTTACGCAAAGTACTACGGGGGACTTTGTAGTTTTTACTAGCAGTAGATACCTTCATACCTCCTTTTATAGCATCGAGTGCCAAAATCAATTTCGATGGTGAATAACAAAAAAGTTTGCGTTTTGAGTGCTCAATAGCATCTTTCTTCTTATTTGCCGGAGTCATTTTCACAGTTCTGAAGAAGAAACATAATAATTTATTAAGTTAAAATATCAAAATTAGCGGATATGTACATTTTTTTAGATAATGGCCAAAACTAGTACTGTATGGGAGCCACTACCAACCCATACATTTGTATAAATTCTTGTGTCAGTAATGGCCACATCGAAAAATCATGTTTAAACAACCAATTTGCTAAAAATAACCTCAAAAACACATTACTTTACCCTTTTATAATGGGTACATCTTGTTTTCAAATAAAACATCAAAAGGATTACAAATATATATTAAGATTACTTACAGTGGGTTCCTTAAGGTTTTGGATAACAATCTCAATAAAAAAATCCGCAACACTTATTCGCATCGACCAAACACAAACTGTTAAAAATAAGATTTATTGTGTCACTTGTCAACGAAGACCATTGACAAATATGCATTTTGCCATAGAGTAAAAAAGATTCGATTTTATTTAGCTTATATTTCCACTTGTAAAGTTGAAAATGGCCAGAACCGGCCCAATGGCCACAACCGGCCCACTGACCCTACATACATTAACTTTTGGTGCGCCGCAGAATTCTAGGAAGAATTTTGGTGTACCGTATATGAGAAAAGGTTGCGGAGCACTGATTTACAATTTTCGTATTAATGATAGTGGTGTCACTTATACAGTATGGAATAAAACTACCGATATGGTTTGAATGTTTAAAGACTTTTTAAATTTATTTATATTTTTTATTTTTATTTCAGAATTTTGTGAAGAAAACTTGGGGAATTTGAAATGGGACACTACACAACAGAACTGTGATCAACAATTGTTGAAGTTTGAAAATCAACGGTCAATTGTTTTGACGCAGCGTGATTATCGTCGTTATTTTAATGTGCGTACTGGACCTTCAGCACCAACAATAAACCGCCTGGTTGCAAATTTTCGACAACATGGTACAGTGAGACACCTTCCATGTACCGGAAGACCACGTATGGTCCACACGGAAGAAAATATCCAAAACAAGAAGACGTTCGGCACAACTGGGGCTATCGCGGGGGTCCGTTCTGAGGATTTTGGTCACATTGCACATGTTCCCGTATAAGGTTCAGCTTGTGCAAGAATTGAAGCCGATAGACTACCAACAATGGCTTGATTCTGCCATTTCATTCCAAACCATGAGGGTAGTTTTGTGTATAACTGCAGTGAACTAAATGTCTGAGCGTGTAAAAAAACGAACATACTTTTTGTGACGTTGGTTTGCAGTTCATAATTCATAATCCCTACATATTAAAATCTCTTGCGTTTTACTCCTGATAAAAATAATCGTGTGACTAAAGTGAAATAATGTTTATCTGTTTTAAATAAGATTTCTATCAATTTGAATATCAGATCCCATCCTTTACACTGGCATCCCGATATTTTCTACTAATCATAAAATATTATAAATTCAAATTTACCATTTCAATTTGTTTTTACATAAATGAAAGTGAATTTTTCTTTTTTTTTCCAATTTATTTAAGCGTTTTCATTCCAGTTTGTACTTTTGTGTTCGTAAACGTGACGCTAGTTAACCAACATACAAATATATAATATAGTGTGCTATGTATATATCGTATATAATATTTGGTGCTCTCGCAGCAGCCGGCAGCTTTTTATAAGCGCTCCAGTTTATCTGGGAAATATTGCTTAGTTCTAAATTTTTCCGGTGTTAAAATAGCGTAAAATAACCGTAATAATTTATAGGTTACATTCATAAAAATCATATAATTTTAGTGTGGTCGTTTCGGGCTTAAATCAAGTTTATAATAAAAAATCAAATAAAAACCCAAACATTTTAAGTTCAAATCTGTCACTTTGTTCTAAATTAACCCAAAAGCATCGATCATCGGTCGCCACATGTGCTTGTTTAAAGACCTTTGCCTGTTAAAAGCCTAGTGAAGTGTCCAAAGTGAATGGTTGATTTACAATGTTATTCTTTGAACTATGGTGATTGTAAACAATATCGTTTACGACCGGGCTGCACGACGCAAACTTAATAGTGAATGTGTTATTTTGGACCATTTAATAGCTGCAAAAAGATATCGTTGTATAACCTTGAACGTTGTACCACAACCGCAACCCGTAAAATTAGATTTCGTGGCTGCCGAGAAAGGCGCAATAGGAAAAGACATTTGACGAGAAGATCTTCTGCTGTCACGGCGACCTGAGTTCTGACCTCCAGTCTACAGAGCAGATCCGGTGCATCATGCGGCCACGGACGTGCCCGACCAGGCTGCTCTGCGACCTGCTGTGGTCCGACCCCGACAAGGACACCACCGGCTGGGGCGAGAAATGGACGACACGCTGGTGTGCTCTTTCCAGATCCTGAAGCCGGCCGACAAGCGCTACCTGGCGTACGGGCAGTCTCGTCAGGCCGCCCAGGGGCGTCACCAACAAAGACAAAGAAGATTGGATATGGATATGGATCAGTTCCCCCGGCCCCCGTCCTCACCGCCGCCGAACTTCACATGACTCCAATCATTTTTATTAGCGTTTTGCAATATATCGTAAGGAATAAATACAGTTTGCATTTTTTTTCTCTCAATTTAACATGTATGAAAACTTAGATCAAGCCGTATTTAGTTTTGATAATTTAACTGCATCTCTTTATATGGTCTATAAATAATGTCTAATGATAGCCTGTCCAAAGAAAAAAAAAATAATAGATGTAATATAGGAATAATGTAAGAATAGGAAGTAAGATTTGTACAGCGCCCTTGAGGTGATTTTTCACAAAAACGGCGCTATAAAAATCATCCGATTATTATTATTATTATAATAATATAGAATAATTTTCTCGGTTTACCCGCGTAATGTAGTACTTAAAAGGACGTTTTGGACAAATCACATTGTCCATCATCAGAGACCTTATGTCTTGAGTTTTGTTTTGAACTGATCGCTTGCACGTGTCCGTTCAATCCAAAGGTCAAAAGATAAGTGATGATCATAACATAGGTCCTTCTAAGGATTACATTACGCGGATAAACCGATAAAAAGTATTCAACATCTTACACCCGTGAAAATCTCAAACATAACATACATAATAATATACATATATCTAAAAATTAATGGAAGTTTGTTTGTTTATCCTCGATGTTTCGCTGAAAATAGAACAGTTTATTTTTATTATTGCCGGGAATGTTGAGAAAGTAGTTTAATTGAAATCCAAAATATAAAACTGTTGCTATATCATTTTAAAATTAGGATAAAAAAACATAGAACCCGCGATGTTTTATTTCAGTTAGCCCATGGATATAACACTCTGGTTAGCCACAGATTGCATATTCAAAAGAAGATGGTTTTTTTGGGTAGAACATTTTTGAAATGGAAAACATTAGAAGGTACCTACTTAAAAACTTTATGATTTATATATATTTTGATAAAATGAACATTTCGAATGAAATCAAATATTCAAATGAATGTTTGTTTATTTGGAGATTGTTACAAATCAATTATGGCACCCTAATGACAAGCAAAAATTAACATCATAACATTATTAAAAAAAAATTCCGAGCAAGGCCGGGTACACATCAGCTAGTATATATATAATGTGTATTTCGGAATGATCTGAAGATATAGGCCAGTTTTCGTATACGGTTTGTTTGTCCCAACTGCTCCCAACCATCTGGAGCCAGTGAGTCTACGGCTTCCCCCATTGGGGAATGTTGTGAGACTGAAGGTATTAGGTTGTGGATGGATAAGGGGAAGAGGAAAGTGAGGAAATTCCTGGCTATTCAGATCTGGTCTCCAAACACGACTAAAAGCCATTTCGAACAAAGTTTCAATTCTGAATGACGGTCTCTAACCAGGGCGACACTGAGAGTATCTTCCACTCTGGAACGTGCGCAAATATAAAACATATTATTTTTAAATATTATTCCACATATTATTCCACACAGCATCCCCAAAGATGATATAGGCCTTGAGGGAAATTATTTCCTCCTTGGTCTCCTGTGTGGAGTTACTGTAAAAAAAAAAAATGAATTAATTGTGAAACAGCACAAATTAATTAAACAAAATTTACTCGCGCACGCCGAGATTTGATCCTGCGACTTTCAGATTCGTAGTCGAGAGCCTTACCCCTCGACCATGGAGGCCGTATTATTACACCCAAGTATCTAATGGAATCTACTCGTTCCAGTGAGTTGCATAGACAATTTGAGCGATCTCTACAGGAAAGTATTTTTCGTTCATGATTGGTTGAAGGCTTACTTGGAATATTAAGAGTAAAAGTTAGATATTTGGTTTTACTTATGTTTAACGTGAATAGAACGTGTCATCCAACCATTGTTTAATATTTTTCATCATTATTTCCGCTCTATGAAATGTTTCTTCCCACTTCTTAGTACTAGTGAAGTATCATCAGCGAAAGTGATTATGTTGCCATCAATTGGTAGTCTACTTAAGAGAAACGGCTGCGCAGCCTGTTACATACAAAACTTTATTCTGGATTTGAGGCCAAAATACTCACCTAAACCAATGATCTTTTTTTTTCCATCAAAAAGTATGGTAAATATCTAGTACGGATTAGAAGGAATTTTTTTATTTTACATTATGAAACATTGATTTTTAGAGATGTTAGAGGCACCTTCAAAAATTAATTTGGGGGCTAACGGCGATAAAAATTTTTTTTTCCCATCTTTGAAAATATAATGAAATATAAAATAATAAAAATAAAAAAACATTAAAATAAGCAGCGCCCTTGAGGTGATTTTTTCCAAAAACGGCGCTACATAAATCGTCCAAGTATTATTATTATTATAACGGTTAACTTTGAATTCAATTAAAAACAACAAATTTACGTTGGAACACAAATTTGCCGTACATACTTATAATATCGACCCGAAAAAATATTTTTTTATTTTTTTTATTTTCGTAACCATACTTAGATAGAAAATACGATAATTAAAAAAAAAAAAACGATAAACCCGGAAGTAATTTTCTAATTAGCCCCTAAAATTATGATTTTTTTTTCATGGCGTATGCTTCATAATTTAAAATACAAAATAAATACAATAATTCTCATCCGTACTAGGTATTTACTAAACCTTTAATAAAAAAAAATAAATAATTCACTTTGGATGAGTATTTTGGCCTCAAATCCAAAATTAAGATATGTATGAAACAGGCAGCGCAGCCGTTCCTCATAAGTCATTAACGTAAAAAAGAAAAAGTATGGGACCGAGTACACTGCCCTGTGGTACACCAATATTGATGGTGGTTGGATAAGATGATTTACGTGATGGTAGCTTAACACATTGCTTTCTGTCTGTTAGATATGATTTGAACTATTCAAACGCCTTATTCTTTACTCAATTTTTATGGAGCTTAGATAGAAGGATTGGATGAGAAACTGTGTCAAATGCCTTAGCTAAATCCAGAAATATTGCCAAACATTTATTACCTTTGTCTAGGGCGTGTGTTATATGTGACGTTAATATTAAAATAGCTGAATCTGTGTTTAGCTCTTCTCTGAAGCCATACTGGTTTGACGAGAGAATGTTGTATTTTGTAAGATGGCCGATAAGTCTTTCATTAGACTATTTTTCTATAATTTTTGATACCGATGATAATATGGAAATGGGTCTGTAGTTTGTTATATTAGTGTTGGTCTAAAAAATTGGTTGAACTAAAGGGAGTTTAAGTTTGTTAGGAATACACCTTTCTTAATAATAAATCTTTGAGAGATTTAGCCGTTACAAGCCTTTCTCATACTAATAAAGTTGGTTGTTTACAGGTGAAATATAATAAATAAAAAAAGTAATTATTGAATAAAACACTAGTATATATTGATTAACTTGGCGGGTTTGCGATAAGCCGAGGTAGCTCAACGGTAGAGCATCTGACCGGCAATCAAAAGGGTGCAGGTTCGAGTCCTGTCGGTGACATTTATCTTTTCTCGGAAGGTTTTTTCAATTTGGATGAGTGTTTCAGGCTAATAATTATTGTTTATAAAAATAATAATTTAAACACTATTTAATACTAAAATACACAAATAAAAGAGAAGTAAGGTGAAATAAATGAAAATTAAAAATCACTTTACTTTGGTGAGAAGAGTCAAGTGCTTACTAATATGGTGCTGAGAATGAGGAGATGTTATTGTTAGAAGGAGAGACCGCTTTCAATAAAACGTCAGGAATATCAAATTCTGATGTCTTTTCTCTAGTTGGCCCTGGTTGAGGCACACCAGGTTTGATTTTTTTCTAACCGTCAGTTATCCTAACCATTTTATTCGGTGTGTCATTTTGACACATACATGTTCTAGCACGTCCGCGGGTCGTATTTTAAACGAAGGTCTTGTACCAAGCAAAATTTTTCGCGACCAAACAGGACATACACCAAGTTAGACTTGTTCCAAACCGGACGTATACCGAGGTTCCACTTTATTTAAGGATATTTTGTCGTGATTGCACGAGTAAGAGGGTTTTAATTGTTTAATAGTTTGTTAAATTTCAGCGGAGTTAGTAGAGTTTAATGTGAGTATATTATTTATTTCATTGGTAGATTGATTGATTACATCGGCAAAAGCATTTTCATCCGTCGATGTCTTATTTAAAATTTGTGATGTTAGGTTTTTACCGATTTTACAAAAATATTCATTTATGTGATTGGCCACAGTGTCTGGATGGTGTTTTAGGGAGATGTCTTGGCCGTTGAAGTTTAATTTATTGATTGGTGGTATTGGGTGATCAGTGTTAGATATTTCTTTGATAATATGTCAGATTTTTGTTATTATTATCGTCTCTGTACAATTTCTTTTTATAGTAGTTTTCTTTTGTAGTTATAATGAGATTATTACAGATTTTTCTGTATTTTAAAAAAAATATTTGGGCTTGTGTCCGGATTATTAAATAAGGAAAAATGGAGCTTTTTCCGTTTTTAAATACAATAAATTAGGCCATCTGTGATCCACGGTTTCAGTTTTTTTTATTTTTTTAATTTTTCAAAAGGGAGTCGATGAGTTTGTGTATTTGAAAAGCCTATTTTCCAAATTAATTATAGAAGTTAGTTTCTCGAAATTAATATTTTTCTTTTTTTATATTACAACGTGATGTTCCAGTAATGGGTTTTTATGCATAAGGCCAACTAGTATCTAGTAGTGGTCTGATTTGGCCGATTGATATACAGTTCCCTCGGCATTTTTTTCGTTCTTAGAAAAATGTGATTTATACATAAATCAGCCGTATCAGTTACTCTAGTAGGAACATTAATATGAGAAACAAGCACGGTTGAGTCATGAGATTTTTATAATCTGGTGTTTACGTTGACATAGGCTTAAGTAAATCAATGTTAATGTGACCAATTACCATTAGTTCTTCATTTGATGAACAGTTTAATAAGGCTAAGTCTGGGGATTTTAGAAAGGATGAAATATTTTGTTGTTAGATGACCTATATAGTGCTGGAAGTGTGGTTTGGTTGGTCTTTTATTTTATTTTAAGGCAGTTGGCATTATCGATGAATAGTTCAGAGATAATCGGGTTTAGCTCGGATTTAACGTAGACAATTACTCCATCTGACTGTTTATTATGATTTTGTGTGTTAAAGACTGTAAATCCTGCTATGTTTTTGTGAGTATAATTTGTATTGATCCAAAATTCAGTTAAAATTATTATGTAAAAAATATTAATCAAACCGAGAAGTGTTACAAGTAGGTTATTAAAGTTCTTATCAATGCTGCGAATATTTGTTGAAACTACGCATACTAATTCAACACATAAAGTACGAACTCGTACAAAATGTACAGTATGTAACGTATTATGAACTTGTATATTTTGTATTATCTGAATGTCTTCCAAAATACAAAACCACGTTGCTTTTCTTCACTATATCGTACACCCATGAAATTATTCAGCACTGCATATTTGATTACCAACATTTGAATTACAATTTTTGTAATACCTGCAACTTAATTTTTTTTTTTTAGTAGTTTATTTGCTCATTACATAAATGTCACATATATATATTGTGTTATTTCATCACAAAACCAATCATATTTTAGTATTATGCACAAAAAGGAAAATACGAAAAAGCCCATCCGGGCATTAGCAATTAATATTCAAAATAATTGTGTCTTTAGTGAACATGAATTTTGTACTTGAAACCGGTTTTTACTCACCGTCTGTTAGCATGTGTGGTAAGAGTTATGTCATCTGTAATAATCACAGTAGAACCATGATAAGAGCTTTTCTCAACAGTGAGTACGCATGTGTGCCTTCAAATTTCCCTTATGTGAAGTGGAATACGTACAGTCGGAACATGAAAAAGGTTTTTCCCCGCTGTGAACATGCATGTGGCGCTTCATATCTCCCTTCCGTGAACATGAATAGTTACAGTCGGAACATGACAAAGGTTTTTCGCCACTGTGATTAAGCATGTGTATCTTCAAATATCTCTTCTCTGAACATGAATAAATGCAAACGGAACATGAAAAAGGTTTTTCACCACTGTGAGTCAGCATGTGGCGATTCATATCTCCCTTCCGTGAACATGAATAGTTACAGTCGGAACATGACAAAGGTTTTTCTCCAGTGTGATTCAGCATGTGTATCTTCAAATATCTCTTCTCTGAAGATGAATAATTACAAACGGAACATGAAAAAGGTTTTTCACCACTGTGAGTCAGTATGTGGCGGTTCATATCTCCCTTCCGTGAATATGAGTGGTTACAGTCGGAACATGAAAAAGGTTTTTCTCCACTATGAGTCTGCATGTGTCTCTTCAAATCTGCCTTCCATGAACATGAATAGTTGCAAACGGAACATGAAAAAGGTTTTTCACCACTGTGATTCAGCATGTGGCACTTCATATGTCCCTTCTGTGAAGATGAATAATTACAGTCGGAACATGACAAAGGTTTTTCTCCACTGTGATGCAGAATGTGTATCTTCAAATGTCTCTTCTGTGAAGATGAATAGTTGCAGATGGAACATGAAAAAGGTTTTTCACCACTGTGAGTCAGCATGTGGCGCTTCAGATCTCCATTCCGTAAACATGAATACTTACAGTCGGAACATGAAAAAGGTTTTTCTCCACTATGAGTCTGCATGTGTCTCTTCAAACTTCCCCTGTGTGAACATGAATACTTACAGTCGGGACATGAGTAAGGTTTTTCTCCAGTATGCGTGCGCAGATGCTGTTTTAACAGCGACTGATTTGAGAAGGAGAAGTTACACTGGCGAGAAGAGTTTGGTTTTCCCGCAGGAGGCGTCTTGAGATATGTCATTAAGTCTGAAAAAGATTACGGATAAAGCTGTGTATGTGTTAGTACAGTAAAATTCACAAAACAAATTGAGAGCACGACTTGAATATTTAATTCCAACAAACAAACATCCGTTTTACCTCCTGTCTGGGGAATACTCTCAGAGTGCTCTGAGCATTCCTTCTTAACATCCGGCAGGTCTATGTCTATTTCCGTATAATGAATTCCCACTCCATCTTCTTCTCGGGGTCCTGATTCCCCCTTGATGGGAACTGTCTTCACTTTAATGCTACCTGGAATAAAAGAACAATACTTACGATGATATATATATATATATATAAGATATATGTATATATATATATATATATATATTTATATATATACTCATACATATCTGTTTAAAAAAATATATTTCCCTGAGACCCTGAGGTAAATAATTTTCCTCGTGGCGTATGTTCTGAAGAGTGGTCATGAATCCCGAACGTGTGAATGTAAGATAAGACATTTATTTACATAAAATTGTCATACATCCGATACGACTTTACAGCTTGTGACGGAAACATTCCCTTATAAAACTGATATCGCGAAGAGGCGAAATCCCATGACAACTCCCGCAACGCAGACTTGACAGTTCCTGATTTTGTTTTAAATAGGGTTATCTGGAAAATTGGGTGCACTTGAATATAATACAGTCACCATATCTCAACTAAAGGCAAATATTCCGGTACCCGCCATCCCGATATTCGACTTCTGAACGCCACTGGCCTTTGCTACGTTGTTCAAAGTGGAACGAAACATTACAAAGACATAGCACCTCTAATAAAAAACTTTATCCCGGGCGGTTTATGTCAAATAGTTTTTAATAATTTTGGTGCCAGATTCGAGGAATGTCAGCGGCCTGATTGTGGATTTTAAGATGACGTTATTTTTAAGAAACGCATTTTCCAGTTTGTCTACTTTTATCAAAAAAACATTTATTTTCATACGACATGCGGCTTTCTTTTTACCGAGTTTTCGAAAGTGCAAAAACAGTCGCACCCATAATATTCAATCCAACTTACTGACTGTCGTAGTACTCTCCGTATACATCAAACCTTCCTTCTTCACATCTGGGAGGTCGATATCTATATCTGTGTACGTCATTTCATCTCCGCCTTCTTCCTGGGGCCCTGGTTCCGTCTTGATGGAAACACTCTCTGGATTTAGTAGATCCATGGTACTGCTGTGGTAGTGTTAAGGTAATTGTTCAAAAGTCCAAAGAATATACCTGAAACAGAACACTGTTATTTGAAAAAGTCGTGTGTAAAATAAATAATAGGAAATCTAATTTATAAATTATTCTCGTTTCGGTTGGAATATTCTGTCAAAACAATGAAGCCGTGTGGCAAACAAATCATATGAAATCTAATTTGTAAATTTGGAAGAACGTACATTGGAGGCATTTTTGCGTGCATGTATATCAGCACTGGAATAAGATACCAGAATGAATTTAACCCAAAACCGGAAAATATTTTAAGACACCGTACACTACAACTTGATTTTTGAGGTCACCGGAGGGCGCAAAGGGTAAAATTTGAATTTATAAAAACAGGAATCAATCGAACCGGTAAGAAAAACGGACCACCACCTTCATTCAGGATGTCAGTTTCAATTGCAACATGTGCAATTTCAATTCAATTCTTCATTCCTTTTTAAAATTTTGCAAATTTAAAAGGAATTTTTAAAGATGTCATACATACATGATGCACAGCATCCAAAATAGCTACTCATAAAAAAATATATATTAAGAGAAAGAAGATAGACATACATAATCTCAGTAGATACAACACATACTGGTATTATACAAATAGCAACAAAGCTTTATGTTTAAACGCAGCTTTATTGATGCTAAATACGTTGGTATGCGAAGTGATTCTATTTAACAGCATATTAAGCTTTATTTTATGGCCTTAGCATAAAATAAAGCTTAATATGGAACATGCGCTATAAAATGAGCTGCAAGCAATACGAACAGAGTGATTAATACTCGGGTAGAAAATATCAGCATTAGAACTTACCAATAACTAGAACAAGGACGGGACGATTGATTTAACTGCGTGGGTTCAACAGTGTGAGGGATATCGTGCAGAATTAGAGTTCAGAAAAAGGACGATACTAATCGCGGTGCTAAAAGCATATGTCAGGTGAGGTTATCCATAGACATTTATGAAGTCATAAACTAGAAAATAAACAATTTGTTTTAAGTAGGTACTGAAATGAAGTCCGGTGAGTTAACTTTTGTTTGTTCACTTTGAATCAAAGAATTAAATGATATTTGGATGAAATTATAGTTTATTTTATAACATTACAAAATAAATTGAAAATATTACAAAATAAATATACAAATAAGCGAATGGGACGGAATGGGACCCTGGTTCCGTCTTGATGGAAACACTCTCTGGGTTAGGAAGATCCATGGCACTGTTACAAATTGAAAAAAATAACATAATAGTAATATGCGTATTGACAATTGGTTTTCTCATGAATATTCTTATTTATTTCATAAATAATAGTTTTTTATGCTAAACGACAATTATGGGTCACTGGAATGATAAATGGAATGCCCAATGAAACGATAGAAGAGCGTTGGATCTGACAGAAACAAATCGCCATTACTTAAAAGTTTATGAATTTGGTGAAAAATAAAACACATTTGTTTACGTCCATTTTTGACATCGTGAGTAAAAAAAGACAAAAAGCTTGTTATAATGAAATTGACGAAATGGAAACGGGATAACTCTTTGGCTCAAATTCAATATTATATAAACTTACTGATTGCTTGGTCTTAATGTGTGACAGAGGCCGTAAATCAACAACGAACAAACTCACATACTCTCGTCGCCACGTTAGTGTTGGGTACTCAATATATATTAGAGCGAATGCAAAAAAAACTGGTCAATTCAGCTTTAGGCGATATATTCTTACAATAAACTATAACCAATTAAGAAGCTAGGATGTTAGTAAATACAGCAAGAACCAGCGTACGTATAAGGCGAAACGCGGCGGTCAATTCCAAAGTTTTGAAGAAACGTCAATGGAAAAGTATAAGTGTGATATGACGGTGCGTCGGGCAATAGGTATTATTCTAGGAATAACGCAAAAAGGGAGGAATAGAAATGCGATCTTAGGTAGTTACAAGTAATTTAATTTTATATACGTGGGGTAGTCTTAAAACTAGAATAAATCTTAATTAGACATAATAAATTCAATAAAACTAGATACGCAATTACTTAATTCTACTGTTAAAGTCTTTGAACTTAAAATTAGAGGTTCACTGGCTTAGGCAATTACTTAATTCTACTGTTAAAGTCTTTGTAGTTAAAATTAGAGGTTCACTGGCTGACATTGTGGGAGGAATTATCATTAGAGTCAGAGGCACTTCCCTTTTTGGTGATGGCTGTCCAGGGTCCAGTGGTTGCGTTGTATGTAGAGTCCTCGCGTTCGCACTACGTATTCGTGTACCTCCGGATCGGGAGTAGGTGTAACGCGGCGATAATCAGAGGCATGGGCGGTCTCCGATGTTGATCTCCGAAGAGCGAAGATCAGTTACTTCCTTCTGGGATGGAAGCGTATCACTTGGCTGTCTGTCCTGGGCGGACTACTACAACCGACTTTTCCGTCCTGGGCGGACTCTTGCAACGACTCGTGCTTCCTCGGTGGAAGACTGCACGCGACTCGTGCTTCCTCGGTGGAAGCTTTCACTCGACTCTCTCCTAGAACCCACTGTCCTTCTGTCTACCTGTCTACCTGTAGGTATTATCTTGTATCACCCGCATTGTTCAGCGGCCTTTGTTCCGTCGGGCGGCTAAATTCCTTTGAGGTGTTTATTGCCGTCCCATAAAATTCCAAAGGAATTGCGGACTTTCCCAAAATAGCAATTAAGATTATATTATTTTAGTTACGATTTTCCTAACAATAGGTTCGGCTAGCCTTTGTACTAAATTCATTTTATGGCCGGTCTCATCTGGGAATTCCTATTATTTAAAATGCACATTTTAAATCTAAATATTTCGGTGAATTCGGTCATTATTTTAGTTGATTACAAAAGGCTATATCAAGTGTATGAATTTAAGAATCATTGCTATTAAAAGTTAGTGAAATAATCTCAAATCGTATAAATTTAACTGAACTATTGCATATTTTAAACGATATTATATTACATAGGCAGAGCAACAATCACTGGGGGTCAAAATAGATAAGGAAGCAAAGGACAAAGGACCGAAGGCGCATAAACTTGACGTATCCATAGACAAGAGATGAATAAAGAGAATTATCACAAATTAATCCAAAAAGTGTTAGAAAATTCCAAACGGAGAATTCTAGTGACGATTGATAAGACGCTAATTAATGCAGTGGGTTATACTTATAGGAATAAAGCAAAAAGGTTCGGGAAACTGAAAAGCAATTTATGTATTTTTATAAACAATAATTATTAGCCTGAAACACTCATCCAAATTGAAAAAACAATTTTTGCGCTATGCATAAAAATCTTGTCTTAAAACTTTAGTTTATCAATTATTAGCAATTTATGTTTTTACTATAAGGAATTAATTTTTCTAATGGTGGGGTTAGTCTTAAGCTAAAGTTAATCTTAAAAAGGTATAAAATTTAATAAAAAAGTTAATAAATAAATAAAATAAAATAAAACTATTCACTTCGCTTAAATCTACGTAAAGGTTTGTATTCTTCAAACTAGATATTCATTTGGCTTAATTATACGAGAAAGTTGATTTTTAAAGCTGGAGATTCCCTTGGCAAGTTGATTCTTATAACTAGAGAATTACTGGGATTAATTAAACGGGAAAGTCTTAGTTATCCTACGTTAAAGTCTTTATCTTTAGGTGTCGATAATACGTGACAGCCTACTATTCACTGGGCTTAATTAAGAGTTCAGATACACTTCCCTTTACTGATGGCTGTCAAGGGTCCAGTGGCTGGTCTTCGAAGGTTTGATCTTCGAAGGGCGAAGATCAGTATCTTCCTGGGTGGAAGCGTGGGGGTCAACTTGCGGTGCAGAGCCTGGGCGACTTCTACAGTAGATCTCCGAAGGGCGAAGATCAGTATCTTCCTGGGTGGAAGCGTGGGGTCAACTTGCGGTGCAGAGCCTGGGCGACTTCTACAGTAGATCTCCGAAGGGCGACGATCAGTATCTTCCTCGGCGGAAGCTTGGGGAATTCGTACTTCCTTCTGGGACGGAAACGTAAAAATAACTCGAGGTGTAGAGCCCGGGCGGTCTCTGCAGTAGATCACCGAAGGGCGGAGATCTTACTTCCTTCTAAGACGGAAGCGTAAAACTCACCGTCGTCAGAGTGACTGGGCAGCCTCTCCGAATGGCGACGACAAGAAGCGATGTACCTTCCTGGGCGGACGCCTAAATCCGACTGTCGTCTCGTCAAAAAGGCCCTGTTGCCAGTGGCCATCTTTAGGGATCTTTTCATGACCCGTATTGTCTGGCGGGCCGCTCATTTCTTACACGCTTATTTTCTTTTAGGTTTTATTGCTGTCCTTTTGTAAAATAATGCCGACTTTCTATCAGCTTTCAAAATGCTAGCTAAGGGTCCTTTACGATGACTACGATGACTCTAAGCTTTATGATGGTGTCCGGCTTGAACAAGTTGAACGCGGCTAGCCTGTGTGCAATTTTTTTATGGCCTGTCTATTCTGGGACTGGGTTATATGTGACGTTAATATTAAAAAAGCTGAATCTGTGTTTAGCTCTTCTCTGAAGCCATACTGGTTTGACGAGAGAAAGTTGTATTTTGTAAGATGGCCGATAAGTCTTTCATTAGACTATTTTTCTATAATTTTTGATACCGATGATAATATGGAAATGGGTCTGTAGTTTGTTATATTAGTTTTGGTCTTAAAAATTGGTTGAACTAAAGCGAGTTTAATTTTGTTTGGGAATACACCTTTATTTAGACAGAGGTTGATGATACATACTAGTTGTTGGGGCGATTATTCGATTTCCGATAGCAATTATCAGGAAATGAGGATGCGATTGCGAACTTAAGGAGTGTGAAGGAAAAGGACTCACCGAATTCACTTATCACTCTCCCATAGCGGCTTGCGTGATTGTCGACCGGGCAATTCCGGATGGCGAAAGGGTCTCAGCAACTGGTTCGGTCCGGACCTCTGCAGCGCGTCCCTCGGAACCTCAGAGAACGTGGCGGTGCGGCGGCTTGATTAGGAATAAAACCGGGCGACGCCGGGTAGCGACACTTCAATAGTGGTCGCGGCGGTGATTCGATTTGGAGTGAAATGCGGATAAAGATTGAGTCGTGAAGCTGGACTGGAGCGGGCCGGAGGGGGGTTTGAAAAGGGAATGAAGGGGGGGACTTCGCAATCGCACCTTGTCGAAGGTAGCTGTAAATAAACTCGCGTGAACATGCCCCCGGCCTTGACCAGATTGGTCAAATGGACCAAAGTAAAATTAAAACAAATTATACATAAAAATTCATTGAAATTATCTATGCTGAACCTGCGGTGGATAACTAAACTAGACGGAAGGTTTATTATCTAAGTATATTTGTTAGTTACTAATAAATTATTTTATTGAGCTTACAATAAACATACTACGAGGTAACTTAACCTAAGATGTCGTTCAATTTAACGACTGGTCGTCGATAAATTCCAATCTTTGTTTTCACTGAGGCGACGCGAATTATCCCATCTTTACCCGGGAAGATATCAATGATACATCCCAAGGGCCAATGTAATGGAGCGATGTTGTCTTGTGTCACCACCACTATCATGCCCTTGTACTTTTGTCTGCCTTGGAGAGTGTGCAGATATTCCACTCTCCATCGTCTCCAAAATGATTGTACCATGCTGTCCAACAATTGATGACGTCGCAATAGTTGAGCAACGGTAAATGCTTCATCAATGGGTGCAGCTGGCAAGTATTTAAGAGGGGCGACATTTAAAAAATGAGCAGGCGTCAATGCCGTAGGTTCCGCAGGATCTGAACTAAGTACCGACAAAGGGCGCGAATTAAGTAATGCTTCTATCTGTGCTAATACAGTGTAGAGCTCTTCATGCGTTATTATTTGTTTCCCAATTGTTCGAAATAAATGGGTTTTAACACATTTAACATAACTTTCCCAATATCCCCCGAAGTGTGGGGCATTAGGAGGGATTAATTTCCAAATAATGCGATGTTGTGAAAGTTCCTGTTTCCAATATTGATGGTATTCCTTTGATAGGAAGTCATGCAGTTCTGATTAATAAGACCGAGTTCCAACAAAGTTGGTCCCGTGATCAGAATACATAAATTTGACAGCACCGCGCCTGGACAAGAATCGTTTGAATGCGGATAAAAAACTTTCAGTATTTAAATCAGCGGCGAGTTCTAAATGAACTGCACGAGTGGTCAGGCATTTGAAAAGGCATAAGATGACTTTTGTGTTCTAACACCTCTACGTCGTGTAGGGGTGCAGCTAAACGGACCGGCGAGTCACAACCGGTATGTATAAAGGCTTTCTCGACTTGATTCACACGCGCTGCGGGTAAATCTGCCATTATGGGGTGTGTGGCTTTAGGATTGAAACGAAACCAAAAATTACATTTGTGAATTCTCTGGCGGATAATACCTCTTGCAGATAATAACCAAAACTGTTGCCTTAAAATGGACATCAATGCTTCAGGGCCTGCGTTGCAATTTTTCTTATGAAAATGGTCGATTAATTTATAATTTCATCGGTCATAATATTGGGTGTTTGTAGTTATGACTTTCCTCAGAATTTGCGAGTCGTCCACCAACTCGAATTATTCCATGATCTAAAAATGGGTTGAGGTTTCTAAGATTTTCCGAACATGGTTTATCGGTGTTAAGGTTTTCGATTTCTTGATGAAAGTATATTTTTTGTAACGCACGAAAGATTTCACATTCTGCTAGAGTTAAATCCGTGGCAGTGATTAGTCCCATAGGTAATTTTTTTGTTAACTTTAGTAGATAAGAAACCGATCGAACGTACTTACTCCAAGGAGAGAATTTTTGCGACATTGTATAAATTACGTTTTCTTTATATGATTCGTAAGTTACAAAGGATACCTTTTTTTCCTCGGGCACTGGTACATTGCCATTAATGAAAGGTTTGATTGGCCACGACTCCTCGGAATACCGCATCCATGGAGGTCCGTTCAGCCATAACTTATGTTCTACTAACCTCGTGAGAGACAATCACTGGGATTTTCTGTCCCTTTTATATGGTAAAAATGAGTGTTGGGCAGATTTTCGTGTATTTTGGTTACGCGATTGGCAACAAAGGTTTGCCAGCGGTGAGGTGATGAATGGAACTCAATACTCCCGTCGAGTTCCAAAATGCAAATATTGATTGAATACTATACCTCGCGGAGTAATTATCTATCACCTTTTTTAAAAGTTGTGACAGTAATAATGCTGCACATAACTCTAAGCGTGCTAAAGAGACAACTTTCAACGGTGCTACCTTTGATTTGGCACAAACTAATTCCACTTGAGTTAGGTTATCAGGAGTGGTCACGTGCGCATATACCACTCCTCCGTATGCCTTTTCGCTTACATCAGCGAAACCAAAGAGTTTTAACGTGCATCCTCCCACAACGCCTATGTGACGTGGAATATGAATTGAAGATATTAATGGCAATTCTGCGTTGAATTGTTTCCAACGTTGTGATATGCTTGCGGGTGGGGTTTCATCCCAATCGATTTTTAAATTCCAAAGCTCCTTTATTAGAAGCTTGGCGAGTATGATTATTGGCGCGACGAGACCTAACACGTCAAAAAGTCTAGCGACAGAGGATAAAATATTGCATTTTGTACAAGGTCAATTATCTTGAGTAACTTCAAATGCAAAAATGTCATCCGAGGGATACCAACGTAAACCAAGGATTTTTAGTGTAGCATCGTTATCGAAAGTTACGCTTTGCGATAAACATAGTTCCAGTGGAACGTTTTCTAACACCTTCCTGGAATTGGATGCCCACTTAGCGAGTTGGAACCCCCCCGACTTGAAGATGGCGATTAGCTCTTCAGCTGCGTGAATACCTAGTTGTACATTTAAAACAGAGCTAGCGATGTCATCTACATAACTATCGCGAGTAATAATTTCCCTTGCGATGGGAAAGGGATCGCCTTCGTCTATTGTTAATTCTTGAATCGTTCTAAGAGCTAAAAATGGACTACATTTAAGACCGAATGCTACTCGATTATATTGATAAGCCTGGAGCGGCCTTTGCGGATCGAATCTATATAAAATGCGTTGATAACGACGATCTACTTTACGGACATTTATGCATAAATACATTTGACGAATGTCGGCGGAAATTGCGATAGGAAAAAGGCGTAAGTTTAATAAAATGCAAAACAAATCGTTTTATTGGCTAGGACCAGTGTGCAATATATCATTCAAAGATAAATTAGTTGTCGTATTTGCGCTAGCGTCTAAAACTACTCTAAC
Organism: Halesus radiatus; assembly: GCA_022606495.2. Classification (NCBI taxonomy): domain Eukaryota; kingdom Metazoa; phylum Arthropoda; class Insecta; order Trichoptera; family Limnephilidae; genus Halesus; species Halesus radiatus. The sequence continues at coordinate 316,242 of JAHDVE020012252.1, read as the reverse complement.
CTTCGTGGTTATTTTATCATCTCGTCTGACTGCGTGGTGAGGGATGTAGTACGCGTTCTCTTTGGATGAAATCTCTGCTTGGACCAGATAACCCTTATGTATATGGTCCCTGATTACTTTGTCGTAGAGCGTTTTTAATTCTGGTAGACGGTTAAATTTTCTTTCGAGCGCATAAAACCGATTTTCTCCAACTTGACGAGAATCACCTAAATTCTGTGGGTTTCATTTAAATGGCAACGCAACTTCACATGAGCCATCTTCGAGACGATTAGTAGTTGACTTATAAATATTCTCCGTTTCATTCTCTTCGAGACTGCGAATCGGTACCGAACCGATATCTTCAATTTCCCAGAATTTTTTAATTAAATTATCAATATCGTGCGTGGCACAGAACGTTGATGCGGTGTTAGACATATTATTTACTGGGCCGTTGCCCATAAAAACGTAGCGTAAAGTTGTTTCAATCGCGACTGGGAAACCAGGAGTGGATATCCTGTTTGATAAGAGCAGTTCTGGGAATAGGCTGACGCCAATGAGCAACTCGATTCGACCTGGCATTGCCCACGTGTCATCTGCCAGCGGGATGTTCATGAAATTGTCAGATGTCACGTTTACTTGACAAGTGGGTAACTGAGCGGTAATTTTATCAAAGACTAAAGCGGTTATAGAGTATTTGCAGTACGGATCGATTTTAGATTGAATTGTTAGCGTGACGCTTCCCTTCACCGATTGCGTTTTTCCGCCTAAGCCTTGGACCGCGAAACGCGTTCGTTTAGTACTGATTGTCAGACCTAAAAGTTCGCAACATTGTACTGTTATATAGTGTTTTTGGGAACCCGGGTCCAATAAACACCGAACGGTTTTCTCTCTCCCGGTTCTATCGACAGCAATAACCTTTGCTGTGGCTAACACTTCCATAGTTTCCCCTTGTCGCATGGTTGCTGACATGGTACATACTGAGACCCCTGGGTCATTAGATTGACTTGTTCCTACATTTGATTTAAAGTCAGCTGATTGACTTGGCTTCTCAAAATGTAGAAGCGAGTGATGCTTGCCATGACATTTATGACAAGTCACCTTTGACTTACATCGTGTAAGAGTGTGTTTCGGGCTCAAACAATTAATACATAAAGATTTGTCCTTGGCGAATAAAAAAATTTCCTTTGGCGATAAATTTAAAAATGATGGACATGTATATAATTGCGTGTGACTCTCAGTTTTACAGTAGGAGCAATTTGCTTGCGTACTTATATAAGAATGTGACGTGCGATGTTGAAAGTTGCGTCCGGTCCCGCCTGAATTTGTCGGACCTGAATTGACATTATTTGTCGGTTGCCCCCGCGCGCCGGTCGTTTTGAGTAAAATTTTTATTTTGTCTTGGACAAACGACACCAGTTGCTTACATGTTGGAAATTCAATTTCTCGTACCGAAAGTTCAAAGGCTTGCGCCGTATCAATGTCAACTTTATGTAAACCGCGCTGTAACAATAAAAAATCCGATAAGTCCTCAATGCCTAACTGTTTGAGCGCTGCGATGGATGCTGAATATTTTTCTATGAAAGTTGTTAAGCTATTTGCGTTATGGATAGCGGGTTTTGAATGGAGTACATTATTTAAATAATAAGTAGCAAGAGCTCGCTTATCTTGATATATTTTTACTAAAGTTTCCCAAATAATGTTGTAAGTATCGCCTGTTGGAACTATCCCTGCAGTGACGCTTTTCGCCGATCCAATCAATTTTCCGATTAAATATTGTACGCGTTGTGAATCCGATAGTTGTGGATTTAAATAAACTTTTTTTTTTTAAGTTTCATAGAACAATAGCCAGTTTTCACTGAGGCCGTCAAAACTTGGTAATTCTATCGCGGGCAATTTAATGTTAACATTTAATGCATTATATGTTTGTCGGATGGCTTTGAAGTTTGCGTTAGGTTATTTCTTACGTGTATGATGCGTGTATAAATGTTTTCAAATTGTTCCCAGCTTGAATAATCTGGACTACCATCCGGGTTCAATGTAACAATCATATCGTTAATTTGATCTAAAATACCTTCAAAATTCTTATTCATTTCTGCAATAGATTCGGTTTCTGCCCTAAATCTTTCACTCGATCTTGAAGCTTCAAAGCTAACCGATACATGTTTTGAAAGTGTAAGTAAGTTATTTGCTCGTTTTAAAATGATGTCGCGCTTGTTCTTCAATAATAACAGCTGTCTATTTAATTTACCTTCCATTTTGTTGTAATATGCTGAAGTGACAATGAAAGAAAAAAATCAAGAAATTTCAATTTCAAAAATCAGACTGCGGTGCGTGGGTAGATTGCGTTAGAACTATTTATAAATTCCGATAATACGCGCAGTAGGTAGTAATCCGTACGAAGTGCGATGTATTCAACAATAATTATCAATATGAGTACTGTACATTAATAGGGCATTAAATTCACTGAATTCTTTTGCGTGTAAGGATATTATTAAATTAATTTTAATTCAATCCGGTTCGAAAAGGACCAATGTTGCGGCGATTATTCAATTTCCGATAGCAATTATCAGGAAATGATGATGCGATTGCGAAATGAATGAGTGTGAAGGAAAAAGGAGTCACCGAATTCACTTATCACTCTCCCATGGCGGCTTGCGTGATTGTCGACCGGGCAATTCCGGTTGGCGAAAGGGTCTCAGCAACTGGTTCGGTCCGAACCTCTGCAGCGCGTCCCTCGGAACCTCACTGATGCAGTCGTGGCGGTGATTCGATTTCGAATGAATCCGGGCAAAGCCGGGTAGCGGCACTTCAATAGTGGTCGCGGCGGTGATTCGATGTAGAATGAATGCTGGATAAAGATTGAGACGGGAAGCCTGGACTGGAGCGGGGGGAGGTGGGTTTGAAAGTTAATGAAGGGGGGACTTCGCAATCGCACCTTGTCGAAGGTAGATGTAAATACTAGTGTTTGGTTTATAAAGGGTGTAATTGATCTCAGAATACAGTGGAACCTCGGTATAAGTCCTTAATCCTTTAAAAATCCTTGGACCTATACCAAACGGATTTTTTCCATTAGAAATAAAGGGAAAATGATCAAATCTAGTCCTTTATTAGCAACACCCATTGATTTAAGTTTTTTAAGCAGTAAACCATGGGATACGGTATCAAAGGCCTTAGAAAAGCCTAGAAAGACAGCCATTGCTTTATTTCCATAATCTAGAGCTTCTACGACTGTGGTGATCACTTTTAAAGCTGCATCACTCGTTCCCATATTCTCTCTGAAGCCAGATATATACTAGTGGTTGGTTTATAAAGGGTTCAATTGTTTTCAGTATACATTGGAACCTCGGTATACGTCCTTAATCCGTTCCAGATCCTTGGACTTATACCAAACGGATTTTTTCCATAAGAAATAAAGGGAATATGATAAAATCGGTTCCCCCGAAAAACAATAATTTTTTTATTGACATATTATACATTAACGTGGATGTAAAAAAAATAGTTTAAACACTATTTAATACTAAAATGCATAAATAAAATAGAACTAAGGTGAAATAAATGAAAATATAACGTCACTTTCATTTTCACAATCTCACAATCATTTTCATGTACCCAATATTAAATCCACTTTTGCCAAGAAACAGGAATCCTACCTCGCACCTCTCATTTTCAACATCTTCCTAAGAAAAACCTCTCAACATATAACGCAAAACAACCTAAAATGGTTATATAAAAATATCAACACATGGCTAATGAACAGTCAAAGGAATTGCATCAAAACATTACTTGCAAACTCTCCTTAGTCTGATATTGTTATTATTATTACTGTTTTATACGATTTTTTATTTTAACATTTTTAGTATGCCCTGTTGAATAATCCTTTTTAGGTTTTTTTAATTTTTTTAAAATTTCTTAATTTTTATTTTGCAACTTTACATTTACACTGTTTAAACTTTGTATTCTAAATTTACTTTATATGTTTTACATTTATCTTAATGTATTTTTAAGTATTTTATCTCATTTATATATCTATATATTTATTTTGTTACCCGTCTCAGAACAGACATCGTCTAGTGAGACGGGTAAGGTACATGTAAATGTTTAAATTTTATGCCAATAAACGCCCGGGTTGCCGGAAATGAAATGAATGACTTTATCTTGGTGAGAAGAGTCAAGTGCTTACTAATATGGTGATGAGAAGGAGATGTTATTGTTAGACGGACAGACCGGGAAGGACTTCAGGAATATCAAATTCTGTTGTCTTTTCTCTACTTGGCCCTGGTTGAGGCACACCAGGTTTGACTTTTTTTTAACCGTCATAGTTATCCTAACACTTTTATTCGGTGTGTCATTTTGACTCATACATGTTCTAGCACGTCCGCGGGTCGTATTTTAAATGAAGGTCTTGTACCAAGCAAAATTTTTCGCGGCCAAACAGGACATACACCAAGTTAGACTTGTTCCAAACCGGACGTATACCGAGGATCCGCTGTATTTTAGGATATTATGTCGTGATTGCACGAGAGGGCTTTAATTGTTTAATAAATTGTGAAATTTCAGCGGAGTTAGTAGAGTCTAACGTGAATATGTTATTTATTTCACTGGTAGATTGATTGATAACATCGGCACAAGCATTTTCATCCGTCGATGTGGTATTTAAAATTTGTGATGCTAGGTTTTTACCGATTTTACAAAAAATATTAATTTATGTGATTGGTCACAGTGTCTGGATGGTCTTTTAAGGAGATGTCTTGGCCGTTGAAGTTTAATTTATTGATTGGTGGTATTGGGTGAGTGGGTGGTTAAAGATATGTCTCCTGTGAACATGAATAATAACAGTAGGACCATGATAAGAGCTTTTCTCAACAGTGAGTTCGTATGTGTGCCTTCATATTTCCCTTCCGTGAACATGAATACGTACAGTCGGAACATGAAAAAGGTTTTCCTCCACTGTGAGTCAGCATGTGTCTCTTCAAATGACCCTTCTGTGAACTTGAGTAGTTACAGTCAGAACATGAAAAAGGTTTTTCTCCACTATGAGTCCGCATGTGTCTCTTCAAACTTACCTTGTGTGTACATGAATAGTTGCAAACGGAACATGAATAGGGTTTTTCACCACTGTGAGTCAGCATGTGGCGCTTTATATCTCCCTTCCGTGAACATTAATAGTTACAGTCGGGACATGAGTAAGGTTTTTCTCCACTGTGATTCAGAATGTGGATCTTCAAATGTATGTTTTCTGAACATGAATATTTACAAACGGAACATGAAAAAGGTTTTTCACCACTGTGAGTATGCATGTGGCGCTTCATATCTCCTTTCCGTGAACATGAATAGTTACAGTCGGAACATGAAAAAGGTTTTTCTCCACTGTGAGTCAGCACGTGTGTCTTCAAATGACCCTTCTGTGAACTTGAGTAGTTACAGTCAGAACATGAAAAAGGTTTTTCTCCACTATGAGTCCGCATGTGTCTCTTCAAACTTACCTTGTGTGTACATAAATAGTTGCAAACGGAACATGAATAGGGTTTTTCACCACTGTGAGTCAGCATGTGGCGCTTCATATCTCCCTTCCGTGAACATGAATAGTTACAGTCGGAACATGACCAAGGTTTTTCTCCACTATGAGTCTGCATGTGTCTCTTCAAACTTACCTTGTGTGTACATGAATAGTTGCAAACGGAACATGAAAAAGGTTTTTCACCACTGTGAGTCAGCATGTGGCGCTTCATATCTCCCTTCCGTGAACATGTGTAGTTACAGTCGGAACATGAAAAAGGTTTTTCTCCACTGTGAGTCAGCATGGGTATCACAAAACTTCCCTTCCGTGAACATGAATAGTTACAGTCGGAACATGAAAAAGGTTTTTCACCACTGTGAGTCAGCATGTGTGTCTTCAAATGTCCCTTCCGTGAACATGAATAGTTACAGTCAGAACATGAAAAAGGTTTTTCTCCACTATGAGTCTGCATGTGTACCTTCATATCTCCCTTCTGTGAACATGAATAGTTGCAGTCGGAACATGAAAAAGGTTTTTCTCCACTATGATTCTGCATGTGTCTCTTCAAACTTCCCTTGTGTGAATATGAATATTTGCAGTCGGGACATGAGTACGGTTTTTCTCCAGTATGCGTGCGCAGATGCTGTTTTAAAAGCGACTGGTTTGAGAAGGAGAAGTTACAATGGGGAGAAGAGTATGGTTTTGCCGCAGGATGCTTCTTGAGATCTGTCATTAAGTCTGAAAAAGATTACCGATAAAGCTGTGTATGTGTAAGTACAGTGAAATTCACAAAACAAACTGAGAGCACGACTTAAATATTTAATTCCAACAAACAATCCGTTTTACCTCCTGTCTGGGGAATACCCTCAGAGTGCTCTGAGCATTCCTTTTTAACATCCGGCAGGTCTATGTCTATTTTTGTATAATGAATTCCCACTCCATCTTCTCGGGGACCCAAATCCCCCTTGATGAGAACTGTCTTCACTGGAATAAAAGAACAATACGTACAATGATATATACATATACTCATACATACCTATTTAAAAAAATATATATTAATAACATTTTTAATAGGAGACCCTGAGGTAAATAATTTTCTTCGTGGCATATGCTATCGTTGGGGATCCAGTGTGGAGGGTATTTTTAATGAAAGGAAGGAGTAGGCGTTCTTGGTAGAAAAGTTCTAAAGAGTGGTTATGGATCCCGTCCATCTGAATGTAATGTCTGAACATTTATTTACATAAAATTGTCATACATCCGATACGACTTTACCGCTTGTGACGGAGACATTCCCTTATAAACTGATATCGCGAAGAGGCGAAATCCCATGACCCCTCCCGCAGCGCAGACTTGACAGTTCCTGTTTTTTTTTAAACAGGGTTTCTGGAAAATCGGGTGCACTTGAATAATACAGTCACCATATCCCAACTAAAGGCAAATATTCCGATACCGCAATCCCGACATTTTTGTTTTAATTGCGAAATTAATTTTCATTGCATGGGTATGTGTACAGATGTAATAATAATAATAATAATAATAATATTTAATTATTTTCTTATTCTTGAGACAAAAAATAATAAATAATGATATCCTCACTGGGATTTCCGTGATGATTATTTCATTGAAATAATATTAAATTACATTATATAAAATTGATGAAAAATATAAAAATAATTGTTGGGTGAGGTGTTTTAATTGTAGTTGCGTGGTTTCGGTGTTAGTCTGTATTTCGTGTTAATCTGTTTTATATTTCAGCCTATAGGTAGATCTGAAACGTATCCAGTGTTTTATTTGATTTTTTAATTTATTTTTGTTGTTCTAATTTTAAAGGATAGTGGGATGTTGTTGTAGAGTTTAGAACCATAGTATAAGACGTTTATCATTCAAATGTTGTGTTTGTGGTTCCTTGTTGTATCTGTTTTTGGCTCTAAGATCTAGTGTTTCTAATAAGTGTGATTGTTGTTATTTCTTGTTGTTGTTGTTGTTTTTTTTTGTATTTATGAATGTAAACTAGTATTGTTTTTAGAGTATAATTGTTTATTGACATAATGTTAAGTATGTTAATGATTTCATCAGTACTAGTTCTTACAGGGATATATTTTTCAAGTATAATTTTCATGACGGCTTTCTGTGTTCTAATAAGTAAATAAGGAGTATTATCATTAGCACTGCCCCATCCGATAATACCATATTCTAATAGTGATTGGCAGAGCCATCTAGATCTTAATCAAAAATAACGAAACGGCGAGTGCCATTACTATTGTGAACATTTTGGGCGTGAACTTAAATCATTCTGCTCAGAATATAACCTACAAATTGCAGATGTTGACATACTCCCGCCTGACTCGTACACATATGTAAGCGATGCACATAATACAACTAAGTGGCTCTACCATTGTCTCGTAACTCAGGCAGTACGCAATACAATTGAAGATATGCATATTGACTACAATTCCGACTGGTCTGATCATAGACCGATGCACACTACTCTAGGAACTATTGGGCTACCTACATATATTTATAGTTGTACAATAGTGGAGGATCCATGCCGATGGCGGCCCAAAAGTCAAGCACAAGTGGAGTCCTACTCCAGATATGCACAATTAGCCATAGGTCAACTTGAGATAATTTGTGGAACCGACACAGAAACTCATGACAGCACCATGGTAAATGCAGCCCAAATAGATGACTTATATAAAAACATTGTACAAGTATTACGTACCTCAGCAATGTCTGCATTTAATACAGGGAGGAAGCCTACAAAAGGGCGAAAATGGAAGGCTATAGCTGGTTGGAATGAGCAGGTTTCCTTACATTATGAAACATCGAGAAATGCACACATAAAATGGCTGCAGAATGGACGACCTACTGATGGTCCTATCATGGAAGCTCGAAAACAATGTAGATCGCTCTTTAAGAAAGAATATAAGAAAAGTCAAAGGAAATTCGAACAGAATAAAATGGATAAAATAGCAAACAGCTTTCAATGCAAGAACTTTTCGTCTTTCTGGAACAAAACCAATACTGTATTGAAAGCAAAACATACCGCACCGAGCCATATTGATGGAAAATCTGAAAATAAAGATATAGCTGAAGTTTTCAGGAATACTTTTTGCTCCACACCAGTTCAACCGCAAATAATGGATAAACAGATTGATGCGCCAACAAATCAACCGGAACAACAGCCGTCCATAGTCATCTTACCTGAGATAATCCAACGAGCAATACGCAACATGGCAGGAGGTAAATCTGCAGGTCACGATGGACTTGTCATAGAACACGTAAAACATGCGGGGGGGTACGTAACAACTCTGCTGGCCTCTCTCTTCACCGCTATGATCGGACTCCGACACATTCCGACAGAAATGTCCAAAACCATAATAATACTGATCCCCAAAAGCCGTCAATTAAACCTGACATCATCCGTTAATTACAGGCCCATATCTCTTGCCACAATAACTGCAAGAATCTTTGAAAAAGTCATCTTACACTTAACCGAAGACAAGCTCAATACAGAGAACTCCCAAATGGGCTTCAAAGCTGGATGCTCAACTGATACAGCCATATATAGTATGAAACAAACAATTGAATATTATAAAGCCAGAAAAACAACGGTATACGCATGCTTCCTAGACTTGAGCAAAGCTTTTGACAGGGTTAGTCATAATAAGTTGTGGAAAAACTGACCGAACGACAAGTACCACCGCAAATTGTTAATATATTAAGTACATGGTACAACCAACAGGAAAACTTCATCAGATGGAATGACAGCCTATCAGAAGCAGCTCAATTAAAGTGCGGCGTTAGACAAGGAGGCTCAATGTCCCCAGTGCTGTCAATGTATACATGGATGAACTAGCAAAACTCTGAAGGAAACAAGAATCGGATGCCACGTTGCTGGGGTATGTATGAACAATATCAGCTATGCAGATGACATGGTCATACTTGCCCCATCGGTAAGAGCTATGAGAAAACTTCTAGACATATGCGAATCGTACGTTATTAGTCACGGGCTAATGTATAATGCAAAAAAATCATCACTGCTGATTTTCATAGCAAATACGGGTCCTGCTGTCATTCCGCCCATACGTCTCGGCGGAGCCAATCTTGAAATCTGCAGCGAAATCAAATACTTGGGGCATGTCATCACTGATGACCTAAATGATAAAAATGACATAGAACGCCAAAGAAGAGCGCTGTGCGTACGCGCCAACATGCTCGCCAGAAGATTTAATAGGTGCAGTTCTCCGGTAAAAAAGCAACTATTCCAGACATACTGCATGAGCTTTTACACTAGCGAACTATGGACTAGATACACACAAGGCGTCATGGACACACTCCGAGTGCAATATAACCATGCTAACAGGGCGCTGTTCGGCCTCCCTTGGAGATGCAGCGCCTCGCAGATGTTCGCAGAGGGAAGGGTGCATGGGTTCGCTGCTTTGATGCGCCACAGAATAGCCGGGACGAGTCAGCGCTACCGGAGATCGGAAAACACTCTTGTCCAGGCCGTCGCCCAGTGGCATGGCGCGCCCCTACATCGTAGATGGAGAATTTCCCTCATTTACGCAAATCTGTCAAATTATCGTTATTTTGAGTTAAATTAGTTTAAAACAGTGTGGCCGATGCAGATGTAAGCCACGAGAGGCATGGTCTGAATAAAATCTCAGTTTTGTTTTAATTCCGAAATTAATTTTCATTGTATGGGTATGTGTATAATAATGTTTAATTATTTTATTTTTCTTAAGACAAAATAATAAATAATGATATCCTCACTGGGATTTCCGTGCTGATTATTTCATTGAAATAATATTAAATTACATTATATAAAATTGATGAAAAAAATTAAAATAATTGTTGGGTGAGGTGTTTTAAGTGTAGTTGCGTGGTTTTGTATTTCAGCCCAAGGGTAGATCTGAAACGTATCCAGTGTTTTATTTGATTTTTTAATTTATTATTGTTGTTGTGATTTTGTTGTGATTTTGTTGCGCTTTTGTGATTTTGACAGTGGGAATTTTGTTGTAGAGTTTAGAACCATAGTATAAGACGTTTATTATTCAAATGTTGTATTTGTGGTTCCTTGTTGTATCTGTTTTTGACTCTAAGATCTAGTGTTTCTAAAAAGTGTGATTGTTGTTATTTCTTGTTGTTGTTGTTGTCAATTTTCATGATGGCTTTCTGTGTTCTAATGAGTAAATTAAGAGTATTATCATTAGCACTGCCCCATCCGATAATACCATATTCTAATAGTGATTGGCAGAGCCATGTAGATCTTAATGAAAAAGAACAAAACAGCGGGTTCCATTTCCATTGTGAACATTAATATCCTCAATGTTTGAAACATCAAGAAGCAGATGTGGTACTCAAATGTGTTATATAATAGGAATAGCGGAAGATTAGATATTAGAATATGGATGGATGTGAACGAAGCAATTAGTGTGTGTCAAGATGGAGTTGTATGGTGGTCTATCCTCTCTGCCTAACCCTACGGTGAAAGGACATGATGGTTAGTTAATCTGTTTCACCTACATTTGAGTAATTCTATTCTTTAATATTGAATGTTCATTTTATAATTTTTATTCCCCACCTGATTAATTTTCTCAAGAGTGTTTTACTTCCAAAATATTATGTCGTATATTCATACTATTTAATCTCCGTGATTCATTTTAGTAATTTATTTTTAGTACTTTTGTAGGAACTGTGATTATGGAATTAATCCACTGCCAAATTTTATAATAATATATTTAATATAAACACGCGCATGCGTGCTCAGCAGAGAACAAAATGTCTGAGCGTGTAAAAAACGAACTGACTTCTTGTGACGTTGGTTTGCAGTTCATAATTCATAATCATTACACATTAAAATCTCCTGCGTTTTACTCCTGATAAAAATAATCGTGTGACTAAAGTGAAATAATGTTTATGTGTTTTAAATAAGAATTCTATCAATTTGAATAGCAGATCCCATCCTTTACACTGGCATCCCGATATTTTGTACTGATCATAGAATATTATAAATACAAATTCACCATTTTATTTTGTTTTTACATTTATGAAAGTGAATTTTTCTTTTTTTTTCCTATTTATTTAAGCGTTTTCATTCCAGTTCGTACTCTTATTTTCGTAAACTTGACACTAGTTAAACAACATACAAATATATAATATAGTGTGCTATGTATATATGGAATATATAATAATGTAGAATAATTTTCTCGGTTTACGAGCGTAATGTAGTTCTTAAAAAAGACATTTGGGACAAATCACATTCTCCATCTTCAGAGGCCTTATATCTTGAGTTTTGTTTTGAACTGACCGCTTGCGCGTGCCCGTTAAGTCTTTCTTAGGATTGAAAAAAATATTCTACATCTTACAACCGTGAAAATCTCAACCATAACATATATAATAATATATATATAACAATATATATATAAAAATATATATTTAAAAATCAACGGAAGTTTGTTTGTTTATCCTCGATGTTTCGTTGAAAAGAGCACAGTTTGTTTTTATTATTGCTGGGAAAGTTTAGAAAGTAGTTTAAATGAAATCCAATACGTAAAACCGTTCCTATAACACTCTGGTTAGCCACAGATTGCATATTCAAAAGAAGAATGTTTTGTGGGTAGAATATTTTCAAAATGGAAAACAGTAGTAGGTACCTACTTAAGAACTTAATGATTCAGATATATTTTGATAAAATGAACACTTCGAATGAAATAAAATATTCAAATGAATGTTTCTTTATTTGGAGTTACTTTCGCTGTGAAATCAATTATGGCACACTAATGACAAGCAAGAATTCACAACATCACAACTTTATTAAAAAAAAAAATCCCGAGCAAGGCCGGGTACACGTCAGCTAGTATATATAATATATATTTCGGAATGATCTAAAGATATAGGACAGTTTTCGTATACGGTTTGTTTGTCCAAACTGCTCCCAACCATCTGGAGCCAGTGAGTCTATGGCATCCCCCATTGGGGAATGTTGTGATACTGAAGGTATTGGGGGTGGAATGGATAAGGGGAAGAGGAAGGTGTGGAAATACCTGTCTATTCAGATCTGGGCACCAAACGCGACTAAAAGCCATTTTAAGCCACGTTCCAATTCTGAATGGCGGTCGTTCACCAGGGCAACACTGAGAGTATCTTCCACTCTGGAACGTGCGCAAATATATTACATATTATTTTTAAGTGAATTAATTGTGAAACAGCACAAATTAATTAAATAATATTTACTTGCGCACGCCGGGATTTGAACCCACGACCTTTGGATTCATAGTCGAGAGCCTTACCCCTCGACCATGGAGGCCGTATTGTTGCACCCAAGTGTCTAATGGAATCTACTCGTTCCAGTGAGATGCATAGACAATTTGAGCGATCTCTACAGGAAAGTTTTTTTCGTTCATGATTGGTTGAAGGCTGACTTGGAATGTTAAGAGTAAAAGTTAGATATTTCGTTTTACTTACTTTTAACGTGAATAGAACGTGTCATCCAACCATTGTTTAATATTTTTCAATATTAGTTCCGCTCTATGAAATGTTTCTTCCCACTTTTTAGTACTAGTGCAGTATCATCAGCGAAAGTGATTATTCAATTAAAAACAAATTTAAATTCAATTAAAAACAACATATTTACGTTGGAACACAAATTTGCCGTACTTTAAAATATCGACCCGAAAAAATGTTTTTTTTGTTGTATTTTCATTTTCGTAACCATGCTTAGATAGAAAATAGGATAATTAAAAAAAAAAAATAAACCCGCAAATAATTTTCTAATTAGCCCCTAAAATTATGATTTTTTTTTATGGCATATGCTTCATAATTTAAAACAAAAATAAATACAATAATTCGAGTACTAGATATTTACTGAACCTTTAATAAAAAAAAATATACATAATTCAATTTGGATGAGTATTTTGGCCTCAAATCCAAAATTAAGATATGTATGAAACAGGCAGCGCAGCCGTTCCTCGTAAGTCATTAATGTAAATGAGAAAAAGTATGGGACCGAGTACACTGCCCTGTGGTACACCAAAATTGATGCTGGTTGGATAAGATGATTTATGTGATGGTAGCTTAACACACAGCTCTCTGTTAGATATGATTTGAACTATTCAATCGCCTTAATCTTTACTCAATTTTTATGGAGCGTGGATTTGTAGAACAGCATTTTATAACGTAAGTTCTCTAGGGAGTATCTTAATTAACAATAAAGATAAAAGAGACAATATGGAAAACTCAGGTGTTTACCAAGTGAACTGCTCTAATTGCCCATCTTATTACATAGGTCAAACGGGGAGATCATTCAAAACCCGTATGAAAGAACATTTTACAAACTGGGTGAATGATAAAGGTGAATTGTCGAATGTACCGTTACACCTATTAGAAAACAAACACTCGTTTGACAAAGGTAGATACATTAAAGTTCTCCACACTTGTAACAAAAGGCATAAACTTGATAGGTTAGATTCATTAGAAATAACCCGCCTAACCAAAAAAATAGACGCCAACTTCGTAATGAATAAACAATTAGAGTCATTTGCCAAATCTCCGCTCCTATATCCATTGTAATTTTTAATTGTCATCACATGTTCTGAGTAAAATATCTAATCTGTTTTATATAAAACCAAATTATAAGACTATTCCTGAAAAGATGGTAATCAAAAAATCCCATAGCATAACAATTATAATAACGAGTCCAATTAAGAATTGACGTTAACAATTCGCATTACTTGTAAGGAATTCCCCAAACAATACTAACGTAAACTACAAACCAGAGGTAATAAGCTTACTGGAAATAACCAACATAATTAGAAAGTCGGCAGTCAAAGACGACTAATGACAAATATAAAGAAAACCCATGTAATAGAATAAATCAATTGTATTATCTCCCCACCCCTCTTCCCCCACATGTTGTGTATATAAACCGTAGTTTAAGATTAACTTTTACCAGTCTGAAGACGGCTTTAAAAAGCTGAAACCGGTCACGGTGAAATAAATTAAAAGTGGAAATAAGTTTGATATGTGTGTTATTATATCGTTTAATAGTTTGTGAAATTTCAGCGGAGTTAGTAGAGTCTAGTGTGAGTATATTATTTATTTCACTGGTAGATTGATTGATTACATCGGCAAAAGCATTTTCATCCGTCGATGTCTTATTTAAAATTTGTGATGTTAGGTTTTTACCGATTTTACAAAAATATTCATTTATGTGATTGGCCACAGTGTCTGGATGGTCTTTTAGGGAGATGTCTTGGCCGTTGAAGTTACATTTATTGATTGGTGGTATTGGGTGATCAGTGTTAGATATTTCTTTGATAATATGTCAGATTTTTTTGTTATTATTATCGGCTCTGGACAGTTTCTTTTTATAGTAGTTTTCTTTTGTAGTTTTAATGTGATTATTACAGATTTTCTGTATTTTAAAAAAAATATTTGGGCTTGAGTGTCCGGATTTTTTTATAAAATAAATTAGGCCATCTGTGATCCACGGTTTCAGTTTTTTTTATTTTTTTAAATGTTCAAAGGGGAGTGGTCGATGAGTTTGTGGATTTGAATAGCCTATTTTACAAATTAATTATAGAAGTTAGTTTCTCGAAATTAATATTTTTCTTTTTTATATTACAATGTGATGTTCCGGTAATGGGTTTTTATGCATAAGGAAAACTACTATCGAGTAGTGGTCTGTTCTGGCCGATTGATATACAGTTCCCTGGGCATTTATTTCGTTCTTAGAAATATGTGATCAATACATGAATCAGCCGTATGGGTTACTCTAGTAGGAACATTAATATGAGAAACAAGCACGTGTTGAGTCATGAGATTTTTATAATCTAGTGTTTACGTTGACATAGGCGTAAGTAAATCAATGTTAATGTGACCAATTACCATTAGTTCTTCATTTGATGAACAGTTCAATAAGGCTAAGTCTAGGGATTTTAGAAGGATGAAATATTTTATTGTTAAGGTGACCAATATAGTGCTAGAAGTGTGGTTTGGTTGGTCTTTTATTTTATTTTAAGGCAGTTGGCATTATCGATGAATAGTTGAGAGAATCGGGTCTAGCTCGGATTTAATGTAGACAATTACTCCATCTGATTGTGTCTTATTATTTTGTGTGTTGAAGACTGTAAATCCTGCTATGTTTTTGTGAGTATAATTTGTTTTGATCCAACATTCAGTTAAAATTATTATGTAAAAAATATTAATCAAACCGACAAGTGTTACAAGTAGGTTATTAAAGTTCTTATCAATGCTGCGAATATTTGTTGAAAGTTCGCATACTAATTCAACACATATGGTATAAACTCGTACAAAATGTACAGTATATTATGTATTATCTGTATGTCTTCCAAAATACAAAACCACGTTGCTTTTCTTCACTATGTCGTACACCCATGTAATATATATATATATATATATATATATATATATATATATATATCCCCTCCCAGCTGTCATCAGTTATAAACACCTTAGTCACGAGATCAAAACGACTAGCGGATAAAGATCATATCAGGAGGAATTAAATTTTCTCAGTAACGCTCTTCAAGCAACGGCTTCTCCAAATATTTAATAGACAAATCCATAGTAAAAGATAAAAAATCTGTTCTTGAACCAGAAGAACCACCCCTCTCAATAGCCATTCTTCCATATATTAAAGGCTCCACAGATAAAATTAGCCGAATCCTCAGAAAGAATAAAATCAAAACAATTTATAAATCGGATAATAAAATCTCGTCTCTGTTAAGAAGTCCGAAAGATCACATTCCACTTGAATCACATGGTATTTATAAAATACCTTGTGGAGCATGTGAAAAGGTATATATTGGACGGAGTAATAGAAAAATATCATGTAGAATCGCAGAACATAAAGTAGATGTCACCAATAAATGCTTAACGTCATCCTTAGTACAACACGTCCATAATGAAGGTCATAAAATAGATTTTGATAATACCACGACAATAGCCAGCCTTTTCAATGAAACAAGACGAATTTACCGCGAAGCCATCGAAATTCATAAACATAAAAACAATATGAATACTAGAAATGACTCAATTAGAATTCCCGACACTTGGAAAGTCATAACGATCAAAATTCCCCGATAACATCACTTCCAAAATTATTAGAATTACCCTCAACTTCCTTAAATAAAAATAACCCGGTTACTATGCGTAAACAGCCTATTAAATGCCCCACCCCTACCCCCACCCCTTTATCTACACGCGTTCTGCGTCCTAGACAATTAAAATGATTTGCAACCACTTAGGTTTTGACTTTTGGATTGAACGGACACGCTCAAGCGATCTGTTCAAAACAAAACTCATAAGGCCTCTGAAGATGGACAATGTGAAAACGTCAGGAGTTAAAAAGTCCTTCTAAGGACTACATTACGCGGGTAAACCGAGAAAATTATTCTACATCTTACACCCGTGAAAATCTCAACCATAACATATTGAACCTCTACGGGGAGGAAATTTTACGTTCGTGCAAATCATTCGAAAAGTTAAGATCGAAGCGTGCTAAACTATTATGTGATTTATCTTTTTTGCGTCGGTGCCGTGACAAAAATATCGTTCCTTCTGCTTTCAAACTTAAACCTCGCTCAAACCAACGCCGCACCACAATTAACATCTTGGATAAAGCCAGCCTAGCCCTCGTTCGAGAGGAGGTCCATAACATCCGATTCCAACTTGATGGGATTAGTAAACAAATCAGTAAACTCTTTTTTAAATTATCTTCTATAATACAACTTACTCTGTGGGACCAATTAGATAGACTAATTCAACAACGCGTGGATACTAATACTGAATTAACGACAGCACGCCAAATAAAGAAATTCAACTCTCTCTGCCGCGTCTCTCCACCTACAAAAACACACGCCTTAGACGTAGATAAATTAGTTCACAATTTATCAAACTTCCCTCTTGATAACGCCACTAAATCAGTACTCACAAAAGGTTTTAATTTTAGTGTTACGCATTCAAAAATTCCAAAAGAAGATATCATCACCGCAGTAGAATCGTCCATTTCAAAACTGCCCAAGGACAAAGCCGAAATAATTCGACAAGAAACGTGTCACATTCTTAGAAAAGCCGTAGAACCCAAGAAAAACTTATCCTCTGACGAATTGAAAGCCCTTAAGGCGTTACGTTCTAATAAAGAAATAATAGTTTTACCAGCAGATAAAGGCAACGCGACAGTGATAATGAACACAAGCGATTACACCTCAAAAATGCGCGACATTCTACTTGATCCCATTTATAAAATTAACAAAAACGACCCCACTACATATCTTGAGAAAACCACAAAAACTAAAATCATGGCCACTGAAATTGATGTTGATTTAAAGAAGATGCTTATCCCAAGGGAGAAGTCTTCACGTTGTCCAAAAATGTACGGTCTTCCAAAGATTCATAAACAAAACACACCCCTCAGACCTATTGTCAGCTCATGTGGATCACCTACCCAGACATTGGCAAGTTTTCTAGCCAAACGACTCCAGCCTTTTGTTGAAAAGGCCGATTCGTACGTACGAAATGCTGAGCATTTTATTTCAATTATTTCCAACAGAATTCTAAACAAAGGTGACATTTTAGTCAGCTTCGATGTAGTCTCTTTGTTCACTAAAATACCAATCACCGAGGCATTAGATCTAATTAGATATAAACTAGACTTTCCCGATGACTTCCTCACTCTAACGGAACACTGTCTTAAAAATACTTACTTTCAATTTGAGGGACAAATATATAAACAAACTGAAGGGGCTCCCATGGGCTCGCCTCTCAGTCCAGTAATCGCAAACATTTACATGATGTATTTTGAAATAAAGGCATTAGAGAACGCTCCCTTGAAACCGTCACTTTGGTGTCGGTATGTAGATGATACATTCATAATTTGGCCACACGGAAACGAAGAATTAAATAACTTTCTCGTTCATCTAAATAGCATCCACGAGAATATCAAATTTACCATGGAAATCGAAGAAAACGACTGTCTCCCATTTCTCGATATTCTAGTAAAAAAGAAGAATAATGGCAGCCTTGGCCACACGGTATATCGAAAACCGACACATACAAATAGATATTTAAACGCCAACTCAAACCATAACCCCTCCCAGCTGTCATCAGTTATAAACACCTTAGTCACGAGATCAAAACGACTAGCGGATAAAGATCATATCCAGGAGGAATTAAATTTTCTCAGTAACGCTCTTCAAGCAAACGGCTTCTCCAAATATTTAATAGACAAATCCATAGTAAAAGATAAAAAATCTGTTCTTGAACCAGAAGAGCCACCCCTCTCAATAGCCATTCTTCCATATATTAAAGGCTCAACAGATAAAATTAGCCGAATCCTCAGAAAGAATAAAATCAAAACAATTTATAAATCGGATAATAAAATCTCGTCTCTGTTAAGAAGTCCGAAAGATCACATTCCACTTGAATCACATGGTATTTATAAAATACCTTGTGGAGCATGTGAAAAGGTATATATTGGACGGAGTAATAGAAAAATATCATGTAGAATCGCAGAACATAAAGTAGATGTCACCAATAAACGCTTAACGTCATCCTTAGTACAACACGTCCTTAATGAAGGTCATAAAATAGATTTTGATAATACCACGACAATAGCCAGCCTTTTCAATGAAACAAGACGAATTTACCGCGAAGCCATCGAAATTCATAAACATAAAAACAATATGAATACTAGAAATGACTCAATTAGAATTCCCGACACTTGGAAAGTCATAATCGATCAAAATTCCCCGATAACATCACTTCCAAAATTATTAGAATTACCCTCAACTTCCTTAAATAAAAATAACCCGGTTACTATGCGTAAACAGCCTATTAAATGCCCCACCCCTACCCCCACCCCTTTATCTACACGCGTTCTGCGTCCTAGACAATTAAAATGATTTGCAACCACTTAGGTTTTGACTTTTAGATTGAACGGACACGCTCAAGCGATCTGTTCAAAACAAAACTCAAGACATAAGGCCTCTGAAGATGGACAATGTGATTTGTCCGAAACGTCAGGAGTTAAAAAGTCCTTCTAAGGACTACATTACGCGGGTAAACCGAGAAAATTATTCTACATATATATATATATATATATATATATATATATTTAGCAGTGCATATTTGAATACCAACATTTGAAATATAATTTTTTGTAATACCTGCAACTATTTTTTTTTAATATTTTATTTGTTCATTACATAAATGTCACATATATATATTGTGAATTGTTTTGTCATCACAAAACCTTTCATATTTTAGTATTATGCACAAAAAGGAAAATACATAAAAGCCCATCCGGGCATTAGCAATTAATATTCAAAATAAATGTGCCTTTAGTGAACATGAATTTGGTACTAGAAACCGGTTTTTACTCACCGAGTGTTAGCATGTGTAGTTAAAGATATGTCTTCTGTAATAATAAGAGTAGAACCATGATAACAGCTTTTCTCAACAGTGAGTACGCATGTGTGCCTTCAAATTTCCCTTTTGTGAACTTGAATAAGTACAGTCGGAACATGAAAAAGGTTTTTCTCCACTGTGAGTCAGCATATGTCTCTTCAAATGACACTTCTGTGAACTTGAATAGTTGCAGTCAGAACATAAAAAAGGTTTTTTTCCACTATGATTCTGCATGTGTATCTTCAAACTTACCTTGCGTGAACTTGAATAATTGCAAACGGAACATGAAAAAGGTTTTTCACCACTGTGAGTCAGCACGTGGCGCTTCATATCTCCCTTCCGTGAACATGAATAGTTGCAGTCGGAACATGAAAAAGGTTTTTCCACGCTGTGAACCAGCATGTGGCGCTTCATAGCTCCCTTCCATGAACGTGAATAGTTACAGTCGGAACATGACAAAGGTTTTTTTCCACTGTGTTTAAGCATGTGTATCTTCAAATATCTCTTCTCTGAACATAAATAATTGCAAACGGAACATGAAAAAGGTTTTTCATCACTGTGAGTCAGCATGTGGCGCTTCATATCTCCCTTCCGTGAAAATGAATAGTTACAGTCGGAACATGAAAAAGGTTTTTCTCCACTATGAGTCTGCATGTGTCTCTTCAAACTTCCACTATGTGAACATGAATAGTTACAGTCGGGACATGAGTAAGGCTTTTCTCCAGTATGCGTGCGCAGATGCTGTTTTAACAGCGACTGATTTGAGAAGGAGAAGTTACAATGGGGAGAAGAGTATGGTTTTTCCGCAGGATGCGTCTTGAGATCTGTCATTAAGTCTGAAAAAGATTACGGATAAAGCTGTGTATGTGTAAGTAAAGTTAAATTCACAAAACAAATTGAGAGCACGACTTGAATATTTAATTCCAACAAACAAACATCCGGTTTACCTCCTGTCTGGGGAAAACTCTCAGAGTGCTCTGAGCATTCCTTCTTAACATCCGGCAGGTCTATGTCTATTTCCGTATAATGAATTCCCACTCCATCTTCTTCACGGGGTCCTGATTCCCCCTTTATGGGAACAGTCTTCACTTTAATGCTACCTGGAATAAAAGAACAATACGTACGATGATATAAATATATATCATCGTACTCATACATATCTGTTTAAAAAAATGTATTTCCTGAGACCCTGAGGTAAATAATTTTCCTCGTGGCGTATGCTGTCGTTAGGGATCCAGTGTGGAGGATAATTTTAATGAAAGGAAGGAGTAGGCGTCCTTGGAAGAAAAGTTGTGAAGAGTGGTCATGGATCCCGAACGTGTGAATGTAAGATTAGACATTTATTAACATAAAATTGTCATACATCCGGTACGACTTTACCGCTTGTGACGGAAACATTCCCTTATAAAACTGATATCGCGAAGAGGCGAAATCCCATGACAACTCCCTCAAGGCAGACTTGACAGTTCCTGATTTTGTTTTAAATAGGGTTATCTGGAAAATTGGGTGCACTTGAATATAATCCAGTCACCATATCTCAACTAAAGGCAAATATTCCGGTACCCCCAATCCCGACATTCGACTTCTGAACGCCACAGGCAAAGTGGAACGAAACATTACAAAAACATAGCACCTCTAATTAAAAACTATTTATCCCGGGCGGTTTATGTCAAATAGTTTTTAATAATTTTGGTGCCAGATTCGAAGAATGTCAGCGGCCTGATTGTGGATCTTAAGATGACGTTATTTTTAAGAAACGCATTTTGCAGTTTGTCTACTTTTATCAAAATAAACATTTATTTTCATACGACATGCGGCTTTCTTTTTACCGAGTTTTCGAAAGTGCAAAAACAGTCGCACCCATAATATGTAATCCATCTTACTGACTGTCGTAGTACTCTCCGAATTCAGCAAACATTCCTTCTTCACATCTGGGAGGTCGATATCTATATCCGTGTACGTCATGTCATCTCCGCCTTCTTCCTGGGGGTCTGGTTCCGTCTTGATGGAAACACTCTCTAGATTTAGTAGATCCATGGTACTGCTGTGGTAGTGTTAAGGTAATAGTTCAAAAGTCCAAAGAATATACCTGAAACAGAACACTGTTATTTGAACAAGTCGTGTGTAAAATAAATAATAGGAAATCTAATATATAAATTATTCTCGTTTCGGTTGTAATATTCTGTCAAAACAATGAAGTCAAGTGGAAATAAAATCATATGAAATCTAATTTATAAATTCGGAGGAACGAACATTGGAGGAATTGTTTGGATATCAGAACTGGAATAAGATAACAGAATGAATTTAAATCAAAACCGGGAAGTTATTTAAAGACACCGTACACTACAAGTTGATCTCTAAGGAGGGCGCAAAGGGTAACATTTGAATTTATGAAAACTGGAATGAATCAAACCGGGAAGATAATGGAACACCACCTTTATTCAGGATGTGAGTTTCAATTGCAACATGTGCAATTTCAATTCAATTCTGTAATTCTTTTAAAAATTTTGAAAATTTAAAAGGCATTTTTAAAGATATCATACATACATGATGTACAGCATACAAAATGGCTACTTTAAAAAAAATATTAAAAGAAAGAAGACATTCATAATCTCAGTAAATTGCATACAACACATACTGGTATTATAGAAATAGCAAACAAAGCTTTATGTTTAAACGCAGCTTCATTGATGCTAAATACGTCGGTATCCGAAGTGATTCTATTTAACAGCAAGATATCCCCCCACCGGAATGACCATTGGCCAGCTGGTCCTGCTGGTCGGGAGACAAAACAGTCTATGCTGTCGGTGACGGAGATAACCATCGAGAACATAGAAATTAGTGCTCTCTATGATAGCCGAGTTTTCGAACCATCCGCAAATCACTCTGAAGAAATGTATAACAATGAACCCACTCTCAAGCTTTCTCCTTGCTAATGAGGTACATAATATTATGAGAACCCGAATGTCTCTAAAATTCCTTGCAGTACATAGGACGAAACCCAGGATTTTTAATTAAGTACTACAGGTCACTGCAATGTGAGCCTGAAATGTTAGCCTACTATCAAACACGATACCAAGATCTTTCATAGTGGGGACACGCTTTTAACTTCGGGCGTTCATAGTATACCGGTAAAACAAAGTATGACACGCCCTTGAGAAAGAAAAAATGAAGTATTTAGAAACGGCGTGACGGTTAGTTAGTTAGTTACCGATAGTATGAATGTGAATAAAGCAAAGAGTGTATGGAGTTAGCCTAAAATAAAGCTTAATTTGGAACAACAGCCGCTATAAAATGAGTTGCAAGCAATATGAACAGAGTGATTAATTATATAATTGAAAATACACTTTGTATATGCCACTTTGCTTAAAATATATAAATATTTCAAATATTTATATATTTTAAGTAAAGTGGTATATACTAAGTGTATTTTCAATTATATAATTAATAATGATGCCACAAAGTTATCAATTATTTGAAGAAATTATAGAGTGATTGATACTCGAGTAGAAAATATCAGCATTAGAACTTACCAATAACTAGAACAAGCACGGGACGATTGATTTAACTGCGTGGGTTCAACAGTGTGAGGGATATCGTGCAGAATTAGAGTTCAGAAAAAGGACGATACTACTCGCGGAACTAAAAGCATATGTAATGTGAGATTATCCATAGACATTTAAGAAGTCATAGACTAGCAAATAAACGATGTGTTTTATGTAGGTACTGAAATGAAGTCGAGCGATTTAACTTTTTTTGTTCACTTTGATTCAAAGAATTAAATAATATTTGTATTTAATTATCCTTTATTTTATAATATTACAAAATAAACTGAAAATATTACAAAATAAATATACAAATAAGCGAATCTAATGTGTTAAAGTTTATTTGATACATGTAAGAATTAAAGATAGTTTAATCAGTTATACAATAGGATGTTGACATTTGTATTGAATACATATGCATTGATATAAAACGGAACTAGGTAAAATAATTTTACTAGACTGCAAATTCGAGAGGAAATTACAGATTTAAATAATGGCATGACTTTAAAGGTGGGTTTTTTCGTTTACCGAAAATGCTAAATGCAATGCTAATCGTAAAAGTTATCAGTAAAAGTCATATAAATGTGTTTTTTCATTTGAAATTTACCGTTTACTTTTACAGACAATCTTACAGGCCAGTAAGGGTGCTGTAAATGCTAAAGTAAAGGGAACCAAAATGGCAGCCATTATCAGACATCAGTGACAACAACTGGCAGTTCAGACGTATATACAAGATTTTTGTGCGTAGCGCAAAGGGTAACAATTATTTTTATAAACAATAATTATAAACCTGAAACACTCAACCAAATTGAAAAAACCTTCCGAGGAAAGATAAATGTCGCCGACAGGACTCGAACCTGTACCCTTCTGATTGCCGGTGTGATGCACAAAAATCTTGTCTTAAAAACTTTAGTTTAACAATTAATAAATATTTGACAAGTAAAAACATTTTTCACCAATAAAATGTAGACATAATTTGTCTCGACGCCATCAATTGAGGGATTTAGCCGTTACAAGCCTTCCTCATAATAATAAAGTTGGTTGTTTACAGGTGAAATATAATAAATAAAAAAAGTAATTATTGAATAAAACACTAGTATATATTGATTAACTTGGCGGGTTTGCGATAAGCCGACGTAGCTCAACGGTAGAGCATCTGACCGGCAATCAAAAGGGTGCAGGTTCGAGTCCTGTCGGTGACATTTATCTTTTCTCGGAAGGTTTTTTCAATTTGGAGTGAGTGTTTCAGGCTAATAATTATTGTTTATAAAAATAATTGTTACTATTTTTAATGCTAGTAACATAAAAGCCAGGTTGGAGAGTGGACATTTTGGCAAATAATGTTATTTTGGGAGATGGTGGCTATGGCGTACGACGCTATCTTTTTACACCTCTCAGAAATCCTGTCACAAGAGGGGAGGAACTCTACAATAGATGCCATATCCGCACCAGAAACCCAGTAGAGCCCTCTTATGGTGTCTGGAAGAGACGTTTTCCCTGCATTGCTACCAAATTAAGATTAAGTCAGAGCAGAATTGGAAGTGTCATACTTGCCACTGCAGTCTTGCACAATGTTTGTTTGAAGAAGAATATTCCGGAAGTAGATCCTGAAATCCATATTGACCTTACAGATTCCTCATTTGTACTAATAATCAAAGCAGTGGTACGGCTACCTCTGGAAGCAATGCTAGAGAAGCACTCATTCATTCCTATTTTGACCAGTAAGTATTAATTTATTCCTTGTTAATGTAGGTGCATAGGTAACTACTTTCTTACAATATTCGATTCATTGACTCTGTACGTATACATTTATATATATTTTATTATTATTTCAGGTTAGCGGTCAGCAATACACTATGAACAAGTTGGTATTTGGTCAGTGACTATAGTATGAAGGTGACTCTTCAAGTGAGAATACCCCTTTCTAAGTGAGGACTAAACACCATGTCACTGTTGTATAATATATATTTAATATTATATTTGTACCAGGAAGAAATATTATTTTAGATTTTTGTTTATATCATCGTGGTAGTCTTCAAAAATACAAAATATTTTTTTATAAGTATGTATGATGGAAAATAAAATGACTCTTTTGAAAATATTGTTTTTATTTAAAAAATTGTAGGATTTATTTACAAAACATGTTAATTATTAAATTTCTTTTCTAATATAAGTATCTCCAATTTTCTTTTTTTATTTTCCAGATCTAAATTTTTATTTTCCAGATCTAAATTTTCCATTTCAACAGAATGTTTTTGTTTATTCCTTTCGTTATCTTGCTTCAACACACTTATCTCCGTCTGAATTTTTTCAGCCTTCAGCTGTATTAAATCTGTGCAAATGGATAGCCTGGATTGTTTTGGAGGAGTAAGTCTTTTGCGAATATCTGGAACAAGAATAAATGTACCTACTTTAATACATTCTGTTAACACATTCTTCACTTCATTCACCTCAATACATCGTCTTTTATATGCTTTCCTGTTCATAAGTTGATAGCATTTTCTATTTGATTTTTCTTTTATTTATTGGATTAATTAAAATCAATTCTAAGTTTTATTTATTAGAATGTTTTCACTTACTTCTTGAAGTAGTTTCTGCTGAAAACTCATCTCGGTTTATATATGGTATGTCAACATCTTTTAGTGATCCTTCGGAGAGTTGCTGACATGTTTCATCTATCTCAGTATTTTTTTTTTTTTTTTATATATTTATTTCTTGCTAAAGCAATCCCGATGAGTTTCAAAACTCATTTTAGGACGGGAGGAATTTACAATACATAAGTAGGAGATAGTACATACAATTTTACATTGACAGCAAAATATCAAAAATAGAAGTTTCACATACAGACAGAAATAATTTTATAAGGCCAAGTTAAATAGAACAACACACAAGAGAAAACATATAAGGGAACAACAAAATATACAAATATGGATTTACTGATTTTCATTTTTAAATATCCTTAAAAAGTATTCCTTTATACCATCATTTTGGGATTTTTTATTTTTCTGAATGGTTTTGTACATATCTGGAAGCGAATTATAAAGTGTGTAGGCAATGTAGTTTAAAGATTTTATTCCATATTTTGTAGTGTGTGTTTGAGGAATGCGGATTTTATTGTTATTTCGAGTATTGTGGCTGTGGATGTCTTGATTGTAAAGTGGCTTGACGTTAGTGTGAGTTGATTGTTGAGTAATTTGTAGGATGGTGCTGGTGATTTCATACTTAGGAAGGATCGTGATTGGAAGGATACCGGAAACTGAGTAGATGTCCCTGACATGAGTGTCCCATGGAAGTCCAAAAACATTTCTGAGGGCTCGGTTTTGAACCACCTGCAGATCAGCAATCAATTTCTTCGAGGCAAAGCCCCAGATACAGCAGAGATAGGAAATGTGTGAATGTACCATGGCGTAATATACTGCAGTTAGTAACGGAATGGGTAGTAATCCTTGAAGTCTATATAGCACACCAGTTATGGGGGTAATTTTCTCCTTTACATGATTTATGTGGAGATCCCACGAGAGTTGAGAATCTACTATAAGGCCCAAATATTTTGTTGTCGTTTTCTTTTCGAGGCAGTTGTCACCAATTTTGATATCGAGGCTGGAATTTTTCTTGTTGCCGAATAGTAAATAATGCGTTTTTTTTACGTTAAGGGTCAGTTTATTTATTCTCAACCAGGTTGTGAGATGGGAAACATCGGCATTCATTTCCATTTCGAGTTCCGCTAGGTTTTTTTTGTTATAAAAATTACAGTATCGTCCGCATAAAGTTGAAGAGTTCCTTTAATGCCCCACTTTGTTATGTCATTAACATATATTAGAAATAGCAACGGTCCAAGAATTGATCCCTGTGGCACTCCACATGTTATTTCACCCAATTCACTCATTTCTCCACCCAGTTCTACTGCCGAAAAGCGATTTGATAGGTAAGATCTGAAAAGTTCCAGAGGAGTACCAACAATACCCAAATGTTTCAGTTTTTCGATCAATACGCTATGGTCCACCGTGTCAAACGCCTTCTTTAGATCAATAAATATTGCCGCTGTAAAATCTCCATGGTCAATATGTTTCTGCAGATTTGATATGAAATCGAAAGCTGCACATTTAGTGTTAGATCGTCGTCTGAAACCGTATTGTTTTGAGGTGAGAATTTTGTTTTGTTCGAGATATTTCAATAGTCTTTCTTTGATGACACATTCAAAAATTTTGGAGATAGCTGGAAGTATAGAGATTGGACGATAATTTGGACATTTTTTTTACATTCGTCTTTATGTATAGGAATAATTTTTGCAACTTTTAGTTTGTCTGGAAAGATACCTTTTGACAGAGAGAGATTTATTAAGAATACGAGGTCATCCACCAGTTCCTCCTTGCAGTTTTTGAGAAGGAGAGAGGTTATACCATCGGAACCAGCTGCCGCTTTAGATTTGAGGTTGGATATGATCCGTAAGATTTCTGTTTTATTTGTCCTGATCATGCTAAAAGATTGTTTTGCTTGAGGTGCCGTGTAGATGGTATTTAAATCAGTTTTTGAAGTTTTTATGACTGATGCGAGACTCTCCCCAACTGAGAGAAAATATGTGTTGAAAGCGGTTGCAATCTCCTTTGGTTCTTTTACTTCTTCGTCATTTATGACTAGCAATTTACAAGCTATTGTTGGGTTTCGGGAGCTATTTGATATAATGGAGTTAATTGTTTTCCATGTTCGTTGTGGCTTATTCATGTTTTCATTAAGCAAATTCGTATAATACTTAGTTTTAATATATCTTCTATAGTTGGTGACAGTATTACGAGCTTTATTTTTTCTGTTGTCAAAGGAATACTTCCTTGATTTCGTTTCCAAAGTTTAAATATGCTATTTCGTTTTTTAATCAGCCTATCAAGTTCTGCATCAAACCATGGAGTATTGTTAGGTCTTTTGTCTCCTATATTAGTTTTTAGTTTTGTTTTACACGAATTCATAACATTTTGGAGATAGTCAGCGAAGTTATTATAATTTTTGTTTACATCGTCAGACGAATGGGTAAATTTACAAGTTTTAAGTGTGTTATTTAATTTTTGATAATTTATTTTGTAAGCATTTGATAGGTTTCTTGCGGATCTGTTATTGGGGAGGTTTTTTAGGGAATTTTCATAATCCAATATAAGTATATTATGGTCACTAAGGGGATCATCAATATTTGAGATTTTTCCGGAACTATTTGTCCTATTTGTAATTATGTGGTCTATTAGCGAGCTGGTGTTGTTAGTTACTCTTGTGGGAAATATTGTGTTACATACATAAAAGTTATACGATTTCAAGGTGTGAATATATTTCCGTGCAATATCAGTGTCTTTTGAAATATCGATATTGAAATCTCCAATAAGTAATGTGTCTTGTTTGTTTTTATTTAATATTATTTCTAAAGAGTCAAAGAAGTCTGTTATATTTGAGTTCGGCTTTCGGTAAAAAACATACAGATTTAGAGGTTTAATATTTTTTGCCGTAATCCTAATTCCTAGAAAGGTATTTTCACTGCCGCATTCTTCGATTTTTTTATTGTCGAGTGTATTATGCATGTAAATGGCGACTCCTCCTCCTCTGTCCATCTCACGGGAAGCAAAATTTCCAGAGTAGTCGGCAATATTGAAAAAAGTTTCCTCTCCTTTACGTAGCCAGGTTTCCGTGATTACGAGAATATGAACTGTTTCTGAAATGTTTTTTAGAGTTTCTTCAATTTCGTCAATTTTGTTTCTAATGCTTCTAGCATTCATGTACATAATACGCATACAGGAGCTTTTAGTGATGTATTCTTGTATATTGAAACATTTTTTTCCTTGAAGTTGCCTTTAGCAGTGTCCCACGTAGTCTATCCTTTCTCGGAAGCGCTCATCCATCAGCTTCCAGAGTGGGCAATCTGGATTTGTTGCCCGGTGGGTTCTTGAAACTCCGGTGCAATTTGAGCACGTTGGTTCTTTCGCCTTGTTGGGACATGTGTCATATTTATGACTTTCTCCACAGTGAAAGCAAGTTATCTTCTCTGTACAGAAACGTTGGGTGTGACCAAAACCCAGGCATTGGTAGCATTGCATCATCGGTGATTGATCTTCTACTACAAGACGTTGATATCCTACGTTTACTCGTCCAGCATTTATCAAAGATTTCCAATTTTTTGGTGACGCTTCAAGGACAACGTTGCACAGTAGTTTGTTCCTATGATTTTTTTTATATTTAATTCTGAGTTTTTGTTTGAAGTCTAGTTCACATCCTTTATTTTGGGATTCTAGAGACTTCAACAGGTCTTCATCAGAAGCACCTTTAATCAGCCCTTTTATAATTACTAGCGGTTCGAGTTGCTTACCATCAGTCACTGTTATTTGTCCCTGTAGTCCTTTGCTAAGTTCCGCTTTGAAGTTGTTTTTGTCTTGTAGTGAGGCCATTTTAAAGATTAATTTGTCGCTGTTAGTTTTTCGCATACCCGCAACACCAATACCAAGAGATCTAACATCAACATGCGTTTTTATCAGTTGGTCCAAGTAATCAGAATTTTTTCCCGGATCATCAGAGCTGATCACTACAGCATGACTCTGCTGCGTAGTTCTAGGCCTGGCTGTGACATTTGCATAAGTTATGTTATTGTGGTCCAGTTTAGCTTTGATTTCGGTGACGTTGGTGGAGAGCGATTTTATAGCTGCGATAACTGTTTCCATTGGCTTCGATGGAGAAGTACATTCCTTCACCGTAGCCTCCAGGTGATCCATAATGCCACTTACATACTTCGCAAGGGATGTCCGCTGTTCTTTGTTTAAGATATTGATAGACAGCAGGTTCTTTACTTCTGAAATCAAATAATAACTACTTATACATGGGATCTGACAAAATAACAATTTCCTGGTTAAAAGCAATGAAAACAGTTGTTCAGCTTAAGTCTTTTACGGGACATTTGCTTATACAACATATCCATAATACCTACATATTATGTATGTGTAAAATTAGAGAATTTCTTACCTGAACCTGAACCCATAAGCTCCTGGACAAGTAGAATTTTGTCGGCCCCTAATATCACATTGTTTGAAGTGGCTGAAAAGGAAAATAATATTTATATAGAAACAAAGCACACATGTTTTTTTTAAACATTACCTTTATTTAAGACACATTAAAAATAGCTGTTTGCCATATTCTCTATCCCCCAATATATAACTAACTGTAAAACATGATGTAATAATCAGACAACAATATTTATCACACCGTTCACCTTCTGGAGAAGGTAAGAGATAATTCAGGCTCCTGGCTCCTGGCACATCTCTACTGCATCAGACACCCTATATACATTTATTTCCTTCAGAATATTACATGTTTATGATAACTTACAATCTCCATCATATGTTGATGACATGCCCACAATGGATTCCTTCATAACACTCGAAACCCATTCTGAAGTGTCCGACATTGTCGGAGGAGGAGGTCCACCATCTGAATGCTTAACATTTATTTCGTGGGTTCCCACATGAAAAAATAAATCTACACTTTCCCGTACGAAAATGTGGGAATTTCATTGGTTATCATGCTGTCATCCCTATTAGCAGTTACTTTAGCAATTAGCATTGTCAAAAAACTCATTTTGCCGCAAATGTCAAATGCACTGCTAAAGTAAACGGTAAAATGCATGGCTAAAGAGTAAATGAAAAAAACCACCATAAAACTTCACTTCTCCGAAGTTTCATTAGATGTTTTCTGGATTTACTTAAAAATAATATCCTCACTTTTCCGACAAAGCAATATTAACACTACTGTCGATATTGTTAAAAGACGTATTCACGATATGTCAAGCGATGTTTTAAGAACACTGATTAGAAAACTGTTATTGGCTGAAAAATTTGCGCTTCAGATCGATGAAAGAAGGGATATTAAAAATAAAGCACATCTGAGAAATATTGTACGTTTCGTTGACGAGGATTTTATTAGAGAAAATTATTTATTTTGTAATGAGGTTCCAGAGCGAAGAGATTTTTCAAGTAACCGATGATTTCTTCAAAATAAATAATATTCAATGGAGCCATTGAATTGCTGTTTGCACGGATGGTGGTGTGGGAATGACGGGTAGTAAAGAGGGTTTTGTTTCTTGTGTAAAACAAAAAATCTGAAGTTACAATTTACACACTGCTGCACAAATCTAGAAGCAATGGTGGTCATGAATTTGCTGGAGTACCTTTTGAACACTATGAATGAATGCATTAAAATCGTAAACATAATTAAATCAAGAGGCTTAAATTCGCGAATCTTTGGAATAATCTGTGCAGAAATGGGAACCGAATACGAATCCTTATTGTTTCATACTGAAATTCGTTGGCCATCCCGAGGCAAAGTTTTGGCTAGATTATTTTAGCTTCGTCACGAGGTGCGCGAGTTTCTTTTCAATCAAAATATGCCCGAACTATACTTCACTTCTCCGAAGTTTCATTAGATGTTTTCTGGATGTACGTTAAAAAAGAATATCCACGCTTTTCCGACAAAGCAACCTTCACTCTGCTTCCATTTGCAACGACGTATTTATTTGAGCAAAGTTTTTCAATTGTAGTATTAATTAAAAATTATAATCCGTCATGCTTAAAAGGTCTTGACCAAGAACATCGGGTTGTGCTGTTAAACATCGAGCTGAATATAAAACTTTAGTGTTCATTGAAACAAGCGCATTGTTGAGTAAATGTTGTGTAAAATGGGAATGTCAGGGAGAGGGAAAACGGGGAAGAGGAAGGTTGGTTTGGTAGAAAGCCCCTAAACTGGAAAGCCAGGGTGGGGAAAATAAAAGCCACGTTGGGTGACGGTGTTGTCAAGGAAGGGATGGAGAGAAGGATGGTTGGGTTACACGGGAAGTTATGGGAGACAATTACAATCAGCAGGACTTACCCTGGAGATGGCCTCCTAGATGTGAAGTCTGCTCCGGACATTAGCCAAGCTCAGATCGGCAGGGGGCATCAACTTCTTATCGTATCAGGGTCGCGGATCGATCGCAATCTTATAATTGGGTTGAGGGCGTTTCTACTTCTACGTTAAATGAGTACAGGGAGGTGTTTTTATACTCACTGTTTATTGTAAACTCGGACAAACATTGGGGGTTAAGAACAAACGAGTATTCAGTAAAAAGGTCTTAATCTAGGTATGATTCTATTGTAATATCTCTCTCTTTCTGATTGGAATCTCTAACCGAGTTATGCAGATGGAACAAGGGATTAATCAACACATTAAGGGGAGATGAGAAATCAGCTTACATGGTGTTCTGGTCGAATGGCGGGGGTGGCTGGCATTGACGCTAAGGCCGGACATCGTCACACTGAGTTTAATGGGCTTTTTATAATTAGTAAGGCACCATGTTGAGTGCTTAGACAGCAAGAGGCAAGTCTAGCATTTTTTGTATGGCCTGTCTATTCTGGAACTTATTAAGAATTGAAATGCACATGTTTAGAAACTAAGTATGTCCGTGAATTCGGCCATTACTTATAAGTAATAGCAAAGGATATATCATGCTCATTTACGCAAATCTGTCAAATTATCGTTATTTTGAGATAAATTAGTTTAAAACAGTGTGGCCGATGCAGATGTAAGCCACGAGAGCCATGGTCTTAATAAATTCTCATTTTTGTTTTAATTGCGAAATTAATTTTCATTGCATGGTAATAATATTTAATTATTTTCTTTTTCTAAGGACAAAATAATGAATATTGATATCCTCACTGGGATTTCCGTGCTGATTATTTCATTGAAATAATATTAAATTACATTATATAAAATTGATGAAAAAAATAAAAATAATTGTTGGGTGAGGTGTTTTAAGTGTAGTTGCGTGGTTTCGGTGTTAGTCTGTATTTGGTGTTAATGTGTTTTATATTTTAGCCTATAGGTAGATCTGAAACGTATCCAGTGTTTTATTTTATTTTTTAATTTATAATTGTTGTTCTGATTTTAAAGGATAGTGGGATTTTGTTGTAGAGTTTAGAACCATAGTATAAGACGTTTATTGTTCAAATGTTGTGTTTGTGGTTCCTTGTTGTATCTGTTTTTGGCTCTAAGATCTAGTGTTTCTAATAAGTGTGATTGTTGTTATTTCTTGTTGTTGTTGTTGTTGTTGATGGTTTTTGCATTTATGAATGTAAAGTAGTATTGTTTTTAGAGTATAATTGTTTTATTTGACATAATGTTAAGTATGTTAATGATTTCAACAGTTCTAGTTCTTACAGGGACTTTAAGTATAATTTTCATGATGGCTTTCTGTGTTCTAATGAGTAAATTAAGAGTATTATCATTAGCACTGACCCATCCGATAATACCATATTCTAATAGTGATTGGCAGAGCCATGTAGATCTTAATCAAAAATAACGAAACGGCGAGTTCCATTACCATTGTGAACATTAATTTCCTCAATGTTTGAAACATCGAGAAGTTAGTTAATCTGTGGTTCTCAAATGTGTTATATAATAGGAATAGCGGAAGATTACATATTAGAATATGTATGGATGGGAACGAAGCAAGGAGTGTGTGTCAAGATGGAGTTGTATGGTGGTCCATCCTTTCTGCCTATCCCTACGGTGAAAGTACACGATTGTTAGTTAATCTGTTTCACCTACATTTGAGTAATTCTATTCTTAAATATTGAATGTTCATTTCATAATTTTTAATCCCCACGTGATTAATTTTCTCAAGAGTGTTTTATCAATTGTTTTTGTGTTTAATTCGTAGAACACCATTTAATGTTTAAAATTTAATGTAAGTCAAATTTAATAATGTTATTATTAAGTTCTGCAAGTATTTTTAGTTGTTATTATTGTGACATTGATAAATAAAGTAAGGAAAATTATATACTCACCGCTTCTTAGTATGTTCACATTATCAAAACAATACAACACTTTTAAATAAATCAATTAAGAAAACATTGTCAGTTAAATACGAGTAAAAACACATTATAAATGTGAAAACCTAAGAATTCAGAATTTTAATTGTTTTCTAACTAAATCGGTTTTACGGATAATAAATCATTACCCATCCATCCAAATTTTTAAAGGAGTGGGGGTAAATTAAATAATATAAATAAGTCGTCGCAATGTGGATTAACCACAGTTTGAAAATGGCTTTAAACGCCGAAACAGCTGTCACAATAATAACAACTAAAAATACTTGCAGAACTAAATAATAACATTATTAAATTTGATTTACATTAAATTTAAAAAAAAAAAAAAAAAGTGTTTTACTTCCAAAATATTATGTTGTATATTCATACTATTTAATCTCCGTGATTCATTTTAGTCATTTATTTTTACTACTTTTGTAGGAACTGTGATTATAGAATTAATCCACGGGCAAATTTTATATTAATGTATTTAATATAAACACGCGCATGCGTGCTCAGCAGAGAACGAAATGTCTGAGCGTGTAAAAAACGAACTGACTTCTTGTGACGTTGGTTTGCAGTTCATAATTCATAATCCCTACATATTAAAATCTCTTGCGTTTTACTCCTGATAAAATCGTGTGACTAAAGTGAAATAATGTTTATGTGTTTTAAATAAGAATTCTATCAATTTGAATATCAGATCCCATCCTTTACACTGGCACCCCGATATTTTGTACTAATCATAAAATATTATAAATTCAAATTTACCATTTTAATTTGTTCTTATATTTATGAAAGTGAATTTTTCTTTAATTTATTTAAGCGGTTTCATTCCACTTTGTGCATTTATGTTCCTAAACGTCACACCAGTTAAACAACGTACAAAAATATAATATGGTGTGCTATATATATATAATAATAATGTAGAATAATTTTCTCGGTTTACCCGCGTAACGTAGTCCTTAAACGGACGTTTCGGACAAATCACATTTTCCATCTTCAGAGGCTTTATGTCTTGAGTTTTGTTTTGAACTGATCGCTTGCGCGTGTCCGTTCAATCCAAATGTCAAAACCTAAGTAATGATCATCACTAAGGTCCTTCTAAGGATTACATTACGCGAGTAAACCGAAAAAGTATTCTACATCTTACACCCGTGAAAATCTCAACCATAACATATATAATAATATACATATATCTAAAAATTAGAGAAGTTCGTTTGTTTATCCTCGATGTTTCGCTGAAAATAGCACAGTTTGTTTATATTATTGTCAGGAAAGTTTAGAAACTTGTTTAAATGAAATCCAGTATGTAAAGATGTTGCTATAACGTTTGAAAATTAGTATGAAAAACATTGAACCCGCCATGTTTTATTTATGTTGCGCTATAGATATAACACTCTGGTTAGCCACAGATTGCATATTCAATAGAAGAATTGAAAGAAAACTCTTGTAGGTATCTTACTTAAGAACTTGGTTTTCTTCGATTTCCATGGTAAATTTGATATCCTCGTGTATGCTGTTCAGATAAACGAGAAAGTTATTTAATTCTTCGTTTCCGTGTGGCCAAATGATGAAAGTATCGTCTACATATCTACACCATAGTGACGGTTTCAAGGGAGCGTTCTCTAGTGCCTTTATTTCAAAATACATCATGTAAATGTTATCGATTACTGTACTGAGAGGGGAGCCCATGGGGGCCCCTTCTGTTTGTTTATATATTTGTCCCTCAAATTGAAAGTAGGTGTTTCTAAGACAGTGTTCCGTTAGAGTGAGAAAGTCATCGGGAAAGTCTTATTTATATTTGATTAGATCTAATGCCTCGGTGATTGGTATTTATGTGAACAAAGAGACTACATCGAAGCTGATTAAAATGTCACCCTTGTTTAAAATTGTATTAGAAATGATTGACGTAAAATGCTCAGCATTTCGTACGTACGAATCCGCCTTTTCAATGCTAATGTCTGAGTAGGGTGATCCACATGAGCTGACAATAGGTCTGAGGGGTGTGTTGGGTTTATGAATCTTTGGAAGACCATACATTTTTGGACAACGTGAAGACTTCTCCCTTGGGATAAGCATCTTCTTTAAATCAACATCAATTTCAGTGGCCATGATTTTAGTTTTAGTGGTTTTCTCAAGATATGTAGTGGGGTCGTTTTTGTTAATTTTATAAATGGGATCAAGCAAAATGTCACGCATTTTTGTGTTGTAATCGCTTGTATTCATTATTACTGTCGCGTTGCCTTTATCTGCTGGTAAAACTATTATTTCTTTGTTAGAACGTAGCGTCTTAAGGGCTTTCAATTCGTCAGAGGATATGTTTTTCTTGGGTTCTACGGCTTTTATAAGAATATGACACGTTTCTTGTCGAATTATTTCGGCTTTGTCCTTGGGCAATTTTGAAATGGACAATTCTACTGCGGTGATGATGTCTTCTTTTGGAATTTTTGAATGCGTAACACTAAAATTAAAACCTTTGGTCAGTACTGATTTAGTGGCGTTATCAAGGGGAAAGTTTGATAAATTGTGAACTAATAAAACAACATATTAAAGGCCCCACCCTTACCTCCGCCCCTTTATCGACACGCGTGTTGCGTCCTAGACTACTAAAATAATTTGCAATCACTTAGGTTTTGACTTTTGTTAACTTTTTTTTTTAATAAATAAAATATTATTCATATTTTCACCACACGTCACCACTGTTTTATCCTTTTTTTTATATGAGTAGCGCACAAGAGTCCCAACTGCTCCCAACCGTCTGGAGCCAGTAAGACTATGGCATCCCCAATTGGGGAATGTTGTGAGGCTGAAGGTATTGGGGTGGGGAAGGAGAAGGGGAAGAGGGAGGTGGGGAAAAATTCTTTGTCAAAGTGTGAAAGCAACGTCGCAACTCAACACGCGTTTCAAAGGCGAACACGTCAAGAATGCTTGGGTGAATTAATGCTGCCAGATTGCTAAGGTATTTACAAAATAATTATTAAATTTTATTTTATTTTACACTTCGTAATTTTTTTAAAACCTCGACAAAAAATTACCACTATAATTTTAAAAAAATGTTCTTAACCATACGCAATTTCGCAGCAGGCTCGTACACACCCTTTTTTATTCTGCATTTTGACATGGCCCGACTCACGAAGGTACCAATTTGATTCACACGATTTCGCCATGTCATCCATTCCCGACTTATAATTATATTATAACTCCTTTCATCGTTCAGTGGAAGATACTCTCCCCCTGGTGAAAGATCATAATTCGGAATTGAAACGTTGCTTGAAATGACTAGCCGTATTTGGTGACCAGATCTGAATAGCCAGGTACTTCCTCACCTTCCACTCCTTCCCATGGCCATACAACTTACCCCAATTCAACATAATAATTGTGTAGGTACTCGTATATCGGATTTTGGTAGCTGTTATTGTGAGATTCAAATATCGATATTAAAAATAATAATCAAATGTATGTTCCTCTTTTAAATTAATGCGTTTACTCATAAACTCCACTCCGTTGAATGAGCGAATAAATTTCAATTGAAAGCAGGTGCTCAGAATGAGTATAACAATTTTACAAATTGGTTTTACCGACGTGACTACGGTAACGTATTGCGGATGGAATGGTCACAATATTCGTAGAAATATTAACTTAATTAAAACCCACCACATTAGTAATGTAATGAAATGCCTGATAATTAGACACCACAATACTTAATTATGCAGGGAAATAAACCTTTGGGTCATCAGTTGGAAATACCAACGACATTAATTGAAATTTAAAAAAGTGCAATAATTGGGGATGCTAATAGGGATTAGTAAATAATAATTTACGACAATTTATTAGGAAATCAATAAAGCCATAGAATAATAAAAATAGAAACATTTAATTTGTTCATTGAAACATTTACTTTGTAATGTGACATTATAATTTAAATTAAATAATAACTTTATGGTGATTACAAAGTCATTATTTAATATAAAGAATCATATGACACAATTTTATAATGCCATCAGAAGGCGAAACAACTGTCACGCGTAATAATAATTACAACTAGCAGAACTTGTTTATAAATAAACATTTTTTTATAGACTTAATAATAATACTGTTAAAAATAATAAATTTCTTAAAATTGAAATGGAATTCTACAAACTAAACTTAAATCAAATAAATTTATTGTCAAGGTTCAAAGTACTGTACTGTAATATTGTATTCAATAATACTTGGAAAAATTTTAATAATTTTTACGTGTAATGGAATTAATTATTTTTTAAGTCAAATTAAAGCGATTAAAAACCCATCTGGCAACATGTTATTCGAGTTCGTTGAATAATGTTCTTTCGTATTGGCGGCCTTTTTAGCTCGTTCAACCGCAGCATTTTTCTCGTTTTTAACTATTATTATTTAGCGTGTAGGAAAGAGCGAAGACGCTTTTCGACACACTTGCTAATAACAGCTATTTTTTTACACATACCATTGGACCCTTTCAGTAGACCGGCGTAAAGGGTAGAAATGCCTTTCACGCACAAAGTGCATTGATATGAATGACATTGTGAGAATTTTACCAAATAAATAATAAATGAAAATGCGGACATGTAGGTTATGTAATATTTTTTATTGGAGCATTTGTTCGAAATGACTGCCATTATTTTCAATGCAAGCGTGCAGTCTTGTTATATTTTGAATATTTAAGTTTGCAGGATTTACTTTCATTTCTGCAGCGACCCCCATCACTCGTTCGAGCAGTTGCTCTCTTGAGGCGATTGGCTTAGCATACACTTTTTCCTTGAGAGCCCCCCACACGTAGTAATCCAGGGGGGTCAGGTCGGGGGATCTCGGTGGCCAGGCAACGGTCGGACTTCCACGGCCTATCCAACGACCAGGAAATTTGACGTCCAAGTAGTTCCGCACGGCAATAGAGTAGTGTGGTGGGGCTCCATCATGCTGGAACCACATTCTCCGTAGTGATTCGAGGTTCACATCTTCCAGAATCTCGCCCAGTTGCCCTTGTAGGAACTCCAAATACATCGGTCCATTTAGTCTGGGGGGCAACTCGATTGGACCGAGTATTTGATTTCCTAGGATTCCTGCCAACATGTTGATGGAAAATCTGTCCTATTGTATTGGAACAATATTGTGTCCCCCGCCGGCGCCTTCAATCCGTCCGATGCCATTGTCACGCAGTTGTTGATACATCTGAAACAAAACAACTTTTATTATTCAGCTCAGTAGTAAATGTCAAATAAATGAACGCGGGCTTTTGCACTCATTTTATTTTTAAATAACACTTATTTTAGGCACATATTAGAAAACTTAGGTTTTCTCTTCATTTATTTCATTTTTTACAGTTAAATGTACACGGTGTTTTAATTCATGTTTTTCTTAACTAGGAATGGTTGATATCTTAGATTCACAGGGATGAAATTGAATTGTAAGTCATTTAAATAATCACATGGTGAGAAAGGGAGTGAATTCAATTGCAGTGAATGATGCATTTATTAGATATTAAAATTAAACTTTTTAGAACGCCGTTTCGTGACCATTGATTACAAATCACCTAAAGTTCGATTTACATTTTTAAAGTTGGTAGCCCCTTGTTATGTTTTTAATGTCCCAATGATTAAATTTCAAAGCAGCTTTTTGGCATTATCAATGAATGTAAATAGTTTCAATAAACAAATGATAGGATACAAACCTGGACAAAGGTAGCGTGGTGTGGGACGCGTCTTTCAGGAAACCTCATCCGATACTCTCTCACGGCTGCTCGTGAATTCCCATTGCAAAGTCCATAAACAAACACAATATCTGCTTGGTCGGCAGGTTAATAATTGAGAGGCATATTTCAACAGTAAAACTTCAAAACTAAGATAACAAAACAACAACGAAAGTAGGTAAAGGTGGTGACAAGCGAACTTCCAAAACAACACTGAAAACTGACATAAGACGGGTAGCGGGAACGACACAGGACTTGAGATAGATATGCGTGAAAGAGATAGCAGCAGTGCGGCGTTGCCGTTTATTTCACGCCTATGCTGTGTGTACAGTGAGGGAGAGTGGAGATTTTATTTATTTTTTATTTTTAATAGAAAAAAAAAGTTACCGGACAGAAAAGTGGCCATAACATTTTTTACTCCAAATATGCTTAGGAATCGCTGGTTAAAGTTTGTCGGGTACGTGCCGATACACCCTGTATACTAGTGGTTGGTTTATAAACGTTTCAATTGTTTTCAGTATATTTTGAGAGGGTATTTTGTCACGATTGCACGAGTGAGAGGGCTTTAATTGTTTAATAGTTTGTGAAATTTCAGCAGATGTAGTGGGGTGTAATGTGAGTATATTATTTATTTCACTGGTAGATTGATCGATTACATCGGCAAGAGCATTTTCATCCGTCAAAGTCTTATTTAAAAATTGTTACGCTAGGTTTTCACAGATATTACAAAAATATTCATTTATGTGATTGGTCACAGTGTCTGGATGGTATATTAGGGAGATGTCTTGGCCGATGATATTTAATTTATTGATTGGTGGTATTGAGTGATCAGCGTTAGAAATTTCTTTGACAATATGCCAGATTTTTTGTTATTATTATCGGCTCTGGACAGTTTCTTTTTATAGTAGTTTTCTTTTGTAGTTTTAATGAGATTTTCATTTTTTTAAATTTATTTATTTAATATGAAAATGTTTTTTACAGAAAGTATGTGAATAAAACATGATTCATATAGTGTAATAAAAAAATATAATATAGGTGTTCCTCACCATAAAGAAAAAAGGTTCCAGTGTTTGGTGAGGGATTATCGCTTAAATAATTAGATCATAACTTAATGCATTGTTGTACAATAGCAGGAAAATATGAATTAGTCGTGTAAATTTAGTAATTTATCAATAGTAATAGTATTAAAAAAAAAAGAAAAGAAATGAAAAGAAAATAAAAGAAACGCAAGGTTTGTGGAAAAAATCTACTAATAAATAAAAATAAAAGACTGTTATAGTAGTTTGAGGCAATGTTTTAATTTATGTTAGAATTCATGGGTATTTTCTATAATTTTAAGATTAGAAGAAAGATTGTTAAAAAAAAGTTATTCCTAGATACAGGTAGGTGTTTTGCGTATGCTTCGTGTTGAATTGCGGAATTTTAATATTATGCTGATACCTTGCGGATACATTAAATTGTAATTTATTTAACGTTTTTTCTTTAAAAATTTGAATAATTGCATATTTTTAAAAAATTGTATCTACTGTAAGTACATTGAATATTATAAAAAGGTTTTCAGTGGAAAATGTTGATGTTTTTTTTAAATTACCTTTATTATCAATCTTTGTATTATTTTAAGTGGACTTAAAATATTATCATATGTTCCCCCGGCCAACAATTCCTTATTGTAAAATAGACTGAACAATTGCATAGTACACTCTTTTCTATTCTAAGAATATGTTTTACTGCTGACAAGCTACTTGCAGTGGCTTAGCGGGTATAAGTTCCCACTGTATATAATGAATATAGTGTTATAAAGATATATAGATTATGAAATATATTTCTGTACTATTTGTAAAATATTTGGGCTTGAGTGTTCGGATTATTAAATAAGGTTTTGTGGAGCTTGTCCCGTCTTTTGATACAATACATTAGGCCATCTGTAATTCATGGTTTCAGTTGTTTTTATTTTTTGATATTTTCAAAGGGGATTCTTCGGTGACATCCTCAATATGTTGCAAAAGGGTTTCAGAAAAGGTATCAAAAGCAACGAATACGTCAGTTGAATTTAAAATGAATAGTCAATTTTCTAGATTAATTATAGAAATTAATATTTTTCTTTTTTATATTACAACGTGATGTTCCGGTAATGGGGTTTTATGCATAAGGCCAACTACTATCGAGTAGTGGTCTGTTTTGGTCGATTAATATACAGTGCATTTATTTCGTTCTTAGAAATATGTGATCAATACAAGAATCAGCCGTATCAGTTACTCTAGTAGGAACATTAATATGAAAAACAATCCGTGTTGAGTGATGAGATTTTTATAATCTATTGTTTATGTTGAGATAGGATTAAGTAAATCAATGTTAATGTGACCAATTACCATTAGTTCTTCATTTGATGAACAGTTCAATATGGCTAAGTCTAGGGATATTAGAAAGGATGAAATATTTTGTTGTCAAGGTGACCAATATAGTGCTAGAATTGTGGTTTGGTTGGTCTTTTATTTTATTTTAAGGCAGTTGGCATTATCGATGAATAGTTGAGAGATAATCGGGTCTCGCTCGGATTTAACGTAGACAATTACTCCATTTGACTGTGTCTTATTATTTTGTGTGTTGAAGACTGTAAATCCTGCTATGTTTTTGTGAGTATAATTTGTTTTGATCCAAAATTCAGTTCAAATTATGATGTCAAAAATATTAATCAAACCGACAAGTGTTACAAGTAGGTTATTAAAGTTCTTATCAATGCTGCGAATATTTGATCAACACATAAAGTATGAACTCGTACAAAATGTGAAGTATGTTACGTATTATGCACTTGTATATTATGTATTATATGCTCAGTAAATAAATGTCACATATATATTGTGTTATTTTTTTTTCGTCAACACAAAACCTTTCATATTTTAGTATTATAAACAAAAAAGGAAATATATAAAGGCTCATCCGGGAATAACCTATTAATATTCAAAATAAATGTATCGTTAGTGAACATGAATTTGGTACTAGAATCCGGTTTTTATTCACCGTGTGTTAGGATGTTTGGTTAAAGATATGTCTTCTGTGAACATTAATAATCACAGTAGGACCATGATAAGAGCTTGTTGTAGCACCACTGTGAGTTAGCATGTGGCGCTTCATATCTCCCTTCCGTGAACATGAATAGTTGCAATGGGAACATGAAAAGGGTTTTTCTCCACTGTGAGTCAGCATGTGTGCCTTCAAATGACCCTTCTGTGAACTTGAATAGTTACAGTTAGAACATGAAAAAGGTTTTTCTCCACTGTGAGTCAGCATGTGTGTCTTCAAACAACCCTTCTGTGAACATGAATAGTTACAGTCAGAACATGAAAAAGGTTTTTCACCACTGTGAGTCAGCATGTGTGTCTTCAAACAACCCTTCTGTGAACATGAATAGTTACAGTCAGAACATGAAAAAGGTTTTTCTCCACTGTGAGTCAGCATGTGTGCCTTGAAATGACCCTTCTGTGAACTTGAATAGTTACAGTCAGAACATGAAAAAGGTTTTTCTCCACTATGACTCTGCAAGTGTCTCTTCAAACTTACATTGTGTGAACATGAATAGTTGCAGTGGGAACATGAAAAAGGTTTTTCTCCACTGTGAGTCAGCATGTGTGTCTTCAAACAACCCTTCTGTGAACATGAATAGTTACAGTCAGAACATGAAAAAGGTTTTTCATCACTGTGAGTCAGCATGTGGCGCTTCATATTTCTCTTGTCTGAACATGAATAATTGCAAACGGAACATGAAAGAGGTTTTTCACAACTGTGAGTCAGCATGTGTCTCTTCAATTGACCCTTCTGTGAACTTGCATAGTTGCAGTCGGAACATGAAAAAGGTTTTTCT
This sequence comes from Halesus radiatus, assembly GCA_022606495.2. Classification (NCBI taxonomy): domain Eukaryota; kingdom Metazoa; phylum Arthropoda; class Insecta; order Trichoptera; family Limnephilidae; genus Halesus; species Halesus radiatus. The sequence continues at coordinate 272,363 of JAHDVE020012252.1, read as the reverse complement.
CCACTGTGATTCAGCATGTGTATCTTCAAACGTCTCTTCTCTAAACATGAATAGTTACAAACGGTACATGAAAAAGGTTTTTCACCACTGTGAGTCAGCATGTGGCGCTTCATAGCTTCCTTCCGTGAACATGAATAGTTACAGTCGGGACATGAAAAAGGTTTTTCTGCACTATGAGTCTGCATGTGTCTCTTCAAACTTCCCTTGTGTGAATATGATATCTTACAGTCGGGACATGAGTAAGGTTTTTCTCCAGTATGGGTGCGCAGATGCTGTTTTAACAGCGACTGGTTTGAGAAGAAGTTACAATTTTCCGCAGGATGCGTCTTGAGATCTGTCATTAAGTCTGAAAAAGATTACGGATAAAGCTGTCTATGTGTAAGTACAGTGAAATTCAAAAAATAAATTAAGAGCACGACTCAAATATTTAATTCCAACAAACAAACATCCGTTTTACCTCCTGTCTGGGGAATACTCTCAGAGTGCTCTGAGCATTCCTTCTTAACATCCGGCAGGTCTATGTCTATTTCCGTATAATGAATTCCCACTCCATCTTCTTCTCGGTGTCCTGATTCCCCCTTGATGGGAACAGTCTTCACTTTAATGCTACCTGGAATAAAAGAACAATACGTACAATGAGATATATATATTGATGGCCTCCATGGTCGAGGGGTAAGGCTCTCGACTAGGAATCCGAAGGTCGCGGGATCAAATCCCGGCGTGCGCAAGTAAATTTTATTTAATTAATTTGTGTTGTTTCATAATTAATTCATTTAAAATAATAGTGTATTTGCGCACATACTCTCAGTATCGTCCTGGTGAAAGACCACCATTCAGAATTGAAACGTCGCTTGAAATGGCTTTTAGCCGTGTTTGGTGACCAGATCTGAATGGCCAGGTATTATCCTATTTTCCTACCTTCCTCTTCCCTTTCTCCTTCCCATCACCAATACCTTCTGCCTCACAACATTCCCCAATTAGGAATGCAATAGTCTCACTGGCTCCAGACGGTTGGGAGCAGTTGGGACTCTTGTGCGGTATTCATAAAAAAAAAAATATATATATATATATACTAATACATATCTATTTAAAAAAATATTATATATATAATAATATATTAATAATATTTTTAATAGGAGACCCTGAGGTTAATAATTTTCTACGTGGCGTATGCTATCGTTGGGGATCCAGTGTGGAGGGTATTTTTAATGAAAGGAGGGAGTAGGCGTTCTCGGAAGAAAAGTTCTGAAGAGTGGTCATGGATCCCGTCCGTCTGAATGTAAGAGTAGACATTTATTTACATAACATTGTCATACATCCGATACGACTTTACAGCTTGTGACGGACACATTCCCTTATAAACTGATATCGCGAAGAGGCGAAATCCCATGACCCCTCCCGCAGAACAGACTTGACAGTTCCTGATTTTTTTAAATAGGGATATCTGGAAAATCGGGTGCACTTGAATAATCCAGTCACCATATACCAACTAAAGGCAAATATTCATCAGGACATCATTCGATACCCGCCATCCCGACATTCGACTTCTGAACGCCACCGGCCATTGCTACGCTGTTCAAAGTGGAACGAAGATCGACGAAACATTACAAAGACATAGCACCTCTAATTAAAAACTATTAATCCCGCGAGGTTTATGTCAAATATTTTTTTATAATTTTGGTGCCAGATTCGAGGAATGTCAGCGGACCGATTGTGGATATTAAGATGACGTTATTTTTAAGAAACGCATTATCCAGTTTGTCTACTTTTATCAAAATAAACATTTATTTTCATACGACATGCGACTTACTTTTTACCGAGTTTTCGAAAGTGCAAACACTGTCGCACACATAATATTCAATCCAACTTACTGACTGTCGTAGTACTCTCCGTATACAGCAAACATTCCTTCTTCACATCTGGGAGGTCGATATCTATATCCGTGTACGTCATGTCATCTCCGCCTTCTTCCTGGGGGTCTGGATCCATCTTGATGGAAACACTCTCTGGATTTAGTAGATCCATGGTACTGCTGTGGTAGTGTTAAGGTAATTGTTCAAAAGTCCAAAGAATATACCTGAAACAGAACACTGTTATTTGAACAAATCGTGTGTAAAATAAATAATAGGAAATATAATTTTTAAATTATTCTCGTTTCGGTTGGAATATTCTGTCAAAACAATGAAGTCTTGTGGAAAACAAATCATATGAAATCTAATTTATAAATTCGGAGGAACGTACATTGGAGGAATTGTTTGGATATCAGCACTGGAATAAGATAACAGAATGAATTTAAATCAAAACGGTGAAGTTATTTAAAGACACCGTACACTACAACTTGATCTCTAAGGTCACCGGAGGGCGCAAAGGGTAACATTTGAATTTGTGAAAACAGGAATGAATCGAACCGGGAAGAAAATGGACCACCATCTTTATTCAGGATATCAGTTTCAATTGCAACATGTGCAATTTCAATTAAATTCGGTATTTCTTTTTAAAATTTTGAAAATCTAAAAGGCATTTTTAAAGATATCATACATACATGATGTACAGCATCCAAAATAGCTACTTATAAAAAAATATTAAAAGAAAGAAGATAGACATACATAATCTTAGTAAATTGCATACAACACATACTGGTATTATACAAATAGCAACAAAGCTTTATGTTTAAACGCAGCTTCATTGATGCTAAATACGTCGGTATCCAAAGTGATTCTATTTAACAGCAAGATATCCCCCCACCGGAATGACCATTGGCAAGCTGGTCCTGCTGGTCGGGAGACAAAACAGTCTATGCTGTCGGTGACGTAGATAATCATCGAGAAGATATAAATTAGTTCTCTCTATGATAGCCGAGTTTTCGAACCATCCGCAAATCACTCTGAAGAAATGTCTAACAATGAACCCAGTCTCAAGCTTTCTCCTTGCTAATGAGTATGAATGTGAATAAAGCAAAGAGTGTGTGGCCTTCGCCTAAAATAATGCTAAATTTGGAACAACAGCCGCTATAAAATGAGTTGCAAGCAATACGAACAGAGTGATTAATACTCGGGTAGAAAATATCAGCATAAGAACTTACCAATAACTAGAACAAGCATGGGACCATTGATTTAACTGCGTGGGATCAACAGTGTGAAGGATATCGTACAGAATTAGAGTTCAGAAAAAGGACGACACTACTCGCGGAGCTAAAAGCATATGTCAGGTGAGGTTATCCATAGACATTTATGAAGTCGTAGACTAGAAAAAAACTATGTGTTTTAAGTAAGTACTGAAATGAAACTTTTTTTGTCCATTTTGATTAAAATAATTAAATAATATTTGGATGTAATTATCCTTTATTTCATAACATTACAAAATAAATTCAAAATATTACAAAATAAATATACAAATAAGTGAATCTAATGTGATAATTTTTTTTTGATACAAACAAGAATTTAAGATAGTTTTATCCGTTATAAAATAGGATGTTGACATTTGTACTGAATACATATGCATTGATATAAGACGAAACGAAACAAAATAATGTTACTAGACTGCAAATTCGAGAGGAATTAACAGATTTAAATAATGACAAGACTTTAAAACTACACTTCTCCTAATATTCATTAGATGTTTTCTGGATTTACTTAAAATGAATATCCTCAATTTTCCGAAGAAGCAATATTAACACTACTGTCGATATTGTTAAAAGACATATTCACGATATGTCAAGCGATGTTTTAAGAACACTATGTAAACTTTTCAAATAGAAACAAAAATTTATTGTAAAATTTGTGTATCAATTAAATACCGACATATTTTATCTTTTGGTGCGCCGCGGAATTTTAGGAAGAATTTTGGTGTACCGTAGATGAGAAAAGGTTGCGGAGCACTGATTTACAGTGTACGTATTAATGATAGTTGTGTCACTTAAACAGGATGGAGTGAAACTACCGATATGGTTTGAATGTTTAAGGACTTTTTAAATTTATTTTTATTTCAGAATTTTGTGAAGAAAACTTGGGGAATTTGAAATGGGACACTACACAACAGAACTGTGATCAACAATTGTTGAATTTTATTTTGAAAATCAACGGTCAATTGTTTTGACGCATCGTCGTTTTTTTAATGTGCGTACTGGACCTTCAGCACCAACAATAATCCGCCTGGTTGCAAATTTTCGACAACATGGTACAGTAAGACACCTTCCATGTACCGGAAGACCACGTATGGTCCACACGGAAGAAAATATCCAAAACAAGAAGACGTTCGGCACAACTGGGGCTATCGCGGGGGTCCATTCTGAGGATTTTGGTCACATTGCACATGTTCCCGTATAAGGTTCAGCTTGTGCAAGAATTGAAGCCGATAGACTACCAACAACGGCTTGACTCTGCCATTTCATTCCAAACCATGAGGGTAGTTTTGCGCCACACTGTAGTTACAGTAGGAATAAGAATAAGGTTTTTCTGCAGTATGGGCAGGCATGTGACGTTTTAGATTCCTCTTATTGGCACGTGAATTGCAGTCGGAACTAGAATATGGTTTGTTTCAGTGTGAGTGCGGAAGGGCAGTCAGTTGTAACGCTGACTTGCGTGAGCTGGACTAGTTATACATCGAATACGATAATGGTTTATGTCGGGGATGCGTCTTCAACTCCATTATTAAATCTCAAAAAGATGGCTGATCTCAAAATGTATGTCATAGGCATCTATAATAAAAAAATAAAATTATTAAAAAATAATTCAGAAAAACACAAAATGTTTTTACCCGCAGTCCGTGTAATCCTTTCAGAAGGCTCTAAGGATTCCTTTTTAACATCCGGCAGGTCTATGTCTATTTCGCTATAAGGAATTCCGCTCCATATTCTTCTTGGGGACCTGGTTCCGCCTCGATGGGAACAGTCTTCATGTCAAAGGTATCTGTAATAACAAAACAACAATACGTGATGAGCAAAAAAGGAACGTCAGTGCCATTGTTATGATTATTGTATTAATTGTTGGTTTATGTATTGTTGTTAAATTGGACTCCTTCTGACAAACTCCTTGCAGTAGCTGAACCTTGTCGAGTAGACATTATAATTATAAAATAATATTCTTTAATAATAAATCAAAATATCTCGACTTTAAGTCAATTTCCGGGAGAGTGCAAGAAAAAAAAACAAAATTTGGTATATTTGGACATATTTCATTAAAACAGTTACCGTTAAAGATACCACTGACAAACCACGAGGAAAGGGGAAATTGCATTAGACTTTATAATGACATTCATTTAGAAGAATGAGATGAGATGTCCGCCTGAGGAACGTTATTAGCGACATGTTCTTGAGAATGTTCAGACAGAATTACCGAAATGCCGGAATCTTTTTAATACATAGTTATTGAAGCACTAAATACACTAAACATGTTAAGTACAGGCGCTATCTAATGTTTAAAAACAGTTTTTGAAATAGAGAATGCGCGACGATTTACTTTAATGACAACGTATGGTGAGACAACAGCTTGAGAAGTTCGGAACAGTTTGCGGGTATAATAAGTAAAGAAAATTCTTACTTCGACAGTTTCCTATAAAGCAATATTTCAAAGGTAAAATCAAAAGCACAGATGGACGACAAGTGGGGAAGTAGAAAACCAGCAGCAGTCCTGACTGCGTCCATCTGAAATGCCTTTGTGATATACACAATGCAACTAGTTGGCTGAACACTCTCGGCATACTGCAAATATTCGTTCTTTATATCCGGCAGGTGGAAGTTTATATCCGTATACGGCATTTCACCTGCGCCTTCTTCCTGGGACCCTGGTTCCGTCTTGATGGAAACACTCCCTTGGTTAGGAAGATCCATGGCACTGCTACAGATTGAAAAAAAATAACATAATAGTAATATGAGTATTGACAATTGGCTTTCTCATGAATATTCTTATTTCTATCATAAATAATAGTTTTTATGCTAAACGACAATTATGGGTCACTGGAACGATAAATGGAATGACTAATAAAACGATAGAAGAGCGTTGGATTTGACAGAAACAATTCGCCATTACTTAAAAGTTTATGGATTTGATGAAAAATAAAACACATTTGTTTACGTCCATTATTGACATTGTGAGTAAAAAAGAGACAAAAAGGTTGTAATAATGAAATGGAAACGGGATAAATCTTTGGCTCAAATTCAATATTATATAAACTTACTGATTGCTTGGTCTTAATGTGTGACAGCGACCGTAAATCAACAACGAACAAACTCATGTACTCTCGCCCGTCACGTTGGTGTTGGGTATGTTTTAGAGCGAAGGCATTAAAAAAGATGGTCAATTTAGTTTAAGGCGATATATTCTATCAATAAACAAGCACCAATTAAGAATCTTGGATGTTATTTAATCAACACAGCGAGAACCGACGAATGTACAAGGCGAAACGCGGCGGTCAATTCCAAAGTTTTGAAGAAACGTCAAAGGAAAAGTAGAACGGTATGAATTTTAGAAACTTTGCTATTAAAATTTTGTGAAATAAGCTCAAATCGTATAAATTTAACTGAACTATTGTGTATTTTGTACGATATTACATTAGATAGGCAGAGCAAAAATCACTGGGTGTCAAGAGAGATAAGGAAGCGAAGGACAAAGGACCGAAGACGCATAAACTTGACATATCCATAGACAAGAGCTGGATAAAGAGAACTATCACAAATTAATCCAACAAGTGAAAGAAAATTCCAAATGGAGAATTCTAGTGACGCTTGATAAGACCCTAATTAATGCAGTGGGTTATATTTATAGGAATAACGCAAAAAGGGTAAGGAACTGAAAAGCAATTTACGTATTTACTATAATGCATTTATTTTTCTAATCTTGGGGTTAGTCTTAAGCTAAAGTTAATCTTAATTAGGTATAAAATATCATTAAAATCAGAGTGAAGTAATTAATTCTACGGTTCCTTATATTAAGTAATCACTTCGATTTAATCTACGTAAAGGTTTGTATTCCTTCTGGGACGGAAGCGTAAAACTCACTGTCGTCAGAGTGACTGGGCAGCCTCTCCAGAGGGCGAGGGCAAGAAGCGATGTACCTTCCTGGGCGGAAGCCTAAAACCGACTGTCGTGTCGTCAAAAAGGCCCTGTTGCCTGTGGCCATATTTAGTCATCGTTTTATTACCCGTATTGTCTGGCGGGCCGCTAATTTATTACACTCTTATTTTCTTTCAGGTTTTATTGCAGTCCTTTTGTAAAATAATGCCGACTTTCAATCTGTTTTAGAAATGCTAGCTAAGGGTCCTTTAAGATGACTCTAAGCTTTATGATGATTTCCGGCTTGAACAAACTGCACGCGGCTAGCCTTTGTGCATTTTTTAATGGCCTGTCTATTCTGGGACTTATTAAGAATTGAAATGCACATGTTTAGAAACTAAGTATGTTCGTGAATTCGGCCATTATTTATGGGTAATACGAAAGGATATATCATGCTCATTTACGCAAATCTGTCAAATTATCGTTATTTTGAGTTAAATTAGTTTAAAACAGTGTGGCCGATGCAGATGTAAGCCACGAGAGGCATGGTCTGAATTAGTTCTCATTTTTGTTTTAATTCTGAAATTAATTTTCATTTTTTGGTATGTGTACAGATATAATAATAACAATAATAATGTTTCATTATTTTCTTTTTCTTAAGGCAACATAATAAATAATGACATACCGTGTTGAGGATTTCATTGAAATAATATTAAGTTACGTTATATTAAATTGATGAGAAAATAAAAATAATTGTTGGGTGAGGTGTTTTAAGTGTAGTTACGTGGTTTCTGTGTTAGTCTGTATTTGGTGTTATTGTATAAAGTATCCATTGTTTTATCCTCATAATATAAATGCCGCAGCACCTTAAAGGATTTATTTTAATATACTTATTTAGTTAAATTCTTTTTTTTTTTTTTTTAAATCCTTATTTTATTTAAATTTTTGTTTTATATGTGATGTATCACCTTACTACTGTCTCTCTTGTACATATTTTGGATACATATATATATTATTTTATAACTATTGCATGTATATTTTATATGGAATGTGTGGGACTGCACTAACCTCCCCACATACTAGAATAAACATTTATTATTATATATTTGTAAAAAGCATTAACTTTGTGGCTCGCCATAATTTACAATAAAAGACACATAAATTTGTTGTAGACCACTTTTATTTTATCAAAACTCTACCGGTTTCGGAAGCACCCTTCCTTCATCAGGATAATATTAAAACTAACTTATGATATAAAATATTGACAAGACATATAAATTTTAGATGTTGGAGTGGGGGGTAAGCAAATGGGTAGGGGTAATTGTAGGATTTCCGGGAAGAACAGAGCGATTTATTGGGAAAATATTCAGAATGGGACTAAAAGATAAGTTAATTTGGTTATTTAAAATACTAGCATTATTATTAAGGGATTTTCTAATTTCGAGTGCTTCTAAGTTATCCAATTTTTTGCTTTTATTGTTACGGTGAAGAATTGTAACTTCTGTGTCCTTGTTAAAAGTGTGATCTTTAGAAATTAGATGATTGGCAAATTCTGAGAAGTTAGTTAAGTCTGATAACTAGTTAAACAACGTACAAAAATATAATATGGTGTGCTATATATATAATAATAATGTAGAATAATTTTCTCGGTTTACCCGCGTAATGTAGTCCTTAAAAGGACGTTTCGGACAAATCACATTTTCCATCTTCGTAGACCTTATGTCTTGAGTTTTATTTTGAACTGATCGCTGATCAATCCAAATATCAAAACCTAAGTAATGATCATCACTTAGGTCCTTCTACGGATTAAATTACGCGGTAAACCGAAAAAGTATTCTACATCTTTCACCCGTGAAAATCTCAACTATAACATATTTAATAATATACATATATCTAAAAATTAGAGAAGTTCGTTTGTTTATCCTCGATGTTTCGCTGAAAATAGCACAGTTTGTTTTTATTATTGCCGGGAAAGTTTAGAAACTTGTTTAAATGAAATCCAATATGTAAAAATGTTGCTATAACGTTTGAAAATTAGTATGAAAAACATTGAACCCGCCATGTTTTATTTATGTTGCGCTACAGATATAACACTCTGGTTAGCCACAGATTGCATATTCAATAGAAGAATTGAAAGAAAACTCTTGTAGGTATCTTACTTAAGAACTTGGTTTTCTTCGATTTCCATGGTAAATTTGATATCCTCGTGGATGCTGTTAAACGAGAAAGTTATTTAATTCTTCGTTTCCGTGTGGCCAAATGATGAAAGTATCGTCTACATACCTACACCATAGTGACGGTTTCAAGGGAGCGTTCTCTAGTGCCTTTATTTCAAAATACATCATGTAAATGTTATCGATTACTGTACCGAGAGGGGAGCCCATGGGGGCCCCTTCAGTTTGTTTATATATTTGTCCCTCAAATTGTTGAAAGTAGGTGTTTCTAAGACAGTGTTCCGTTAGAGTGAGAAAGTCATCGGGAAAGTCTAATTTATATTTGATTAGATCTAATGCCTCGGTGATATGTATTTATGTGAACAAAGAGACTACATCGAAGCTGATTAAAATGTCACCCTTGTTTAAAATTGTATTAGAAATGATTGACGTAAAATGCTCAGCATTTCGTACGTACGAATCCGCCTTTTCAATGCTAATGTCTGAGTAGGGTGATCCACATGAGCTGACAATAGGTCTGAGGGGTGTGTTGGGTTTATGAATCTTTGGAAGACCATACATTTTTGGACAACGTGAAGACTTCTCCCTTTGGATAAGCATCTTCTTTAAATCAACATCAATTTCAGTGGCCATGATTTTACTTTTAGTGGTTTTCTCAAGATATGTAGTGGGGTCGTTTTTGTTAATTTTATAAATGGGATCAAGCAAAATGTCCCGCATTTTTGTGTTGCAATCGCTTGTATTCATTATTACTGTCGCGTTGCCTTTATCTGCTGGTAAAACTATTATTTCTTTGTTAGAACGTAGCGCCTTAAGGGCTTTAAATTCGTCAGAGGATATGTTTTTCTTGGATTCTACGGCTTTTATAAGAATATGACACGTTTCTTTTCGAATTATTTCGGCTTTGTCCTTGGGCAATTTTGAAATGGACGATTCTACTCCGGTGATGATGTCTTCTTTAGGAATTTTTGAATGCGTTACAGTAAAATTAAAACCTTTGGTCAGTACTGATTTAGTGGCGTTATCAAGGGGAAAGTTTGATAAATTGAACTAATAAAACAGCTTATTAAAGGCCCCACCCCTACCTCCGCCCCTTTATCGACACGCGTGTTGCGTCCTAGACTACTAAAATAATTTGCAATCACTTAGGTTTTGACTTTTGGTAACTTTTTTTTTTAATAAAAAATTTATTATTCATATTTACACCACACGTCACCACTGTTTTATCCTTTGTCAAAGTGCGAAAGCAACGTCGCAACTCAACACGCGTTTCAAAGGCAAACACGTCAAGAATGCATGGGTGAATTAATGCTGCCAGATTGCTAAGATATTTACATAATAATTATTAAATATTATTTTATTTTACACTTCGTAATTTTTTTAAAACCTCAACAAAAAATTACCACTATAATTTTAAAAAAATATTCTTAACCATACGCCATTTCGCAGCAGGCTCGTACACACCCTTTTTTATTCTGATTTGACATGGCCCGACTCACGAAGGTACCTATTTGATTCACACGATTTCGCCATGTCATCCATTCCCGACTTATAATTATATTATAACTCCTTTCATCGTTCAGTGGAAGATACTCTCGCCCTGGTGAAAGATCATATTTCAGAATTGAAACGTTGCTTGAAATGACTAGCCGTATTTAGTGACCAGATCTGAATAGCCAGGTACTTCCTCACTTTCCACTCCTTCCCATAGCCATACAACTTACCCCAATTCAACATAATAATTGTGTAGGATCTCGTATTTCGGATTTTGGTAGGTGTTATTGTGAGATACAAATATCGATATTAAAAATAATAATCAAATGTATGTTCCTCTTTTAAATTAATGCGTTTACTCATAAACTCCACTCCGTTGAATGTGCGAATAAATTTCAATTGAAAGCAGGTGCTCAGAATAAGTATAACAATTTTACAAATTGGTTTTACCGACGTGACTACGATAACGCATTTCGGATGGAATGGTCACAATATTCGTAGAAATATTGACTTAATTAAAACCCACCACAATAATGCAATAATTGGGGATGCTAATAGGGATTAGCAAATAATAATTTACGACAATTTATTAGGAAATCAATAAAGCCATAGAATAATAAAAATAGAAACATTTAATTTGTTCATTGAAACATTTACTTTGTAATGTGACATTATAATTTAAATTAAATAATAACTTTATGGTGATTACAAAGTCATTATTTAATATAAAGAATCATTTGACACAGTTTTATAATGCCATCAGAAGGCGAAACAGCTGTCACGCGTTATAATAATTACAACTAGCAGAACTTGTTTATAAATAAACTGTTTTTTATAGACTTAATAATAATATTGTTAGTAATAATAAATTTCTTAAAATTGAAATGGAATTCTACAAACTAAACTTAAATCAAATAAATTTATTGTGAAGGTTCAAAGTACTGTACTGTAATATTGTATTTAATAATACTTGGAAATATTTTAATAATTTTTACGTGTAATGGAATTAATTATTTTTTAAGTCAAATTAAAGCGATTAAAAACCACTCTGGCAACATGTTATTCGAGTTCGTTGAATAATGTTCTTTCGTATTGGCGGCCTTTTTAGCTCGTTTTATTTTAACTATTATTATTTAGCGTGTAGGAAAGAGCGAAGACGCTTTTCGACACACTTGCTAATAACAGCTGTTTTTTTACACATACCATTGGACCCTTTCAGTAGACCGGCGTAAAGGGTAGAAATGCCTTTCACGCACAAAGTGCATTGATATGAATGACATTGTGAGAATTTTAGCAAATAAATAACAAATGAAAATGCGGACATGTGGTTATGTAATATTTTTTATTGGAGCATTTGTTCGAAATTACTGCCATTATTTTCAATGCAAGCGTGCAGTCTTGTTATATTTTGAATATTTAAGTTTGCAGAATTTACTTTCATTTGAGAAGCGGCCCCCATCACTCGTTCGAGCAGTTGCTCTCTTGAGGCGATTGGCTTAGCATACACTTTTTCCTTGAGAGCCCCCCACACGTAGTAACCCAGGGGGGTCAGGTCGGGGGATCTCGGTGGCCAGGCAATGGTCGGACTTCCACGGCCTATCCAACGACCAGGAAACTCGACGTCCAAGTAGTTCCGCACGGCAATAGAGTAGTGTGGTGGGGCTCCATCATGCTGGAACCACATTCTCCGTAGTGATTCGAGGTTCACATCTTCCAGAATCTCGCCCAGTTGCTCTTGTAGGAACTCCAAATACATCGGTCCATTTACTCTGGGGGGAAACTCGATTGGACCGAGTATTTGATTTCCTAGGATTCCTGCCCACATGTTGATGGAAAATCTGTCCTGGCTCGACGACTCCCGAACAAGCTTGGGGTTTCGTTCAGCCCAATGGTGCAAGTTGTGCACATTTAGCACTCCTGTTTTAGTGAACTGTGTTTCATAGGTAAACAATATGTTTTCATGAAGTCTGCATCCCTCATGACATTATGCAGCATTCTTCTGCAGTATACGACTCTGGAAAAGTTATCATTCTCCAGGAGGCCTTGGCAACGCCTGTAGTGGAAAGGTTTGAGCCCGTGCTTCTTCAGAACTCTCCATACCGCCATGTGTTCCCTGTGTCCTATCATCAGAGCGATCCGACGCACGGAGAGCGTAGGATCTTCGGTGATCAAGTTGAGGATTCTCTGCTCAACTGCCACAGGAACAATATTGTGTCCTCCGCCGGCGCCTTCAATCCGTCCGATGCCATAGTCACGCAGTTGTTGATACATCTGAAACAAAACAACTTTTATTATTCAGCTCAGTAGTAAATGTCAAATAAATGGACGCGGGCTTTTGCACTCATTTTATTTTTAAACAACATTTATTTTAGGCACATATTAGAAAACTTAGAAAGGTTTTCTCTTCATTTATTTCATTTTTTTACAGTTAAATGTACACGGTGTTTTAATTCATATTTTTCTTAACTAGGAATGGTTGATATCTTAGATTCACAGGGATGAAATTGAATTGTAAATAATCACATGGTGAGGAGAAAGGGAGTGAATTCAATTGCAGTGAATGATGCATTTATTAGATATTAAAATTAAACTTTTTAGAACGCCGTTTCGTGACTATTGATTACAAATCACCTAATGTTCGATTTACATTTTTAAAGTTGGTAGCCCCTTCTTATGTTTTTAATGTCCCAATGATTAAATTTCAAAACAGCTTTTTGGCATTATCAATGAATGTAAATAGTTTCAATAAACAAATGATAGGGTACAAACCTGGACAAAGGTAGTGTGGTGTGGGACTCGTCTTTCAGGAAACCTTATCCGATACTCTCTCACGGCTGCTCGTGAATTCCCATTGAAAAGTCCATAAACAAACACAATATCTGCTTGGTCGGCAGGTGAATAATTGAGAGGCATATTTCAACAGTAAAAAACTTCAAAACTAAGATAACAAAACAACAACGAAAGTAGGTAAAGGTTGTGACAAGCCAACTTCCAAAACAACACTGAACACTGACATTAGACGGGTAGCGGGAACGATACAGGACTTGAGATAGATATGCGTGATAGAGATAGCAGCAGTGCGGCGTTGCCGTTTATTTCACCCCTTTGCTGTAGACAGTGAGTGAGTGTGGAGATTTTATTTATTTTTTATTTTTAATAGAAAAAAAAATTATCGGACAGAAAAGTGGCAATAACATTTTTTACTCCAAATATGCTCAGGAATCGCTGGTTAAAGTTTGTCGGGTACGTGCCGATACACCCTGTATACTAGTGGTTGGTTTATAAACGTTTCAATTGTTTTCAGTATATTTGAGGGTATTTTGTCACGATTGCACGAGTGAGAGGGCTTTAATTGTTTAATAGTTTGTGAAATTTCAGCAGAGGTAGTGGGGTGTAATGTGAGTATATTATTTATTTCACTGGTAGATTGATCGATTACATCGGCAAGAGCATTTTCATCCATCAAAGTCTTATTTAAAAATTGTTACGCTAGGTTTTCACATATATTACAAAGATATTCATTTATGTGATTGGTCACAGTGTCTGGATGGTCTATTAGGGAGATGTCCTGGCCGTTGATATTTAATTTGTGATTGGTGGTATTGAGTGATCAGCGTTAGAAATTTCTTTGACAATATGCCAGATTTTTTGTTATTATTACCGGCTCTGGACAGTTTCTTTTTATAGTAGTTGTCTTTTGTAGTTTTAATGAGATTTTCTTTTTTTTAAATTTATTTATTTAATATGAAAATGTTTTTTACAGAAAGTATGTGAATAAAACATGATTCATATAGTGTAATAAAAAATATAATATAGGTGTTCCTCACCATAAAGAAAAAAGGTTCCTGTGTTTGGTGAGGGATTATCGCTTAAATAATTAGATCATAACTTAATGCATTGTTGTACAATAGCAGGAAAATATGAATTAGTCGTGTAAATTTAGTAATTTATCAATAGTATTAAAAGAAATGAAAATAAAATAAAAGAAACGCAAGGTTTGTGGAAAAAATCTACTAATAAATAAAAATAAAAGACTGTTACAGTAGTTTGAGGCAATGTTTTAATTTATGTTAGAATTCATGGGTATTTTCTATAATTTTAAGATTAGAAGAAAGATTGTTAAAAAAAAGTTATTCCTAGATACAGGTAGGTGTTTTGCGTATGCTTCGTGTTGAATTGCGGGATTTTAATATTATGCTGATACCTTGCGGATACATTAAATTGTAATTTATTTAACGTTTTTTCTTTAAAAATTTGAATAATTGCATATTTTTAAAAAATTGTATCTACTGTAAGTACATTGAATATTATAAAAAGGTTTTCAGTGGAAAATGTTGATGTTTTTTTTAAATTACCTTTATTATCAATCTTTGTATTATTTTAAGTGGACTTAAAATATTATCATATGTTCCCCCGGCCAACAATTCCTTATTGTAAAATAGACTGAACAATTGCATAGTACACTCTTTTCTATTCTAAGAATATGTTTTATTGCTGACAAGCTACTTGCAGTGGCTTAGCGGGTATAAGTTCCCACTGTATATAATGAATATAGTCTTATAAATATATATAGATTATGAAATATATTTCTGTACTTTTTGTAAAATATTTGGGCTTCAGTGTTCGGATTATTAAATAAGGTTTTGTGGAGCTTGTCCCGTCTTTTGATACAATACATTAGGCCATCTGTAATTCATGGATTGAGTTGTTTTTATTTTTTGATATTTTCAAAGGGGATTCTTCGGTGACATCCTCAATATGTTGCAAAAGGGTTTCAGAAAAGGTATCAAAAGCAACGAATACGTCAGTGGAATTTAAAATGAATAGTCAATTTTCTAGATTAATTATAGAAATTAATATTTTACTTTTTTATATTACAACGCGATGTTCCGGTAATGGGGTTTTAAGCATAAGGCCAATTACTATTGAGTAGTGGACTGTTATGGTTGATTGATAAACAGTTCCCTTGTCATTTTTAGAAATATGTGATCTATACATGAATCAGCCGTATCAGTTACTATAGTAGGAACATTAATATGAAAAACAATCCGTGTTGAGTGATGAGATTTTTATAATCTATTGTTTATGTTCTTCATTTGATGAACAGTTCAATATGGCTAAGTCTAGGGATATTATAAAGGATGAAATATTTTGTTGTTAAGGTGACCTATATAGTGCTAGAATTGAGGTTTGGTTGGTCTTTTATTTTATTTTAAGGCAGTTGGCATTATCGATGAATAGTTGAGAGATAATCGGCTGTAGGTCGGATTTAATGTAGACTCCATCTGAATGCGTCTTATTATTTTGTGTGTTGAAGACTGTAAATCCTGCTATGTTTTTGTGTGTATAATTTGTTTTGATCCAACATTCAGTTCAAATAATGATGTCAAAAATATTAATCAAACCGACAAGTGTTACAAGTAGGTTATTAAAATTCTTATCAATGCTGCGAATATTTGTGCAACACATAAAGTACGAACTCGTACAAAGTGTACAGTATGTTACGTGTTATGCACTTGTATATTATGTATTATATACATTTGTATGTCTTCCAAAATACAAAAGAACGTTGCTTTTCTTCACTATGTCGTACACCCATGTAATATATATATATTCAGGGCTAAATATATATATATATATAATATTTGAATATTTGATTACCAACATTTTAAATATCATTTTTTGTAATACCTGCAACTTAATTTTTATATTTGTTTATATGCTCAGTAAATAAATGTCACATATATATTGTGTTATTTTTTTTTCGTCATCACAAAACCTTTCATATTTTAATATTATGCACAAAAAAGGAAATATATAAAAGCTCATCCGGGAATAACCTATTAATATTCAAAATAAATTTATCTTTAGTGAACATGAATTTGGCACTAGAATCCGGTTTTTATTCACCGTGTGTTAGGATGTGAGGTTAAAGATATGTCTTCTGTGAACATGAATAATCACAGTAGGACCATGATAAGAGCTTTCCTCAACAGTGAGTTCGCATGTGTGCCTTCAAATTTCCTTTTTGTGGACTTGAATCGTACAGTCGGAACATGAAAAAGGTTTTTCCCTACAGTGAGCCAGCGTGTGGCTCTTCATAACTCCCTTACGTGAACATGAATAAATAGAGTCGGAACATGAAAAAGGTTTTTCTCCACTATGAGTCTGCAAGTGTCTCTTCAAACTTACCATGAGTGAACATGAATATTTACACACGGAACATGAAAAGGGTTTTTCACCACTGTGAGTTAGCATATGGCGCTTCATATCTCCTTTCCGTGAACATGAATAGTTACAGTCGAAACATGACAAAGGTTTTTCTCCACTGTGAGTCCGCATGTGTCTCTTCAAAATTATCTTGTGCGAACATGAATAGTTACAGTCGGAACATGAAAAAGGTTTTTCTCCACTATGACTCTGCATGTGTCTCTTCAAACTTACCTTGTGTGAACATGAATAGTTACAGTAGGAACATGAAAAAGGTTTTTCTCCACTGTGAGTCAGCATGTGTGTCTTCAAATTTCCTTTTTGTGGACTTGAATAGTTACAGTCGGAACATGAAAAAGGTTTTTCACCACTGTGAGTCAGCATGTGTATCTTCAAATGTCCTTTCTGTGTACTTGAATAGTTACAGTCGGTACATGAAAAAGGTTTTTCTCCACTGTGATTCAGCATGTGTACCTTCAAATGTCCCTTCCGTGTACTTGAATAGTTACAGTCGGAACATGAAAAAGGTTTTTCTCCACTGTGATTCAGCATGTGTATCTTCAAATGTCCCTTCTGTGTACTTGAATAGTTACAGTCGGAACATGAAAAAGGTTTTTCTCCACTGTGATTCAGCATGTGTCTATTCAAATGTCCCTTCTGTAAACTTGAATAGTTACAGTCGGGACATGAGTAAGGTTTTTCTCCAGTATGGGAGCGCAAATGCTGTTTTAACGCCGAATGGTTTGAGTAGGAGGTGTTACAATGGGGACAAGAGTATGGTTTTTCCCCAGGATGCATCCTCAGATCTGTCATTAAGTCAGAAAAAGATTACGGATAAAGCTTTGTATATATAAGTACAGTGAAATTTATAAAAATATTGAGAGGACGACTTAAATATTTAATTCCAACAAACAAACATCCGTTTTACCTGTTGTTTGGGGAATACTTTTAGAGTGCTCTAAGCATTCCTTCTTAATATCCGGCAGGTCCATGTCTATTTCCGTATAACGAATCCGCCCTCCATCTTCTTTTCGGGGTCGTGGTTCCCCTTTGATGGGAACAGTTTTCACTTTAATACTACCTGGAATAAGACAACGATACGTACAACGATATATATATACATATCTATTTAAAAACATATATTAATAATATTTTTAATAACATATATTAATAATATTTTTAATAGGAGGCGCTAAGGTAAATAATTTTCCAAAGGTCTATGTCATCTTCGGGGATCCTGTGTGGAGGGAATTTTTAATGAAAGGAAGCAGTTGACGTTCTTGGAAGGAAAAGTTCTGAAGAGTGGGGTCAGTGGTCCAGGAGTTTCAGACGTATGAATCCATCCCTCCAACTGTGATGCGAGGCGATGGGTCGAGAGTCCAGCTGGTCAAAGATGCTCAGTTGGTGGGTAAACGCATCTGCCGGCAAGATCTGGACAAACCTATAGCCAGCGGAATAAAGTTTTCTCGAGTCATTTGAATATATTTTTAATGTTAACTTGTAATTAATAATAAAATGAGGAACCGGACACTTTTTTACGCAATTTAAAAAAAAGTTTGCTTAGTTTGACAGTTTCCAGTGAAGATACATTTTAAAATAAATACCTAGGTAACTTATGTACGGCAGGAGGGGACGTCGTACACAAGCACATTATGTCCTACCTGTGAAACATTTCAAATTGGTCATGGATCCCGAACGTCTGCATGTAAAATTCGAAATTTATATACATAAAATTGTCATACATCCGATACGACTTTACCGCTGGTGACGAACACATTCCCTTATAAACTGATATCGCGAAGAGGCGAAATCCCATGACCCCTCCCGCAGCGCAGACTTGACAGTTCCTGTTTTTGTTTTAAATAGGGTTATCGGAAAGTCAGATGCACTTGAATAATCCAGTCACCATATCCCAACTAAAGGCAAATATTCATCAGGAGATCATTCGATACCCGCCATCCCGACATTCGACTTCTGAGCGTCACCGGCCGTTGCTTCGCTGTTCAAAATGGAACGAAGATCGACGAAACATTACAAAGACATAGCACCTCTAATTAAAAACTATTAATCCCGGGTGGTTATTTATTTTTTTATAATTTTGGTGCCAGATTCGAGGAATGTCAGCGGACTGATTGCGGATATCAAGAGGACGTTATTTTTAGAAATGTATTTTCCAGTTTGTCTACTTTTTTCTAAATAAACATTTATTTTCATACGACATGCGGCTTTTTTTTTTTTGTTATGTTATTGGCTTTCACCCATTAAGGGCGATCTCGGCCATGTATAATCAGTTAGATTTTAATTGTACAGATTGTTCTTAAAATTAGTTACTTTTAAACAAGATATAATATTTGGGAAAATAAAAGTGAAGCAGATAAGTTAGATAAGTTAAACAGTGTAAATTTATGTGTTGTTAATCCCCAATGACTTAAATTTTAATGCCATTTTTATAAATGTATTTTGCTAATAAATTGTTAACTTGGGGGGAGTTGAGACTTAGAAGGCAGGGAATACTGGTAGGGAGATCAATTTTAAGTTTTACTAATTCATGCATAAAATTTGAAAATTGGTCATTGATAGGACATTCAAAGAAATTATGGTCCAGAGTGTCCTCTGACCCACAATCACAGTAAGGCGAGCTGACTATATGGAATCTGGCGAGATGACTGAGACAAGAAGTGTGACCTAGTCTCATTCGAGTTATGGAGGAAATATATTTTTTTGGCATGCAAGTGTATTTATGAAAGCAGGGCTTGACAGGAATAAACGGTTGTATTAATGAGTACTGATGACATTTTGTTAGAGAAGCTATTTTCCATTCAGAGGACCATTGGAGTTTGTATTTACTTTTTAGAATAGGGAAATAATCTCTAACTGGCACAGGAATACCATTCAACGGACCGTGAACAGTGGCTTCGTTAGCAATGGAATCCGCTATTTCGTTTCCAGTAATACCTAGGTGTCCTGGAATCCAAGCCAGGACAACTGACGTATGTGATAGTTAAATGGAATACAGGAGGTCTCTGATAGAGCAGATTAGGGAATCGCTATTAGAATTGAGTGGGGATGAACATATTTTTGTAGTGAGCTAAGCGAATCTGAAAGAATGAGGGCGTTTCTAATATTGTGCGATTTGACAAGATGCAGTGCTTCTATGATAGCTATGCATTCAGCAGAGAAAATGGAGCATTCTTTGGGAAGTTTGTGTGGGAGACTCATCTTCCTGTGTGGAACATACACACTGGCCCCGCAATGGGAATCCTGACTGAGTTTGGAACCATCTGTGAATAATTTTATATGGTTTGGCCAATTGTTTTCAATAATTTTGTTAAATACTACATTATTGGATTGAGCTGAATTGTTTATATTTTTTTTCGCTTATTCCTATAAACTGTTGAACCTTCGGATAGAAAGTAAGGCTTTCATAGGAACACGAGTATAAGGGAAGAGATGTATTACGATAGATGTTGGTGGGTATATCCAGGAAAGAGTTATAGCAGTCATAGAAAAGGGGGTTACCGAGTTTTCGAAAGTGCAAAAACTGTCGCACCCATAATATGCAATCCAACTTACTGACTGTCGTAGTACTCTCCGTATACAGCAAACATTCCTTCTTCACATCTGGGAGGTCGATATCTATATCCGTGTACGTCATTTCATCTCCGCCTTCTTCCTGGGGCCCTGGTTCCGTCTTGATGGAAACACTCTCTGGATTTAGTAGACTCATGGCACTGCTGTGGTAGTGTTATGGTAAATATTTGAAAGCCCAAAGAATATACCTGAAACAGAACATTGTCATTTGAACAAGTCGTGTGGTAAATAAATAATAGGAAATCTAATATATAAATTATTGTTGTTTCGGTTGGAATATTCTGTCAAAACAATGAAGTCGTGTGGAAAACAAACCCACCGGAATGACCCATGGCAAGTTGGTCCTGCTGGTCGGGAGACAAAACAGTCTATGCTGTCGGACGGAGATAACCATCGAGAAGATAGAAATTAGTGCTCTCTATGATAGCCGAGTTTTCGAACTATCCGCGAATCACTCTGAAGAAATGTCTAACAATGAACCCACTCTCAAGCTTTCTCCTTGCTAATGAGTTACATAATATTATGAGAACCCGGATGTCTCCAAAATTCCTTTCCAAAATTAAGTACTACAGGTCACTTCAATATGAGCCTGGAATGTTAGCCTACTATCAAACACGATACCAAGATCTTTCATAGTGGGGACACGTTTTAAACGTCAGGCGTTCATAGTATACCGGTAAAACCAAGTATGACACATCCTTGAGAAAGAAAGAATGAAGCATTTAGAAATATTGAACTCAATCTGATTTTCTTTTACTCCAATCAATAATTCCATCAATATCCGATTAGAGGTAATTGCAGTCTTTAAAGTTAATATTTCTAAGAATTGTTTTAGGACATCAGCTAAAAGAAGAGACCTGGAATGCAGAATACTCTCTGCGATATAGTTAATAAAAATAGAAACGAGGAGGGGACCTAAATTAGAGCCCTGGGGAACTCCAGAGAGCACAAGAAAAAAAAATTACAGTAATATTCCATGCGAAACAAATTGGTTTCTTCCAGTAAAATAGCTTCTTAATGTTGAAGACTTTGATAGAACGTTAGAAGCTCAATTTCAACGTTTACGTTTAGTATATTAACTAGAGAAGAAGTCACTTATTAAATTTGGATTCATGTTGTCATATAAATCATTGTATCCTAGTAGTATTCAAAAGCAAAATGTTTCATTAGCATTAAAAATATTTAATGTAAAAACTGTTGCAGGGTTAAAGTGTGTTGCTCTTAAAAATCCTGAAATGTTTGTAGACCCTGAAGGTAATTTACATTTTTTAAATATATTTTGTAGATGGTGGTAACGTGCATTGCGCATTCCAAGGAAAGCGCTTCAACGAGCCGCACAGGGAAGACATATATAGTTTAGATAGTTAACTGTTTGATTTGACCCAGTGTTTTTTAAATAAAAGATTTTGCCGCAAATATTTCGTTTAGGCTAATTTCCTCTTGTCTATTCTTTTATCAAATATTTACCCACATCTCGACTCAAAAATGATTAAAATCGGACACGTTTTAAATAAGTTATTAGAATAATTGTTTATAAAAACACGCAAAAACTCTATCTCTTCTCATTTGAATTTGAGCAGCCGACGAAACAGTATATCTCTCGCTCTATCCTTCCGTCTTTGTCCCTCGCAGTCCTTAACACGCAGATGTTGTCAACCATTCGGGCACATTTCTAGTATGGTGATTATATTTTTATAACTTTGTTTTAATTTTTTTTTTATTTCGTACCATACTAACGCAATGGCAAGGCAACATTATTTAGCTGATAATGAGATTGAAAAGCTACTTAACAGTGAGATCAGTGATGATGGCGACTTGGAATTCGAAGCATTGGATCCAGAATTTGAAAGTGATCCGGAAGACATATTACTAGAGGAAATATCTGAAAGTGAAAATGGAAGTGATAATGCAGTTAGTGTAGGAAATCTGAGTGAATCCGTTGCAGATCAACTTGTCAAATTCCGGATTCCTTTAATTTTTTAATGAAAATTGTTCATTTAAATTTGTTTTGTTGAAAAATAAAAGTTTTAGTATTTTTAACTAAAATGTATGTCATTCAATGGTTTTAATTGTGACAAATAAATGTGTGAGAAAATTAAATACTCAAATAAGAACGCCATTATATAATATTTTCTAATATTTGCATAAGCAATCATCATATAATATGGCTATAAATTTAATTTATTTTCTTTTTACACATCTTTCTATTAGAGGTACAGCCACAAGGAAGAATTAAATAAGTGATTTTATTTCTGGTATTTTAAATCATACATGATATACTTGTAAATGCACACCATCGATTTCCCGAAAATGTTAATAAATATGTAAGCAGAAATGTTCGCTTCCACTGACTTCCTGGGGCGAGTCCTTTACCCCCTCCCGCACTGCTCTCCTCATTCCGCTGACCGTCGGCAGCGGTTGTCTCCAGACGCTACCGATTTAGTTGTTGTTTTGCTCTCGCGTGATATGCCCGCGCTGCTGCATATCGAAGAACCGCAACATTTACGGAATACTAATTTCTAAAATATCTATCTTTATACAAGAAACACAAGGGATATGTTATGAGTTTATGAGGAATTACATAATATCATATAAAAGTAAGGATATGAACGAAAAATGCATAAAAAAGCCTTTTATTTTCATCATTTCAGCCGGGTCAATCTGGACCCACCATCGCCGAATGTGTTTTATTTTGAACCTCCGGGTATTACGTGTTAAAGAACATGTCCAGATGGTTAAATAGTTGAATTCCCGTCAGTGCTTCCTTAAGTGCGCAAACATCCCAAGCTCTCATAACCACCTATTTATTATTAATCCCATATGCGTTCTCCATGCACAAAGTAGATTACCTCCTACTGGCCAAGTTTCAGAATGATGATCTGGAAGCAAGATTTGGTTGTTATCGCCAAATGAGTGGAGCTAATTATTACATTAGCTACATGCAGGTGCAGGTCTTAGAAAGTGAAAGAATATTTCGATATAAAGGCAGCATTATATTAGTATGTAATGAAACAATATTCCATTAAAGACACTTTTTCCTCAAGCAAGTGTATCAATTAATAATACATCTGTGGATTTAACTATTTATAATGATGTACATATATTTCTGGGTATAATGTTAGAAGGGAATTGAGAATAAAGAAATGTGATACATGTGTAGCATGGCTTCAGTCGTTAGATAAGGAGGTAGAGGTTGAAAATGTACCCAAAAAATTGATTTTGGATTTAGATAGAGGAAAGTTAATATTACCAACTGAGAGTCCCGTTGTTGCTACAGTATTGGTATGATTTAGTTTGTAAAAAAATTTGGATTCTTTTCCCGATATTTTTGTTTGTGGCCAGAATCAACTCTATATTTGAAGTAGCATAAGTGTTTGCAAATTGAATGATTATTTCTTGCTTCAGGATGATTTTGTCAATAAACGTATTATAAACTATGCTAGAAAACTTTAGCCAAAAAACCTGTGAAATCCTCTTAAGTAACTTGCTAAAAAATAAAAACAATGAACTTGCTGTACAAAGTTATTAAGGATCAAATAGAAAAGTATTAAAATTTAATTTGTAATATCTACCATCACTTTAACTAGCCGATGAATGGATATGATTACAAGCCCATTATGCCATACCTAAATTCGTATACGAGTAGGTCAGAGTAGTCTCTTGTATTCTATCCTTTGCTTTTCAGATACCTTATTAGTATAGGTAATTTAAAATTTGTTAATTCTATTTTTATAATAAATATTATTTTCAGATTGTTCGATTTTATAATAATAAGTTTATTAATTCCACAATGTTTCCAAATGATAATAATATGTATTTTTTAAATTTAAATTAATGAATTACCTAGTGATTTTTTCCATTTGACATAATATTTTCAAATACCACTTCCAATATGCTTGTATAAACATTAAAATTATAAGGATTTTATTATAAACAATTATTTCCTAGATAATGTAATATAGTATGACCGTATACTCTTGTTTCACAGCGCCCTTGAGGTGATTTTTTTCAAAAACAGCGCTATAAAAATCATCCAAATATTATTGCGTGACTGCAATATGTATTTAATTACTAAAACATGTATTTTCATAATTGTAACAGATATACCTACCTGTGTGTGTGTGTTTGTGTGTGTGTGTGTGTGTGTGTGTGTGTGTGTGTGTGTGTGTGTGTGTGTGTGTGTGTGTGTGTGTGTGTGTGTGTGTGTGTGTGTGTGTGTGTGTGTGTGTGTGTGTGTGTGTGTGCATTTTGTGGTATGAAAAATGCAAATTTATTAAATGTACAACATCATTTGTTTCTTTACCCCTTTACTATTATTAATTTCCTACTGGGACTCAGTAGAAAAACACATAATTAAAAAAACAAGAAAAATACTGTCAGGTTCATAAAAATAATTTAAAAAATATTTGCACACGCGTAGGTCCAAAAACAATGCACTTCATTTTTTTACTTTACGTAAATATGTATGGGGAATTGACGCCATCTTTAATGCTGTTAGTATGATATGACATTTGTCGGAAGTGCCAAATGTAAAAAATTAATTCGTAGTAGTAAAATAAAGTCGAAGAAGTAAAGGGGTAAAAACACAAACCACGAATCTACAAGTGGCCTATAGGTTCCTAGGTGAACCTGAAATAGGACCTCGGGTTCAACCTTAGAGTAATAATATTACTCTAAGGGTTCAACTGAGGGTATCAGGTTGGGTTACATAACAACACGGTAATAATATTTTTCACAGTCGGTGGTACTATGTGTTGAACTATTGTCTAATGACAAGTTATTAATATTGAAAATGGCGGCATCACTCCTCCTTCAAGATTTACGTAAAGTAAAAAATGAAGTCCACCTTTTTTCAAACATTTTTTATTAATTTTATGAACCTGACAGTATTTTTCTTGTTTTAATTGTGTGTTTTTCTGCTGAGTCTCAGTAGGAAATAATTACCGTTAGTAAGGATGTGAATAAAGCAGAGAGTGGGTGGCCTTAGCCTAAAATAAAGCTTAATTTGGAACAACAGCCGTTATAAAATGAGTTGCAAGCAATACGAACAGAGTGATTAATACTCGGGTAGAAAATATCAGAATTTGAACTTACCAATAACTAGAACAAGCACGGGACGATTGATTTAACTGCGTGGGTTCAACAGTGTGAGGGATATTCTACAGAATTAGAGTTCAGAAAAAGGACGATACTACTCGCGGAGCTAAAAGCATATGTCAGGTGAGGTTATCCATAGACATTTATAAAGTCATAGACTAGAAAATAAACTATGTGTTTTAAGTAGGTACTGAAATGAAGTTCAGCGAGTTAACTTTTTTTGTTCACTTTGATTCAAAGAATTAAATAATATTTGGATGTAATAGTCCTTTATTTTATAATATTACAAAATAATTTGAAAACGACTGCAGTCGTTTATATAGCGGTCCTAACCTGGTCTAATGTGTTAAAGTTTATTTGATACAAACAAGAATTAAAGATAGTTTTATCAGTTATAGAATAGGATGTTGACATTAGTATTGAATACATATGCATTGATATAAGACGGAACTAGGTAAAATAATGTTACTAGACACGGTGAAGCGCGGGTTGTAGGGGGCGTCCTGCGTTGTCTTCTTCAAGGTGAGGGTCAGCTGTGGTAGTTAACTCGCGTTACATCGCGTTCACTCGTCCGTCATTACTGACCTGTGCAGAGCAGTCACTATTTTAACAACACAAAGTTAAATAAACAAGTTTCTACCAATGACGATAATTACTATTAATCGTGTTGCTGAATTGTTGTGGTTAGCGTGCTTCGTGTGATACATATTTAGTTTTATACCCCTTTAAATATGGTTAAATTTTTACGTGGAAACGATACGTCTTCAGGTAACTAGTAATGAACCTAGCACTAGAGTTACAAAAAAAAAAAAAAACTGAAAAGAAAGTTCTACGAAGACTACATTAAATATGGATTCTCGTGGTATGGTGACGAAACGGCTCCAAAGCCACAGTGGATCATTTGCGGCGAACAGCCATCAAATGAGTCTATGATACCAGGAAATTAAATCGCCATCTATATTCAAACCATCCCAGCTACGCTAACGAAGACTGGCAATATTTTAAGAGGTGTTTAGAACAAAATAATTTTAAAAAAAGTTTTTTTTTAAATCGGCCGTTATAGTTTCTGAAAAGGCCATAGAAGCTAGCTACCATGTTGCTAAATTAATAACACGTCAGAAGGAACCACATAATATCGGCGAAGCACTTGGAAATTTGTATTCTGAATAAAAAATTAAAACAAATAGCATCAAATAAATTTCTCTTCAACAACTCTAATAATTTAAACATAAATCAAACATTCCAATGGCGTAGAGTCCTTTAAACAAATAACTTTTCTTCTTTGAGCGTTAAAAAATTCCCATCTGAAATAAAACCCGCTTTTTATACTCATAATAATTTATGTAAATTCTTAATTAATATAATTTCTTCAAATGTTTGGTAACTTTGTCCCATCATTATTAATTATATAAATTAAAAATATACTTTGTATATACCACTTTAATTAAAATATATAAATATTTCTCTACATGTTTCGATAGCAATGCTATCATCTTAAGGAAGATGATAGCATTGCTATCGAAACATGTAGAGAAATATTTATATATTTTAATTAAAGTGGTATATACAAAGTATATTTTTAATTTATATAATTCTTAATTAATACTAAAGATAATGATGATAGACTAAGCTACTCGGATATATATCAACTTAATTGTAAAGATTTTCAGGCTTTTTAAATCAGTAAAACGGCCCGGAACGTCAACGTAAGAGTAAAAGAACACCTACGATGTCTAAATAATAATTCCTTTTCAGAATTCTCGAATCCCTTAATAGATTCAAATCACTGATTCGATAAAAACTCGGGAACTAAAATATTACATAAAAATGGAATTGGAATAAGATTAAACAATTTAGAAGCCCTCGAGATCAAAAAAGCAGTTAATAATAATTTAAACATTATTAACAACCAAATTAATTTACCCAATAGTCCCATACTTAATTTATTCCGGTAATCTCAGTTGTCCATCTCCCCCCCCCCGCCCCACTTATCCTTCCTAAAGAATGTGAACCCTCCCATTCTATATATATATATATTTATTATATATATATGTATAATAAATATATATATATATATTTATTATACATATATATATATATATACATGTGTCTCTTATCCCCGAGTAACTACTCTATATTATTACTCATAACCCCCCCCCCCAAGTATATTTGAAAGTGGTTCCAAATCTTATATCAACCTGTATTTTTTTATGACATACATTCATAAAAAAAGCTGTCTTTGTATGTATGGGTGGGTTATCATTTATTCACATTCGTGAGAAACATCGTTAATATTATTTGTCATAGTATAAGTTTTCATAGTATAAGGGATTTTTCCATAAGAAATAAAGGGAAAACGATTAATCCGTTTCCCCGAAAAAAAATCATATTGTTATTGGCATATTATACATTACATGGTGCTGAGAAGGTGGAGATGTTATTGTTAGAAGGAGAGTTCGTTTTCAATAAAACTTCAGGAATATGAAATTCTGTTGTCTTTTCTCTTTTCTGTCTCTTTTCCCTAGTTGGCCCTGGTTGAGGCACACCAGGTTTGGCTCCTTTTTACCTTCATAGTGATCCTAACCATTTTGTTCGGTGTGTCATTTTGACTCATACAAGTTCTAGCACGTACGCAACATTTTTCGTATACCAAGTTAGACTTATTCCAAAGCGGACGTATACCGCGGTTCGACTGTATTTGAGGATATTTTGTCATGATTGCACGAGTGAGAGGGCTTTATTTGTTTAATAGTTTGTGAAATTTCAGCAGAGGTAGTCGGGTCTAATGTGAGTATATTATTTATTTCACTGGTAGATTGATTGATTACATCGGCAAGAGCATTTTCATCCGTTAATGTCTTATTTAAAATTTCTTACGGTAGGTTTTTACCGATATTACAAAAATATTCATTTATGTGATTGGTCACAGATTTTTTGTTATTATTATCGGCCCTGGACAGTTTCTTTTTATAGTAGTTTTCTTTTGTAGTTTTAATGATATTATTACAGATTTTTCTATATTTTTTATAAAATATTTGGGCTCGAGTGTTCGGATTATTAAATAAGGTTTCATGGAGGCTGTCCCGCTTTTTTATACATAAAATTAGGCCATATATGATACGGTTTCAGTTTTTTATTTTTGGAAAATTTTCAGAGAGGAGCGGTTGATAAGTTTGTGTATTTGAATAGACTATTTTCCAAATTAATTATAGAAGTTAGTTTCTCGAAAATAATATTTTCCTTACAACGTGATGTTCCGGTAATGGGTTTTTATGCATAAGGCCAATTACTATTGAGTACTTGTCTGGTTTGGTTGATTGATATACAGTTCCCTGGGATTTTTTTTTCGTTCTCAGAAATATGTGATCAATACATGAGTCAGCCGTATCATTTACTCTAGTAGGAACAATAATAAGAGCAACAAGCCCGTATTGAGTCATGAGATTTTTGTGAACTAGTGTTTATGTTTACATAGGCTTAAGTAAATCAATATTAATGTCACCAATTACCATCAGTTCTTCATTTGGTGAACAGTTCAATAAGTCTAAGGATTTTAGAAAGGATGAAGTATTTTGTTGTTAAGGTGACGAATATAGTCCTAGAATTGTGGTTTGGTCGGTCTTTTATTTTATTTTAGGGAAGTTGGCATTATCGATGAATAGTTGAGAGATAATCGGGTCTAGCTCGGATTTAACGTAGACAATTACTCAATTTGACTGTGTCTGATAATTTTTTGTGTTGAAGACTGTTATGTTTTTGTGAGTATAATTTGTTTTGATCCAACATTCAGTTAAAATTATTATGTAAAAAATATTAATCAAATCGAAAAGTGTTACAAGTAGGTTATTAAAGTTCTTATCAATGCTGCGAATATTCGTTGAAACTACGCATAATGTATGAACTCGTACAAAATGTACAATATGTTACGTATTATGAACTTGTATATTTTGTATTATCTGTATGTCTTCCAAAATACAAAACCATGTTGCTTTTCTTCACTATGTCGTACAACCATTTAATATATATATTTAGCACTGCATATTTGATTACCAACATTTGAAATATAATTTTTTGTAATACCTGCAACTTTTTTTTTTAATAGTTTATTTGCTCATTACATAAATGTCACATATATATATTGTGTTATTTTTTTGTCATCACAAAACCTTTAATATTTTAGTATTATGCACAAAAAGGAAAATACATAAAAGCCCATCCGGGCATTAGCAATTAATATTCAAAATAAATGTGCCTTTAGTGAACATGAATTTGGTACTAGAAACCAGTTTTTATTCACCGTGTGTTAGCAAGTGTGGTTAAAGATGTCTTCTGTAATAATAAGAGTAGAACCATTATAACAGCTTTTCTCAACAGTGAGTACGCATGTGTGCCTTCAAATTTCCCTTTTGTGAACTTGAATATGTACAGTCGGAACATGAAAAAGGTTTTTCTCCACTGTGAGTCAGCATGTGTCTATTCAAATGACCCTTCTGTGAACTTGAATAGTTGCAGTCAGAACAAAAAAAAGGTTTTTTTCCACTATGAGTCTGCATGTGAATCTTCAAACTTACCTTGTGTGAACATGAATAGTTACAAACGGAACATGAAAAAGGTTTTTTACCACTGTGAGTAAGCAGGTGGCGCTTCATACCTCCCTTCCGTGAACATGAGTAGTTGCAGTCGGAACATGAAAAAGGTTTTCCACCACTGTGAGTCAGCATGTGGTGCTTCAGATCTCCCTTCCGTGAACATGAATAGTTACAATCGGAACATGAAAAAGGTTTTTTACAAGTGTGAGTCAGCATGTGGCGCTTCAGATCACCCATCCGTGAACATGAATAGATACAGTCGGAACATGAAAAAGGTTTTCCACCACTGTGAGTCAGCATGTGGTGCTTCAGATCTCCCTTCCGTGAACATGAATAGTTACAATCGGAACATGAAAAAGGTTTTTCACCACTGTGAGTTATCATGTGGTTCTTCATGTCTCCCTTCCGTGAACATGAATAGTTACAGTCGGAACATGAAAAAGGTTTTTCTCCACTGTGATTCAGCATGTGTACATTCAAATGTCCCTTCTGTGTACTTAAATAGTTACAGTCGGAACATGAAAAAGGTTTTTCTCCACTGTGATTCAGCATGTGTACCTTCAAATGTCCCTTCCGTGTACTTGAATAGTTACAGTCGGAACATGAAAAAGGTTTTTCTCCACTATGAGTCAGCATGTGTCTCATCAAACTTCCCTTCTGTGAATATGAATACTTACAGTCGGAACATGAAAAAGGTTTTTCAATACTGTGAGTCAGCATGTGACTCTTCAAATTTCCCTTCTGTAAACTTGAATAGTTACAGTCGGGACATGAGTAAGGTTTTTCTCCAGTGCGCAAATGCTGTTTTAACACCGACTGGTTTGAGTAGGAGGCGTTACAATGGGGACAAGCGTATGGTTTTTCCCCAGGATGCATCTTCAGATCTGTAATTAAGTCAGAAAAAGATTACGGATAAAGCTTTGCATATATAAGATTACGGATGAAGGTGTGTATGTGTAAGTATAGTAAAATTTATAAAAAAATTGAGAGGACGACTTAAATATTTAATTCCAACAAACAAACATCCGTTTTACCTGTTGTTTGGGGAATATTTTTAGAGTGCTCTAAGCATTCCTTCTTAATATCCGGCAGGCCTATGTCTATTTCCGTATAACGAATCCCCCCTCCATCTTCTTTTCGGGGTCCTGGTTCCCCTTTGATGGGAACAGTTTTCACTTTAATACTACCTGGAATAAGACAACAATACGTCCAACGATATATATACATATCTATTTAAAAACATAGATTAATAACATTTTTAATAGTAGGCGCTAAGGTAAATAATTTTCCAAAGGTGTGGAGGGAATTTTTAATGAAAGGAAGCAGTTGACGTTCTTGGAAGGAAAAGTTCTGAAGAGTGGGGTCAGTGGTCCAGGAGTTTCGGACGTATGAAACCATCCCTCCAACTGTGATGCGAGGCGATGGGTCGAGAGTCCAGCTGAAGAGGTCAAAGATTCTCAGTTGGTGGGTAAACGCATCTGCCGGCAAGATCTGGACAAACCTATAGCCAGCGGAATAAAGTTTTCTCGAGTCATTTGAATATATTTTTAATGTTAACTTGTAATTAATAATAAGATGAGGAACCGGACACTTTTTTGCGCAATTTAAAAAAGTTTGCTTAGTTTGACAGTTTCCAGTAAAGAAACATTTTAAAATAAATACCTAGGTAACTTATGTACGGCAGGAGGGGACGTCGTACACAAGCACATTATGGCCATTTTGATCATGGATCCCGAACGTCTGAATGTAGGATTCGACATTTATGTACATTAAATTGTCATACATCCGATACGACTTTACCGCTGGTGACGAACACATTCCCTTATAAACTGATATCGCGAAGAGGCGAAATCCCATGACCCCTCTCGCAGCGCAGACTTGACAGTTCCTGATTTTGTTTTAAATAGGGTTATCGGAAAGTCAGATGCACTTGAATAATCCAGCCACCATACCCCAACTAAAGGCAAATATTCAGCAAGTAATTATCCGACACCCGCCATCCCGACAATCGACTTCTGAACGTCACCGGCCGTTGCTTCGCTGTTCAAAATGGAACGAAGATCGACGAAACATTACAAAGATATAACACTTCTAATTGAAACCTATTAATCCCCCGCGGATTAAGTCAAATAGTTTTTAATAATATTTGTGCCAGATTCGAGGAATGTCAGCGGCCTGATTGCGGATATTAAGACGACGTTATTTTTAGAAATGTATTTTCCAGTTTGTCTACTTTTTTCTAAATAAACATTTATTTTCATACGACATGCGGCTTTCTTTTTACCGAGTTTTCGAAAGTGCAAAAACTGACGCACCCATAATATGCAATCCAACTTACTGACTGTCGTAGTACTCTCCGTATACAGCAAACATTCCTGCTTCACATCTGGGAGGTCGATATCTATATCCGTGTACGTCATTTCATCTCCACCTTCTTCCTGGCGCCCTGGTTCCGTCTTGATGGAAACACTCTCAGGATTTCGTAGACTCATGGCACTGCTGTGGTAGTGTTATGGTAAATATTTGAAAGCCCAAAGAATATACCTGAAACAGAACATTGTCATTTGAACACGTCGTGTGGTAAATAAATAATAGGAAATCTAATATATAAATTATTGTTGTTTCGGTTGGAATATTCTGTCAAAACAATGAAGTCGTGTGGAAAACAAACCCACCGGAATGACCCATGGCAAGTTGGTCCTGCTGGTCGAAAGACAAAACAGTCTATGCTGTCGGATGGAGATAACCACCGAGAAGATAGAAATTAGTGATCTCCATGATAGCCGAGTTTTCGAACTATCCGGGAATCACTCTGAAGAAATG
Organism: Halesus radiatus; assembly: GCA_022606495.2. Taxonomy (NCBI): domain Eukaryota; kingdom Metazoa; phylum Arthropoda; class Insecta; order Trichoptera; family Limnephilidae; genus Halesus; species Halesus radiatus. The sequence continues at coordinate 239,397 of JAHDVE020012252.1, read as the reverse complement.
TCTAAAAATGAACACACTCTCAAGCCTTCTCCTTGCTAATGAGTTACATAATATTATGAGAATCCGGACGTCTCTAAAATTCCTTGCAGTATTTAGGACGAAACCCAGCATTTTTAATTAAGTACTACAGGTCACTTCCATATGAGCCTGAAATGTTAGCCTACTATCAAACACGATACCAAGATCTTTAATAGTGGGGACACGTTTTAAACGTCGGGCGTTTATAGTGTACCGGTAAAACCAAGTATGACACATCCTTGAGAAAGAAAGAATGAAGCATTTAGAAATATTGAACTCAATCTGATTCCTTTTACTCCAATCAATAATTCCATCAATATCCGATTAGAATTAATTGCAGCCTTTTAAAGTTAATATTTCTAAGAATAGCTTTAGGACATCAGCGAAAAGAAGAGACCTGGAATGCAGAATACTCTCTGCGATATCGTTAATAAAAATAGAAACGAGGAGGGGGCCTAAATTAGAGCCGTGAGGAACTCCAGAGAGCACAAGAAAAAAAAATGAGAGTAATATTCCATGCGATACAAATTGGTTTCTTCCAGTAAAATAGCTTCTTAATATTGAAGACTTTGATAGAACGTTAGAAGCTCAATTTCAACATTTACGTTTAGTATATTAACTAGAGAAGAAGTCACTTATTAAATTTGGATTCATGTTGTCATATAAATCATTGTATCCTAGTAGTATTCAAAAGCAAAATGTTTCATTAGCATTAAAAATATTTAATGTAAAAACTGTTGCAGGGTTAAAGTGTGTTGCTCTTAAAAATCCTGAAATGTTTGTAGACCCTGAATGGTACTTTACATTTTTTAAATATATTTTGTAGATGGTGGTAACGTGCATTGCGCATTCCAAGGAAAGCGCTTAACGACCCGCACAGGGAACACATATACAGTTTAGATAGTTAACTGTTTAAAGAACATGTCCAAACGGTTAAATAATTGAATTCCCGTCAGTGCTTCCTTAAGTGCGCAAACATCCCAAGCTCTCATAACCACCTATTTATTATTAATCCCATATGTGTTCTCCTTGCACAAAGTAGATTACCTCCTACTGGCCAAGTTTCAGAATGATGATCTGGAAGCAAGATTTGGTTGTTATCGCCAAATGAGTGGAGCTAATTATTACATTAGCTACATGCAGGTGCAGGTCTTAGAAAGTGAAAGAAAACTTCGCTTTAAAAGCAGCATTATATTAGTATGTAAAGGAAATAATATTGCATTAAAGACACTCCTTCCTCAAGCAAGTGTATCAATTAATAATATATCTGTGGATTTAACTATTTATTATGTACATATATTGCTGGGTATAATGTTAGAAGGGAATTGAGAATAAATACATGTGATACATGTGTAGCATGGTTTCAGTCATTAGATAAGGAGGTAGAGGTTGAAAATGTACCCAAAAAATTGATTTTGGATTTAGATAGAGGAAAGTTAACATTACCAACTGAGAGTCCCGTTGTTGCTACAGTATTGGTATGATTTAGTTTGCAAAAAAATTTGGATTCTTTTCCCGATAATTTTGTTAGTGGCCAGAATCAACTCTTTATTTGAAGTAAGATAAGTGTTGGCAAATTGAATGATTATTTCTTGCTTCAGGATGATTTTGTCAATAAACGTATTTGTAAAAAAACTTTGCAAACTATGCTAGAAAACTTTTGCCAAAAAACCTGTAAAATCCTCTTAAGTAACATGCTAAAAAATAAAAACGATGAACTTGCTGTACAAAGTTATTAAGGATCAAATAGAAAAGTATTAACATTTAATTTGAAATATCTACATTCACTTTAACTCGCCGATGAATGGATATGATTACAAGCCCATTATGCCATACCTAAATTCGTATGCGAGTAGGTCAGAGTAGTCTCTTGTATTCTATCCTTTGCTCTTCAGATACCTTATTAGTATAGGTAATTTAAAATTTGTTAATTCTATTTTTATAATAAATATTATTTTCAGATTGGTCAATTTCATAATAAAAAGTTTATTAATTCCACAATGTTTCCGAATGATAATAATATGTATTTTTTAAATTTAAATTAATGAATTACCTAGTGATTTTTTCCATCTGACATTATATTTTCAAATACCACTTCCAATATGCTTGTATAAACATTAAAATTATAAGGAATTTATTATAAACAATTATTTCCTAGATAATGTAATATAGTATGACCGTATACTCTTGTTCTCGTTGTTTCACAGCGCCCTTGAGGTGATTTTTTTCAAAAACAGCGCTATAAAAATCATCCAAATATTATTGCGTGACTGCAATATGTATTTAATTACTAAAACATGTATTTTCATAATTGTAACAGATATACCTACCTATGTGTGTGTGTGTGTGTGTGTGTGTGTGTGTGTGTGTGTGTGTGTGTGTGTGTGTGTGTGTGTGTGTGTGTGTGTGTGTGTGTGTGTGTGTGTGTGTGTGTGTGTGTGTGTGTGTGTGTGTGTGCATTTTGTGGTATAAAGAATGCAAATTTATTAAATGTACAACTTCATTTGTTTCTTTACCCCTTTACTATTATTAATTTCCTACTGGGACTCAGTAGAAAAACACATAATTAAAAAACAAGAAAAATACTGTCAGGTTCATAAAAAAAAATCAAAAAATATTTGCACATGCGTAGGTCCAAAAAAAATGGACTTCATTTTTTACTTTACGTAAATATGTATGGGGAATTGACGCCATCTTTAATGCTGTTAGTATGATATGACATTTGTCGGAAGTGCCAAATGTAAGAAATTAATTAGAAGTAGTAAAATAAAGTCGAAGAAGTAAAGGGGTAAAAACACAAACCACGAATCTACAAGTGGCCTATAGGTTCTTAGGTGAACCTGAAATAGGACCTCGGCTTCAACCTTAGAGTAATAATATTACTCTAAGGGTTCAACTAAGGGTATCAAGTTGGGTTACATAACAACACGGTAATAATATTTTTCACAGTCGGTGGTACTATGTGTTGAACTATTGTCTAATATCAAGTTATTAATATTGAAAATGGCGGCATCACTCCTCCTTCAAGATTTACGTAAAGTAAAAAATGAAGTCCACCTTTTTTCAAACATTATTTATTAATTTTATGAACCTGACAGTATTTTTCTTGTTTTTTTAATTGTGCGTTTTTCTGCTGAGTCCCAGTAGGAAATAATTAACGATAGTAAGGATGTGAATAAAGCATAGAGTGGGTGGCCTTAGCCTAAAATAAAGCTTAATTTGGAACAACAGCCGCTATAAAATGAGTTGCAAGCAATACGAAAAGAGTGATTAATACTCCGGTTGAAAATATCAGAATTAGAACTTACCAATAACTAGAATAAGCATGGGACGATTGATTTAACTGCGTGGGTTCAACAGTGTGAGGGATATTCTAGAGAATTAGAGTTCAGAAAAAGGACGATACTACTCGCGGAGCTAAAAGCATATGTCAGGTGAGGTTATCCATAGACATTTATGAAGTCATAGACTAGAAAAAAAACTATGTGTTTTATGTAGGTACTGAAATGAAGTCCAGCTAGTTAACTTTTTTTGTGTACTTTGATTCAAAGAATTAAATAATATTTGGATGAATTAGTCCTTAATTTTATAATATTACAAAATAAATTAAAAACCACTGCAGTCGTTTATAAAGCGGTCCTAACCTGGCCTAATGTGTTAAAGTTTATTTGATACAAACAAGAATTAAAGATAGTTTTATCAGTTATAGAATAGAATGTTGACATTTATATTGAATACATATGCATTGATATAAGACGGAACTAGGTAAAATAATGTTACTAGACACGGTGAAGCGCGGGTTGTAGGGGGCGTCCTGCGTTGTCTTCTTAAACGTGAGGGTCAGCTGTGGTAGTTAACTCGCGTTACATCGCGTTCACTCGTCCGTCATTACTGACCTGTGCAGAGCAGTCACTATTTTAACAACACAAAGTTAAATAAACATGTGTCTGCCAATGACGATAATTACTATTAATCGTGTTGCTGAATTGTTGTGGTTAGCGTGCTTCGTGTGATACATATTTAGTTTTATGCCCCTTTAAATATGGTTTAATTTTTACGTGGAAACGATACGTCTTCAGGTAACTAGTAATGAACCTAGCACTAGTGTTACGAAAAAACAAAAAAGAAACTGAAAAGAAAGTTCTACGAAGACTACATTAAATATGGATTCTCGTGGTATGGTGACGAAACGGCTCCAAAGCCACAGTGGATCATTTGTGGCGAACAGCCATCAAATGAGTCTATGATACCAGGAAATTAAATCGACTTCTATATTCAAACCATCCCAGCTACGCTAACGAAGACAGGCAATATTTTAAGAGGTGTTTAGAACAAAATAAATAAAATAAAAAGTTTTTTTTTAAATCGGCCCTTATAGTTTCTGAAAAGGCCATAGAAGCTAGCTACCATGTTGCTAAATTAATAGCACGTCAGAAGAATCCACATAATATCGGCGAAACACTTGGAAATTTGCTCGATTTATGCTTGGGCCCAATGAAGTTAAAGAAGTGAATAACGTTTCATTGTCTGCCGATACTGTTAAAAGACGAATTCATGATATGTCAAGCGATATTTTAAGAACACTGATTAGAAAACTGTTATTGGCTGAAAAAATTGTGCTTCAGATCGACGAAACAACCGATACTAAAAATAAAGCACATCTGATAGCTATTGTACGTTTGGTTGACGAGGACTTTATTAGAGAACATTATTTATTTTATAAGGAGGTTCCAGAGCGAACTAGAGATGGAGAGATTTTTCAAGTAACCGATGATTTCTGCAAAATAAATAATATTCAATGGAGCAATTGCATTGCTGTTTGCACGGATGGTGCTGTGGCAACGACGGGTAGAAGAAGGGTTTTGTTTCTTGTGTAAAACAAAAAATCCGACGGTGCAATTTACACACGAGAAGCAATGGTGGTCAAGAATTTGCCGGAGGAACTTTTGAACACGATGAACGAATGCATTAATATCGTAAACACAATTAAATCAAGAGCCTTAAATTTGCGAATATTTAGAATACTCTGTGCAGAAATGGGAGCCGAATGTGAATGCTTATTGTATTCTACTGAAATTCGTTGGCTATCCCGAGGCAAAGTTTTGGCTAGATTGTTTGAGCTTGCCCCGAGGAGCGTAAGTTTCTTTTATATCAAAATATGCCCGAACTATATCAGCACCTTGGTGATGTTTACTGGATAGCCAAACTTGCATACAAGGCTGATATATTCGAGCATTTCAATGAACTTAATAAAAAAATGCAAGCCCGAAATGAGAATATATTGACGTGCCCCGACAAATTACAAGGCTTGAAAAAAAAACTCGAACTTTGGAAGAAAGCGTTGCAAAAAGGATGTTTGGAAATGTACCAAAGGATTAACCGTAGTACAATTTAAAACAAACAATTAATTCTGGATCTGGCCTAACAACATTTAAGCGTGCTTCAGCAGAAATTTGATCAATATTATTATTCCATTAATACGGAACAATACGATTGGATTCGAAATCCTTTTGCAACGAATACAATAAATTCTACGGAAGAACTGCTTCTCCAAATTCGAGGGGAATTTACTGATTTAAATAATGACACGATTTTAAAACTTCACTTCTCCGAAGTTCTATTAGATGTTTTCTGGATTTGCTTAAAAAGAATAATATCACATTTCCGATAAAGCAATCTTAACACTACTTCCATTTTCGACAACGTATTTATGTGAGCAAAGGTTTTCAACTCTTGTATTAATTAAAAATGATAAGCCATCATGCTTAAAAGGTCTTGACCACGAACTTCGGGTTGCGCTGTCAAACATCAAGCCGAATATAAAACTTTAGTATATTAAATGAAAAAACCAAAAACATGCAGCGTTTCATTCCATGATACATCGATTGATTACCGTACCCTTAAATAATAACAATTCTTATAATGAATTATCTATCATTAAACAAAAAGCTTTAAATAACTGGTATGATATAAAACTAGTAGACAATATTCTGAATAAAAAATTAAAACAAATAGCATCAAATAAATTTCTCTTTAACAACTCTAATAATTTAAACATTAATCAAACATTCCAATGGCGTAGAGTCCTTCATACAAATAACTTTTCTTCTTTGAGCGTTAAAAAATTCCCATCTGAAATAAAACCCGCTTTTTATACTCATAATAATTTATGTAAATTCTTAATTAATACTAAAGATAATGATGATAGACTAAGCCACTCGGGTATATATCAACTTAATTGTAAAGATTTTCAGGCTTTTTATATCGGTAAAACGGCCCGGAACGTCAACGTAAGAGTAAAAGAACATCTACGATGTCTAAATAATAATTCCTTTTCAGAATTCTCGAATCACTTAATAGATTCAAATCACTCATTCGATAAAAACTCGGGAACTAAAATGTTACATAAATATGGAATTGGAATAAGATTAAACAATTTAGAAGCCCTCGAGATCAAAAAAGCCGTTAATAATTATTTAAACATTATTAACAACCAAATTAATTTACCCAATAGTCCCATACTTAATTTATTCCGGTAATCTCCGTTGTCTCTCTCTACCCCCCCCCCCCCCCGCCCCAACTTATCCTTCCTAAATAATGTGTCCCCTCCCACACTATATGTATCTCTTTCTTTCATTTTGTATCTCTTTCAATCATTGTTTTATTTACTTATGTATATATATATATATATATAATGCCTATATCTAATTATCTTTAGTTAATAATAAGCCCTGACGAAGCTTCAGTGAAGCGAAACCTGGTTGGCGATCGTTATTAATTCAATAAAAGTACTAAACATGTATTATGACACTTTGTGAAAAAAAATTCAAACTAAAATGAAGTTTCTCAAGAATCGAACCATTATTTTATTAGTATGTTTGTCACAATGTACACAAGGACTACTAATTACTTACATCTGTGTCTCTTATCCCCGAGTAACTACTCTATATTATTACTCTTAAGCCCCCCCCCCGAGTATATTTGAAAGTGGTTCCAAACCTTCATGTCTTTCAACACTTTTTTCTTCATAAGAACTTGTCAAACGAAAGACTTTTTTGTAATTATTTATTTATTCATTTAAACAATACAATAATAAATCGTAACAATTGTAGGCATGATGAAATAATGTTCTTATATCAACCTGTATTTTTTTATGACATACATTCATAAAAAAAGCTGTCCTTGTATGTATGGGTGGGTTATCATTTATTCACATTCGTGAGAAACATCGTTAATATTATTTGTCATAGTATAAGGGATTTTTCCATAAGAAATAAAGGGAAAATGATTAATCCGATTCCCCGAAAAAAAATCATATTGTTATTGGCATATTATACATTACATGGTGCTGAGAAGGTGGAGATGTTATTGTTAGAAGGAGAGTTCGTTTTCAATAAAACTTCAGGAATATGAAATTCTGTTGTCTTTTCTCTTTTCTGTCTCTTTTCCCTAGTTGGCCCTGGTTGAGGCACACCAGGTTTGACTCCTTTTTACCTTCATAGTGATCCTAACCATTTTGTTCGGTGTGTCATTTTGACTCATACAAGTTCTAGCACGTACGCAACATTTTTCGTATACCAAGTTAGACTTATTCCATAGCGGACGTATACCGCGGTTCGACTGTATTTGAGGGTATTTTGTCATGATTGCACGAGTGAGAGGGCTTTATTTGTTTAATAGTTTGTGAAATTTCAGCGGAGTTAGTGGGGTCTAATGTGACTATATTATTTATTTCACTGGTAGATTGATTGATTACATCGGCAAGAGCATTTTCATCCGTTGATGTCTTATGTAAAATTTCTTACGGTAGGTTTTTACCGACATTACAAAAATATTCATTTATGTGATTGGTCACAGATTTTTTGTTATTATTATCGGCCCTGGACAGTTTCTTTTTATAGTAGTTTTCTTTTGTAGTTTTAATGAGATTATTACAGATTTAACAGTATTTTTTATAAAATATTTGGGCTCGAGTGTCCGGATTATTAAATAAGGTTTCATGGAGCTTGTCCCGCTTTTTTATACATTAAATTAGGCCATATGTGATCCACTGTTTCAGTTTTTTATTTTTTGAAATTTTCAAAGAGGAGCGGTTGATGAGTTTGTGTATTTGAATAGCCTATTTTCCAAAATTATTATAGAAGTTAGTTTCTCGAAAATAATATTTTCCTTTATTACATCACAACGTGATGTTCCGGTAATGGGTTTTTATGCATAAGGCCAATTACTATTGAGTAGTTGTCTGGTTTGGTTGATTGATATACAGTTCCCTGGGAATTTTTTTTCGTTCTCAAAAATATGTGATCAATACATGAGTCAGCCATATCATTTACTCTTGTAGGAACAATAATAAGAGCAACAAGCCCGTATTGAGTCATGAGATTTTTGTGAACTAGTGTTTATGTTTACATAGGCTTAAGTAAATCAATATTAATGTCACTAATTACCATCAGTTCTTCATTTGGTGAACAGTTCAAAAAGGTTAAGTCTAAGGATTTTAGAAAGAATGAAATATGTTGTTGTTAAGGTGACGAATATAGTCCTAGAATTGTGGTTTGGTCGGTCTTTTATTTTATTTTAAAGCAGTTGGCATTATCGATGAATAGTTGAGAGATAATCGGGTCTAGCTCGGATTTAACGTAGACAATTACTCGAATTGACTGTGTCATATTATTTTTTGTGTTGAAGACTGTTATGTTTTTGTGAGTATAATTTGTTTTGATCCAACATTCAGTTAAAATTATTATGTAAAAAATATTAATCAAACCGAAAAGTGTTACAAGTAGGTTATTAAAGTTCTTATCAATGCTGCGAATATTCGTTGAAACTACGCATAAAGTATGAACTCGTACAAAATGTACAATATGTTACGTATTATGAACTTGTATATTTTGTATTATCTGTATGTCTTCCAAAATACAAAACCACGTTGCTTTTCTTCACTATGTCGTACAGCCATTTAATATATATATTTAGCACTGCATATTTGAGTTATTTGCTCATTACATACATGTCACATATATATATAGTTATTTTTTTGTCATCACAAAACCTTTCATATTTTAGTATTATGCACAAAAAGGAAAATACATAAAAGCCCATCCGGGCATTAGCAATTAATATTCAAAATAAATGTGCCTTTAGTGAACATGAATTTGGTACTGGAAACCGGTTTTTACTCACGGTGTTAGCATGTGTGGTTAAAGATATGTCTTCTTTAATAATAACAGTAGAACCATGATAAAATCTTTTCTCAACAGTGAGTACGCATGTGTGCCTTCAAATTTCCCTTTTGTGAACTTGAATACGTGCAGTCGGAACATGAAAAAGGTTTTTCTCCACTGTGAGTCAGCATGTGTCTATTCAAATGACCCTTCTGTGAACTTGAATAGTTGCAGTCAGAACATAAAAAAGGTTTTTTTCCACTATGAGACTGCATGTGTATCTTCAAACTTACCTTGTGTGAACACGAATAGTTGCAAGCGGAACATGAAAAAGATTTTTTACCACTGTGAGTCAGAATGTGGCGCTTCATACCTCCCTTCCGTGAACATGAGTAGTTGCAGTCGGAACATGAAAAAGGTTTTTCCCCGCTGTGAACATGCATGTGGCGCTTCATATCTCCCATCCGTGAACATGAATATTTACAGTCGGAACATGACAAAGGTTTTTCTCCACTGTGATTAAGCATGTGTATCTTCAAATATCTCTTATCTGAACATAAATAATTGCAAACGGAACATGAAAAAGGTTTTTTATCACTGTGAGTACGCATATGTGCCTTTAAATTTCCCTTTTGTGAACTTGAATACGTACAGTCGGAACATGAAAAAGGTTTTTCTCCACTGTGAGTCAGCATGTGTCTCTTCAAATGATCCTTCTGTGAACTTGAATATTTGCAGTCAGAACATAAAAAAAGTTTTTTTCCACTATGAGTCTGCATGTGTATCTTCAAACTTACCTTGTGTGAACATAAATAGTTGCAAACGGAACATGAAAAAGGTTTTTCACCACTGTGAGTCAGCATGTGGCGCTTCATACCTCCCTTCCGTAAACATGAATAGTTACAGTCAGAACATGAAAAATGTTTTTCTCCATTGTGAGTCAGCATGTGGTGCATCAGATCTCCCTTCCGTGAACATGAATAGTTACAGTCGGAACATGAAAAAGGTTTTTGTCCATGATGAGTCTGCATGTGTCTCATCAAACTTCCCCTATTTGAACATAAATAGTTACAGTCGGGACATGAGTAAGGTTTTTCTCCAGTATGCGTGCGCAGATGCTGTTTTAACAGCGACTGGTTTGAGAAGGAGAAGTTGCAATGGGGAGAAGAGTATGGGTTTTCCGCAGGATGCGTCTTGAGATCTGTCATTAAGTCTGAAAAAGATTACGGATAAAGCTGTGTATGTGTAAGTACAGTGAAATTCACAAAACAAATTGGAAGCACGACTTAAATATTTAATTCCAACAAACAAACATCAGGTTTACCTCCTGTCTGGGGAATACTCTCAGAGTGCTCTGAGCATTCCTTCTTAACATCCGGCAGGTCTATGTCTATTTCCGTATAATGAATTCCCACTCCATCTTCTTCTCGGGGTCCCAATTCCCCCTTGATGGGAACTGTCTTCACTGGAATAAAAGAACAATACGTACAATGAGATATACATATACTCATAAATACCTATTTAAAAAATATATATATTAATAACATTTTTAATAGCAGACCCTGAGGTAAATAATTTTCTTCGTGGCGTATGCTATCGTTGGGGATCCAGAGTGGAGGGTATTTTTAATGAAAGGAAGGAGTAGGCGTTCTTGATAGAAAAGTTCTGAAGAGTGGTTATGTATCCCGTCCGTCTAAATGTAATGTCTAAACATTTATTTACATAAAATTGTCATACATCCGATACGACTTTAGCGCTTGTGACGGACACATTCCCTTATAAACTGACATCGCGAAGAGGAGAAATCCCATGACCCCTCCCGCAGCGCTGACTTGACAGTTCCTGATTTTGTTTTAAATAGGTTATCTGGAAAATCGGGTGCACTTGAATAATCCAGTCACCATATTCCAAGTAAAGGCAAATATTCCGATACCCGCCATCCCGACATTCGACTTCTGAACGTCACCGGCCGTTGCTTCGTTGTTTAAATTGGAACGAAACATTACAAAGACATAGCACCTCTAATAAAAAACTTTATCGCGAGCGGTATATGTCAAATAGTTTTTAATAATTTTGATGCCAGATTCGAGGAATGTCAGCGGCCTGATTGAGGATCGTAAGATGACGTTATTTTCAAGAAACGCATTTTCAAGTTTGTCTACTTTTATCAAAATAAACATTTATTTTCATATAAAATGCCGAATTCTTTTTACAGAGTTTTCGGAAGAGCAAAAACAGTCGCACCCATAATATGCAATCCATCTTACTGACTGTCGTAGTACTCTCCGTATACAGCAAACATTCCTTCTTCACATCTGGGAGGTCGATATCTATATCCGTGTACGTCATTTCATCTCCGCCTTCTTCCTGGGGCCCTAGTTCCGTCTTGATGGAAACACTCCCTGGATTTTGTAGATCCATGGTACTGCTGTGGTAGTGTACAGGTAATTTTTCAAAAGTCCAAAGAATATACCTGAAATAGAACACTGTTATTTGAACAAGGCGCATGTAAAATAAAGAAAAGGAAATCTAATTTATAAATTATTCTCGTTTCGGTTGGAATATTATGTCAAAACAATGAAGTCGTGTGGAAAACAAATCAAATTTATAAATTCGGAGAAACGTAAGTTGGAGGAATTGTTTACATATAGGCACTGGAATAAGATAACAGAATGAATTTAAATCAAAACCGGGAAGTTATTTAAAGACATCGTACACTAAAACATTTGGTAACATTTGAATTTATAAAAACAGGAATGAATCGAACCGGGAAGAAAATGGACCACCACCTTTTTCAGGATGTCAGTTTCAATTGCAACATGTGCAATTTCAATTAAATTCTGTATTTCTTTTAAAAAAATTGAAAATTTAAAAGGCATTTTTAAAGATATCATACATACACGATGTACAGCATACAAAATGGCTACTTATAAAAAATGTTAATAAATATTAAAAGAAAGAAAACAGACATACATAATCACAGTAAATTGTATACAACACATAGTGGAATTATACAAATGGCAACAAAACTTTATGTTTAAACACAGCTTCATTGATGCTAAATACGTCGGTATCCGAAGTGATTCTATTTAACAGCAAGATATCCCTCCACCGGAATGACCATTGGCAAGTTGGTCCTGCTGGTCGGGAGACAAAACAGTCTATGCTGTCGGTGACGTAGATAATCAAAGAGAAGATAGAAAATAGTGCTCTCCATGATAGCCGAGATTTCGAACCATCCGCAAATCACTCTGAAGAAATGTCTAACAATGAACCCACTCTCAAGCTTTCTCCTTGCTAATGAGTTACATAATATTATGAGAACCCGAATGTCTCCAAAATTCCATGCAGTACATAGGAAGAAACCAAGGATTTTTAATTAAGAACTACAGGTCACTGCAATGTGAGCCTGAAATGTTAGCCTACTATCAAACACGATACCAAGATCTTTCATAGTGGGGACACGTTATAAACTTCGGGCGTTATAGTATACAGGTAAAACAAAGTATGACACGCCCTTGAGAAAGAAAAAATGAAGCATTTAGAACGGCGTGATGGTTAGTTAGTTAGTTACCGATAGTCTAGATGTGAATAAAGCAAAGAGTGTGTGGCAATTTGGAACAACGGCCGCTATAAAATGAGTTGCAAGCAATACGAACAGAGTGATTAATACTCGGGTAGAAAATATCAGCATTAGAACTTACCAATAACTAGAACAAGCACGGGACGATTGATTTAACCTAGTGGGTTTAACAGTGTGAGAGATATCGTGCAGAATTAGAGTTCAGAAAAAGGACGATACTACTCGCGGAGCTAAAAGCATATGTCATGTGAGGTTATCCATAGACATTTATGAAGTCGCAAACTAGAAAATAAACGATGTGTTTTAAGTAGGTACTGAAATGAAGTCCAGCGAGTTAACTTTTTTTGTTCACATTGATTCAAAGAATTAAATAATATTTGGGTGTAATTATCCTTTTTTTATAATATTACAAAATAAACTGAAAATATTACAAAATAAATATACAAATAATTGAATCTAATGTGTTAAAGTTTATTTGATACAAACAAGAATTAAAGATAGTTTTATCAGTTATACAATAGGAATTTGACATTTGTATTGAATACATATGCATTGATATAAGATGCAACTAGGTAAAATAATATTGTTACTAGAGTGCAAATTCGAGAGGAAATTACAGATTTAAATAATGACACGACTTTAAAACTTCACTTCTCCGATGTTCCATTAGAAGTTTTCTGCATTTACTTAAAAAGTATATCCTCACATTTCCGACAAAGCAATCTTAACACTACTGTCGATACTGTTAAAAGACGTATTCACGATATGTCATGCGATGTTTTAAGAACACTGATTAGAAAACTGTTATTGGCTGAACATTTTGCGCTTCAGATCGACGAAAGAAGGGATATTAAAAATAAAGCACATCTGAGAACTATTGTACGTTTCGTGGCCGAGGACTTTATTACAGAACATTATTTATTTTATAATGAGGTTCTAGAGCGAACTACAGGTGAAGAGATTTTTCAAGTAACCAATGATTTCTTCAAAATAAATAATATTCAATGGAGCCATTGAAATGCTGTTTGCACGGATGGTGCTGTGGGAATGACGGGTAGTAAAGAGGGTTTTGTTTCTTGTGTAAAACAAACAATCCTACGGTACAATTTACACACTGCTGCATACATCGAGAAGCAATGGTGGTCATGAATTTGCTGGAGTACCTTTTGAACACGATGAATGAATGCATCAAAATCGTAAACATAATTAAATCAAGAGGCTTAAATTCGCGAATCTTTGGAATACTCTGAGCAGAAATGGGAACCGAATATATGAATCCTTGTTGTTTTATGCTGAAATTCGTTGGCTATCCCTAGGAAAAGTTTTGTCTAGATTATTTGAGCTTCGTCACGAGGAGCGTGAGTTTCTTTTAAATCAAAATATGCCCGAACTATACTTCACTTCTACGAAGTTTCATTAGATGTTTTCTGTATGTACGTTAAAAAAGAATATCCTCGCATTTCCGACAAAGCAACCTTAACTCTAACTTCCATTTTCGATGACATATTTATTTTAGCAAAGTTTTTCAATTCTAGTATTAATTAAAAATGATAATCCGTCATGCTTAAAAGGTCTTGACCAAGAACTTCGGGTTGTGCTGTTATACATCGAGCTGAATATAAAACTTTAGTGTTCATTGAAACAATCGCAGATATCACATTAAATTATTATTATTTTATAAGACAATATTATTTATAACGTAAAAAATACGTTATAGTTTTATCTATGTGAACTTTTTCAAATAAAAAGAAAATTTTATTGTAAAATTTGTGTATCAATTAAATACCTACATATTTTAACTTTTGGTGCGCCGCGGAATTCCAGGAAGAATTTTGGTGTACCGTAGATGAGAAAGGGTTGCGGGGCACTGATTTACAGTGTACGTATTAATGATAGTTGTGTCACTTAAACAGGATGGAGTAAAACTACCGTTATGGTTTGAAAATTTAAAGACCTTTTAAATTTATTTTTATTTCAGAATTTTGTGAAGAAATCTTGGGGAATTTGAAATGGAACACTACACAACAGAACTGTGATCAACAATTGTTGAATTTTATTTTGAAAATCAACGGTCAATTGTTTTGACGCAGCGTGCTTATCGTCGTTTTTTAAATGTGCGTACTGGACTTTCAGCACCAACAATAAACCGCCTGGTTGCAAAATTTCGACAACATGGTACAGTAAGACACCTTCCATGTACCGGAAGACCACGTATGGTCCACACGGAAGAAAATATCCAAAACAAGAAGACGATCGGCACAACTGGGACTATCGCGGAGGTCGTTTAGAGGATTTTGGTCACATTGCACATGTTCCCGTATAAGGTTCAGCTTGTAGAAGAATTGAAGCCTATAGACTACCAACAACGGCTTGATTATGCCATTTCATTCCAAACCATAACGGTAGTTTTGCGCCACACTGTAGTTACAGAAGGAATAAGAATAAGGGTTTTCTCCAGTAAGGGCAGGCATGTGACGTTTTAGATTCCTCTTTTTGGCACATGGTTATACAGTCGGAACAAGAATATGGTTTGTTGCAGTATGAGTTTTGAAAGGCAGTTGTAACGCTGACTTGCGTGAGCTGGAGTAGTTATACATCGAATACGATAATGGTTTATGTCCAGGATGCGTCTTCAAGTCCATTATCAAATCTGAAAAAGATGGCTGATCTCAAAAAGTATGTCATAGGCATCTATAATAAAAAATGAAAATTATTAAAAAATAATTCAGAAACACTCAAAATGTTTTTACCCGCAGTCCGTGTAATCCTTTCAGAAGGCTCTAAGCATTTCTTTTTAACATCCGGCAGGTATATGTCTATTTCGGTATAAGGAATTCCCCCTCCATCTTCTTCGTGGGGACCTGGTTCCGCCTTGATGGGAATAGTCTTCATTTCAAAGGTCATCTGTAATAACAAAACAACAATACGTGATGAGCAAAAAAGGAACGTCAGTGCCATTGTTATGATTATTGTATTGATTGTTGGTTTATGTATTGTTGTTAAATTTGACTCCTGCTGACAACTACTTGCAGTAGCTGAACCTTGGCGAGTAGACATTATAATTATAAAATAATATTCTTTAATAATAAATCAAAATATCTCGACTTTAAGTCAATTTCCGGGAGAGTACAAGAAAAACAAAACAAGATTTGGAATTCAAAAAGTTGACATATTTTATTAAAAGAGTTACCGTTAAAGATACCACTGTCAAACCACCAGGAAAGGGGAAGTAGGATTAGACTTTATAATGACATTCAATTATAAGAATGACTTGAGATTTCCGCCTGAGGAACGTTTATAGCGACATGTTCTTGAGAATCTTTAGACAGAATTACCGAAATGCCGGAATCTTTATAATACATATTTATTAAAGCACTAAATACAGTAAACATGCTAAGTACAGGCGCTATCTAATATTTAAAAACAGTTTTTGAAATTAGAGAAATTTCTTACTTAGACAGTTTCCTTTAAAGCAATATTTCAAAGGTAAAATCAAAAGCACCTATGTAAGACAGGTGGGGAAGTAGAAAACCAGCAGCTGTCCTGACTGTGTCCATCTGAAACACCATTGTGATATACGCAATGCAACTTACTAGTTGGCTGAAAACTCTCGGGATACTGCAAACATTCCGTCTTTATATCCGGCAAGTCGATGTTTATATCCGTATACGGCATTTCACCTGCACCTTCTTCCTGGGACGATGGTTCCGTTTTGATGGAAAAACTCAGATAAACAGAATGAAAAAAAATAACATAGTAGTAATATGCGTATTGACAATTGGTTTTCTCATGAATATTCTTATTTCTTTCATAAATTAGAGTTTTTTATGCTAAACGACAATTATGGGTCACTGGAACGATAAATGGAATGACCAATGATACGATAGAAGAGCGTTGGATTTGACAGAAACAATTCGCCATTACTTAAAAGTTTATGAATTTGGTGAAAAATAAAACACATTTAAGTTTTTAAGAACTTTAGTTTATCAATTAATAAAACACATTTGTTTACGTCCATTATTGACATTGTGAGTAAAAAAGAGACAAAAAGGTTGTAATAATGAAATTGACGAAATGGAACCGGGATCACTCTTTGGCTCAAATTCAATATGATATAAACTTACTGATTGCTTGGTCTTAATGTGTGACAGCGGCCGTAAATAGAGATTTCCGATGTTGACGAGGCAGTTAAATACTTTTACGATACCCTATTTGCGTATTTTGATAAATACTTCCCAAGGAAAAAAGGGCCTCGAAAGGAAAACTACCCTAAATGGTTTTCGCGCGAAATTATTGGGGACATAAAGATGAAGCTCATACACCACCGGCGGTGGAAACAATCAGGTTTGGAAAGTGAACACAAGTTATTTAAAACTTATCGTACTAAAATTAAACGCAATATTTCAATAGCCCACAAAAATTATATATCGGAGGTAGAAAATAACGTGAAAAACGATCCGAAATCATTCTGGAAGTACATTTCTGACAAGAAACGTGACAGAGGTTTCTTAAGTCACGTTAATCTGAATGATCGCACACACAAAAGGTCCGACATACCGGAAGCCTTCGCAAAGTATTTTCAATCTGTCTATAATTCAGAAAAAGTTGATATTGAATCTTATGTGCCAGGACAGATTGGATCAACAAATGCTCAAAATGTTGAAATTGTAGATTACCGCTTAGCAGTAAGGAAATTGTAGATTACCGCTTAGCAGTAAGGAAATTGAAACCAAAGACATCGTACGGTCCTGACTTCATTCCACCTTTTGTCGTTAAGGGATGTTCAGAACCATTATGTAAGCCACTTCTATATATATATTTAATCTTACGGTTAAAAACGGAATTTTTCCTAAAATATGGAAAATGTCGAAAGTCACCCCTTTACACAAAGATGGCGACAAATGTCAAGCAACTAACTACCGTCCTATAACGATTCTCTCCGCACCTGCTAAGTTATTGGAATTAATTATCCATAAATATGTATATGCCAAAGATGAACCATTCTTGATCGAACAACAACATGGATTTAGACATGGCCGATCTACTACTACAAATTTAATGGTATTTACAGATTACTTGGCGAGAGCACTCGATAACAACGAGCAAGTTGACACATCTTACCATGACTTTGCAAAGGCTTTCAATAGAGTTGATCACTTAGTGTTCATTAATAGGCTCGAAGAAATTGGTTTTTCGGAAAACTTATTGAAACTCTTTTGTAGCTATCTGAGTGAAAGAGAACAATTCGTGTCCTATGGTGAGTTCAACTCAATCGCGTATCCTACAAACTCTGGTGTACCGCAGGGATCATATTTAGGATCCCTATTGTTTTTAATTTTTATAAACAATATTCCGAAAAAATAAAATTCGTCCGATTTCTACTTTTCGCCGATGACATTAAACTCTTTTTGAGAATAAGGTTGTTGGAGGACTATAGAAAGCTCCAAGAAGATATGAATGCAATAATTGACTGGAGTATTGAAAATGAACTTGGGTTCAACTTCCAAAAATGTTCAGTTATGTGCTTTACAAGGGCACAGAAGACCATATAATTTAACTACAAAATGAAAGATACGACACTGAAGCACATGGTGAACTGCAAGGAATTAGGAATTGTGTATGACATTCGCCTAGCATTTCACGCTCATATTGAAATGATCTGCAAATCAGCCACTAAAATGTTGGGTTTTGTCATACGCAATTCAAAAGACTTGACCATGGCTGTTTCAAAAAGCATTTATCTCGGGAAT
The DNA here is from genome assembly GCA_022606495.2 of Halesus radiatus. Classification (NCBI taxonomy): domain Eukaryota; kingdom Metazoa; phylum Arthropoda; class Insecta; order Trichoptera; family Limnephilidae; genus Halesus; species Halesus radiatus. The sequence continues at coordinate 220,882 of JAHDVE020012252.1, read as the reverse complement.
GCTGGGTATATGCAGCCTTAGTTCCAGAAGGGATGTTGCATTACTACAGATGGCGTATAAGCTTCTAAACGGTATAATCTCAATACCAGATATTCTGGCTAAAATAGGATTCTATGTCCAGGATAATTTTGCGCGAGGCCGCCAACACAGGCTTTTGATTCTTCTTAGGTGCAAAACTAACTTACCAATGGTGATGCCCTTGGGAAGAATCACTAGGTTAATTAACTGCCTCGCAGGAAATGCGGATATTTGCCACATGTCCTACAACGTATTTAAACGTGAAATATCATGATAGTAAACCTACATTTGGAATTTTTTTTTGTCTCACTTGTTAACTATTCAATTTTTGTAATTTTTACTTACCTATATTGCAATGTATTGGTTTATACTGTTTTTGCAAATAAATAAAACAACAACGAACAAACTCACGTACTCTCGTCCGTCACGTTGGTGTTGGGTACTCAATATGTTTTACAGCGAATGCATTAAAAAAGCTGGTCAATTCAGTTTAAGGCGATATATTCTTTCAAAAAACAAGCACCAATTAAGAAGCTTGTATGTTAATCAACACAGCGAGAACCGGCGTACGTACAAGGCGAAACGCGGCGGTCAATTCCAAAGTTTTGAAGAAACCACAATGGAAAAGTAGAAGTGTAAGAATTATAGAAACTTTGCTATTAAAAGTTAGTGAAATAATCTCAAGATGTGTGAATTTAACTGAACTATTGTGTATTTTATACGATATTACATTAGATAGGCAGAGCAACAATCACTGGGTGTCAAGAGAGATAAGGAAGCAAAGGACTAAGGACCGAAGACGCATAAACTTGACATATCCATAGATAAGAGATGAATAAAGAGAATTATCACAAATTAATCCAAAAAGTGTAATAGGGATGACAGCATGATAACCAATGAAATTCCCACATTTTTGTACGGGAAAGTGTAGATATATTTTTTCTTGTGGCAACCCACGCAATAAATGTCAAACATTCTGCGAGCGTTGCGTGTTCAGCTGTAAAAATTGTAATCAAGTTATTAAGATGAGTATTTTTGTTGAAAAGTAAGTAAAAAAAACTCAATCATATCAATGTGATTAGTTATTTTTTCATTAAATAACCAATTACATCAGTATGAATAGTTCTTTTTTCATTAAATAACCTATGTGCTCGTGTTTGCAGCGAACTTGGAAACAATTTTTCGGCGAGGGAAGTTAACCTCTTAAAAGACTTACTGCAAAAGTATGGAAGCGTTATTCTGTGTAAAAAAACTGACGCATTGGGCTCACGTGACAAGGATAAAGCCTGGACTACGGTGACAAACGAGTTCAATGCGTCGACAAATGTGCTTCGTACAATGAAACAATTAAAGTACAAGTGGGAATATATAAAGCGCGTTGCTAGAAAGGTATTACAATGGTGCTCATTTGATGGTATCTTTGATTAAGTTACTCTCCCTGGTTTATTATTGAAAAAATGTGTTTTGTTTATTTTAGGATGCTGCAAGGCAAAAACAATTGCTTCAAAAAACAGGTGGTGGACCTCCTCCTCCGCCAATGTCGGACACTTCAGAATGGGTTTCGAGTGTTATGAAGGAATCCATTGTGGGCATGTCATCAACATATGATGGAGATTGTAAGTTATCATAAACATGTAATATTCTGAAGGAAATAAATGTATATAGGGTGTCGGATGCAGTAGAGATGTGCCAGGAGCCAGGAGCCTGAATTATCTCTTACCTTCTCCAAAAGGTGAACGGTGCGATAAATATTGTTGTCTGATTATTACATCATGTTTTGCAATTAGTTATATATTGTGGGAAAGAGAATATGGCAAACAGCTATTTTTTAATGTGTCTTAAATAAAGGTAATGTTTAAAAAAAACATGTGTGATTTGTTTCTATATAAATATTATTTTCCTGGTTAAAAGCAATGAAAACAGTTGTTCGGCTTAAGTCTTTTACGGGACATAGCGACATCCAACATTCAGTTAAAATTATAATGTCAAAAATATTAATCAAACCGACAAGTGTTACAAGTAGGTTATTAAAGTTCTTATCAACGCTGCGAATATTTGTTGAAACTACGCATACTAATTCAAAACATAAAGTATGAACTCGTACAAAATGTACAGTATGTTACGTATTATGCACTTGTATATTATGTATTATCTGCATGTCTTCCAGAATACAAAACCACGTTGCTTTTCTTCATTATGTCGTACACCATTGTAATATATATATTTAGCACTGCATATTTGATTACCAACATTTGAAATATAATTTTTTGTAATACCTGCAACTTAATTTTAGTAGTTTATATGCTCATTACATAAATGTCACATATATATACCCAATATATATTGTGTTATTTTTATGTCATCACAAAACCTTTCATATTTTAGTATTATGCACAAAAAAAAGGAAATGTATAAAAGCCCATCCGGGCATTACCTATTAATATTCAAAATAAATGTGTCTTTAGTGAACATGAATTTGGTACTAGAAACCGATTTTTACTCACCGTGTGTTAGCATGTGAGGTTAAAGATATGTCTTCTGTAATAATCACAGTAGAACCATGCAAAAAGCTTTTCTCAACAGTGAGTACGCAAGTGTGCCTTCAAATTTCCCTTTTGTGAACTTGAATACGTGCAGTCGGAACATGAAAAAGGTTTTTCCCTACTGTGAACCAACATGTGGCGCTTCATATCTCCCTTCCGTGAACATGAATAATTACAGTCGGAACATGACAAAGGTTTTTCTCCACCGTGATTCAGCATGTGTATCTTCAAATATATCTTGTCTGTATATGAATTGTTGCAAACGGAACATGAAAAAGGTTTTTCACCACTGTGAGTCAGCACGTGGCGCTTCATATCTCCCTTCCGTGAACATGAATGGTTACAGTCGGAACATGAAAAACGTTTTTCACCACTGTGAGTCAGCATGTGGCGCTTCATATCTCCCTTCCGTGAACATGAATAATTACAGTCGGAACATGAAAAACGTTTTTCCCCACTGTGAACCAGCATGTGGCGCTTCATATCTCCCTTCCGTGAACATGAATGGTTACAGTCGGAACATGAAAAAGGTTTTTCACCACTGTGAGTCGGCATGTGGCGCTTCATATCTCCCTTCCGTGAACATGAATAATTACAGACGGAACATGAAAAAGGTTTTACTCCACTATGAGTCTGCATGTGTCTCTTCAAACTTCCCCTGTGTAAATATGAATAGTTACAGTCGGGACATGAGTAAGGTTTTTCTCCAGTATGCGTGCGCAGATGCTGTTTTAACAACGACTGATTTGAGAAGGAGTAGTTACAATGTGGCGAAGAGTATGGTTTTTCCACAGGATTCGTCTTGAGATCTGTCATTAAGTCTGAAAAAGATTACGGGTAAAGCTGTGTATGTGTAAGAACAGTAAAATTTACAAAACAAATTGAGAGCACGACTTTAATATTTAATTCCAACAAACAACCGGTTTACCTCCTGTCTGGGGAATACTCTCACAGTGCTGTGAGCATTCCTTCTTAACATCCGGCAGGTCTATGTCTATTTCGGTATAAAGAATTCCCACTCCATCTTCTTCTCGGGGTCCTGATTCCCCCTTAATGGGAACAGTCTTCACTTTAATGCTACCTGGAATAAAAGAACAATATGTACGATGATATATATATATATATATATACATATCTATTCAAAAAAATATATTAATAACAAGAGTGGTCATGGATCCCGAACGTCTGAATGTAAGATAAGACATTTATTTACATAAAATTGTCATACATCCGATACGACTTTACCGCTTGTGACGGACTCATTACCATATAAACTGATATCGCGAAGAGGCGAAATCCCATGACCCCTCCCGCAGCGCAGACTTGACAGTTCCTGATTTTGTTTTAAATAGGGTTATCTGGAAAATCGGGTGCACTTGAATAATCCAGTCACCATACCCCAACTAAAGACAAATATTCCGATCCCGACATTCGACTTCCGAACGTCACCGGCCGTTGCTTCGCTGTTCAAAATGGACCGAAACATTACAATTAAAAACTATTAATCCCGAGCGGTTTATGTCAAATAGTTTTAAATAATTTTGGTGCCAGATTCGAGGAATGTCAGCGGCCTGATTGTGGATCTTAAGATGATATTATTTTTAAGAAACGCATTTTCCAGTTTGTCTACTTTTATCCTAATAAACATTTATTTTCATACGACATGCGGCTTTCATTTTACAGAGTTTTCGAAAGTGCAAAAACAATCGAACCCATAATATGCAATCCATCTTACTGACTGTCGTAGTACTCTCCGTATACAGCAAACATTCCTTCTTCACATCTGGGAGGTCTATATCTATATCCGTGTATGTCATGTCATCTCCGCCTTCTTCCTGGGGGTCTGGTTCCGTCTTGATGGAAACACTCTCTGGATTTAGTAGATCCATGGTACTGCTGTGGTAGTGTTAAGGTAATTGTTCAAAAGTCCAAAGAATATACTTGAAACAGAACACTGTTATTTGAACAAGTCGTGTGTAAAATAAATAATAGGAAATCTAATTTATAAATTATTCTCGTTTCGGTTGGAATATTCTGTCAAAACAATGAAGTCTTGTGGAATACAAATCATATGAAATCTAATTTATAAATTCGGAGGAACGTACATTGGAGGAATTGTTTGGATATCAGCACTGGAATAAGATAACAGAATGAATTTAAATCAAAACCGGGAAGTTATTTAAAGACACCGTACACTACAACTTGATCTCTAAGGTCACCGGAAGGCGCAAAGGGTAACATTTGAATTTATAAAAACAGGAATGAATCGAACCGGGAAGAAAATGGACCACCACCTTTATTCAGGATGTCAGTTTCAATTGCAACACGTGCAATTTCAATTCAATTCTTCATTCCTTTTAAAAATTTTGCAAATTTAAAAGGAATTTTTAAAGATATCATACATACATGATGTAGAGCATCCAAAATAGCTACTCATAAGAAACATATACTAAAAAACAGAAGATAGACATACATAATCTTAGTAAATTGCATACAACACATACTGGTATTACACAAATAGCAACAAAGCTTTATGTTTAAACGCAGATTCATTGATGGTAAATACGTCGGTATCCGAAGTGATTCTATTTAACAGCAAGATATCCCCCCACCGGAATGACCATTGGCAAGCTGGTCCTGCTAGTCGGGAGACAAAACAGTCTATGCTGTCGGTGACGGAGATCTATGATTGCCGAGTTTTCGAACCATCCGCAAATGTCTCTGAAGAAATGTCTAACAATGAACCCACTCTTAAGCTTTCTCCTTGCTAATGAGTTAGATAATATTATGAGAACCCGAATGACTCTAAAATTCCTTGCAGTACATAGGACGAAACCCAGGATTTTTAATTAAGTACTACAGGTCACTGCAATGTGAGCCTGAAATGAAAGCCTTCTATCAAACACGATACCAAGATCTTTCATAGTGGGGACCCGTTTTAAACTTCGGGCGTTCATAGTATACCGGTAAAACAAAGTATGACACGCCCTTGAGAAAGAAAAAATGAAGCATTTAGAAACGGCGTGATGGTTAGTTAGTTAGTTACCGATAGTATAGATGTGAATAAAGCAAAGAGTGTGTGGCAATTTGGAACAACGGCCGCTATAAAATGAGCTGCAAGCAATACGAACAGAGTGATTAATACTCGGGTAGAAAATATCAGCATTAGAACTTACCAATAACTAGAACAAGCACGGGACGATTGATTTAACCTAGTGGGTTCAATAGTGTGAGGGATATCGTGCAGAATTAGAGTTCAGAAAAAGGACGATACTACTCGCGGAGCTCAAAAAGCATATGTCATGTGAGGTTATCCATAGACATTTATGAAGTCATAGACTAGAAAATAAACTATTTGTTTTAAGTAGGTACTAGAATGAAGTCCAGCGAGTTAACTTTTTTTGTTCACTTTGATTCAAAGAATTTGATAAGACGTTGGTTAGTGCAGTGGGTAAAATTCTAGGAATAACGCAAAAAGGTTAGGAACTGAAAAGCAATCTAAGGTAGTTACAACAAGTCAATTATCTTGATATTCGTGGGGTTAGTCTTAAACTAGGGTTAATCTTAATTAGACCCAAACATTCAATAAAACTAGTTTGGCAAGTACTTAAATCTACTTGTTAATTTATTTATTTTATTTACTTTTTTTTGGGAAAATTAACAGCGAATCCGTAATTTTCATATATAAAACAATAAAAACAATAAATTATGACAATTATAAATTTTCCTCTGCTGATGATAAATACTATGAGTAAAGTGTGACAATGTACAGTTTTTCAACAATTAGCTTAAACAATGTCAATCGGGGTGGATGGGAACATAGGAGTTGGATAAAGGTAATAAGGTGATTTAAGTTAACTAGTTTAAGAGTGGTCGCATTATGGATTTTAATTTTATATCAGTTAAAAATGTCAATATGGTAATAATTTAAATTAAACGAGTATGTAGATCTGTAGATAAAAGAGTTTTGTTTGGAATTGGTTTTACAATGAGGGTTATAAAAAGTAAGTGGCTGTCTGCTGTTGCGATTTGGGATATGAAATAATAGGCGTTTGAGAAGATCAGGGCTATCAACTAGGTTGCGTGCGATTTTAAATAACATTACGGAATCAGCTATATTTCTTCGGCAGATCAATGTCTGTAAATTAAAGAACTGTGCGGAGTCTTCATTGCTAACATGAGATCTAAAAGAGCGGAAGTTTAGGTACCTTAAAAATCTATTTTGGAAGCTTTCAATTCTGTTTTTATGTAGTGCATATCCTGGGTTCCATACCTGAGAAGCATATTCCAAAATAGTGCGAACATATGAGAAACAAAGTGTTTTGAAAGTGCTAATATCGTTGAACTGTTTACAGGGACGGATGACGAAACCAAGCATAGATGATGCTTTAGTTACTATACGGTCGATAGGTTTATTAAAATTCAATTTATTATCCAGTATGAGCCCCAGTACGGTCCTTACTTTCTGATTTCATAGATATCGGTTGACAATTAATTGAGTAATCATGAGTAAATACGTTTTTATTTTTGGTAAAGCGCACGACGAAGCATTTAGAGATATTAATTTCCAAAAAGTGGGCATTACAATAGACATTCAAAGGATGCAAATCATCCTGCAGCTTCTGACAATCCTCGATTGAATTTATATATGAAAAGATTTTCATGTCAACTGCATATAGGAAGGTTTGTGAGTTTAAAAAACAATTACTAACATCATTGATATAAATATTAAATAATAAGGGACCCAATAACCTGCCTCGAGGGACACCAGATATAACAGTAGCAGTGTCGGATTTATATCCAGCCACCACTACTATTTGACTACGGTTCGAGATATAAGAAGAGAGCCAACGATAAAGATCGCCGTGAATACCAATTTTTAAAAGTTTGTTTAATAAGGTGGTGTGATCAACCTTGTCGAACGCTTTGCCTGTAATTTTTTATATCAGTTTTTTTACCATTCTTGAAGATGGGAGATACATATGCGGATTTTCAAGTAAGAGAAACAGTGCATTCGGTTAGGGAACGGTTAAAAATTAAAGATAAAGGTAAGGCTTAATTGTGCGCACATCTTTTTATGAGAATTGGGGTATTTCATCAGGACCAGCGCATTTGTGGATGTCAATTTCTTTAAGGTATTTTAATACCATTTCCTGTGTCACCCCAATACTACTTATACTAGATATGTGATTCCCGTTGCCAATAGGATCGGGGGGAGGTTTATCTTTGGTTGTACTGAAAACCGAACTAAAACATTCGGAAAATAAATTTGCAATATCTTTTCCGTTGTTGGCTTTCAGTTCTCCTAAATACATACATTTTGGAACACCTTGGGATTTATTGAAAGATTTGACGAATTTTTTTGGTTTAAGTAAATGTTATTTTCAATATTACTTAAGTAACGAGATTTATTTAGTCTTTGTACTTACTTTGTACTTGTTAAGTCTTTGTACTTAAAATTAACTAATTACTTCATTAAATATACATAAAAGATTGTATTCTTAAAATTAGAGGTTCACTGGCTTATTTGTACGAAAAAGTTGTTTCTTAAAGATAGAGATTCACTTGGCTGACAGGGTGGAAGAATTATCATGAGAGTCAGAGGCACTTCCCTTTACTGTTGGCTGTCCAGGTTCCAGTGGCTGTTTTGTATGCAGAGTCCTCGCATTTGCACTAGGTATCCAAGTACCTCCGGATCGGGAGTAGGTACAAACGCGGCAATAATCAGAGGCATGGGCGGTCTCCGGGTTTGATCTCAGAAGGGCGAAGATCAGTAACTTCCCGAGCAGAAGCGGGGGTTCAGTCGCGGTACAGAGCCTGGGCAACTCTGCCGTAGATCTCCGAAGGGCGAAGATCGCCTTCTGCGACGGAAGCGTAACTCTCACTCGCGGAACAGTGAATGGGCGACTCAACCGTATATCTCCGAAGGGCGGAGATCGGACTTCCTTCTCGGAGGGAAGCGTAAAATTCACTCGTCGTCAGAGAACCTGGGCGGCCTCTCCGAGGAGCGAGAATAGGAACCTTCCTGATAGGAAGTTTCAAGCCAACTCTCTTTCCTGCGCGGAAGAGTGAACCCGACTGTCTTTTCGTCGGAGAGCCCTCTGTAGGGATCTCGTTCTTCCTTATTATATTTTTTTTATATAAACATAACTTTCTTGCTAGAAAAGCTTAAGAGAGCGACATATATCGTCTTGTGGAGCTTTTGATTAGAGTGAATTACAATCCAATATTTTTTGATTCAGAAAACTCGTTGCAACGTAAAACCACGAGATGGCAGTTAGAAAGAGGGCATGTCCTCTTTTAAACAACGTCAAGCGATTGGATCAAATCGACGAAAGCGTTACCAATCAAACAGGCGTTTTACATAAATAACAATTAGTGGTGACAGGACAAAGGAAATATCAATTATTTATGGGAATCTAAAGGGTTCAGATCGACGGCCGATAAGGTAAATATTGATCTAGAGGACAAAAAGTACACGGAAGGTCGTGAACTTTCGTTCCACGAACGTGATTCCATTGAAAAATATCATTTTCAGAAGAAAGGTTTAATAGTGAGGTCATTCTCCCCAGAGGCATGATCATTGGTAGGTTAGTCCTGCCTCTACGAAAAATAAACAGCCTGTGTCGTCTCGCTCTGGAGAAGTTATCAGGGACATAGAGTGACATCTTTTCCAGAACATCAGGATTGCAAATGTACCCGTTTAGCAGCTTGTGTGCTACTAACACCATTGCAATTTTTCTCCTTACGTCTAGACGATTTAGTCCCAGCATTCCCGCGAGGAAATCTGAGGGATACAACAAAGGGTAGTACCCAAACTCTCGCATGTACAAGTACCGCATGAACTTTTTATGCACCTTTTCTACATCATTTGAGTAGAGGGCATCTTCGGGTCCCCATATTACTGATCCACTCTCGAGAATGCTGCGAACCAGAGTGAAGTAGAGCATTTTTATGACTGCTGTGTTGGAAAAAGATTTTGCGTTGCAGATTACAAATCCTAGCATTCGCATCGCAGAGTTGCACACTGAATCGATATGAGAACGGAATGTCAGGCGTGTGTCAAAAGTGATTCCTAAATCCTTCATTAGTAAAATATGTTTTAACGAGGTACCAGACATTTTATAGTTATAATATAGAGTACTCCTAGCCCTTGTATAGCACATAAGTGTACACTTTCCGCTGTTAAAATAGAGTTTATTCCGATTACTCCATTCTACGATTCCGTCGATATCGGTCTGTAAACGAATAGAATCCACTTTTGACGTTATCTTGATATAAAGTTTAATATCGTCAGCAAATAACAAAAAATTTACAAATTTTATAAACAGAGCTATATCATTTATAAACATAGAAAATAATAGAGGTCCTAAATTAGACCCTTGAGGGACCCCAGAGTTTGTGACGTAATGTATCTATCAAATCTATATGGCCGTTATTTATTTTATGTTTATGTATATGCAAGGTTTAATATATATATAAAACCATTTATTATATTTATGTATATTTCCTATAAAAAACAATTTATTTTATTAATATATACTTTCTCTAACATCTAAAATTAAAACTCACCTTACTAATTATCAACATCCCAATCGATTTTTATTAATTCAAAGGTCGTTATCATTCTAAATAAACCAATAAATCCAAATTGTTACGCTTCCCGACGGGGGTCTCTGACACCCAAAATATACAGTCGCATATCTCAATGACCTACGTCCTCTACTGTATTTAACTAGGTCAACATTCCAAATCACTCCCTTCTTTTATGGAAATATGTAGATACGTATAAGTATGTATATATATTCGAATTTCAGTACATCTTACAAAGAATAGGTACTTTAACAAATGTCGACATTTAATTGAAAAATAACTATCATCTTTTGCGATGAACCACCATTTTTAGTGATCACGTACTTGTAGTTTGCGTACATTTGCGTGGCACTATAGGTCAGCAGATTGGTTCGGTCTGCGGGTGCATTTTAATGCTTTCCCATGGTCAGCTGTCTGTTTTCAGACTTCGAATCCGTCCAGATGTGCCCAGGAAATTAGTGAAGTCATCACATCTGCGATGGATGGCTTCAAGGGCGGGCCATCACATCTTAAAAGGGGCAGTGGGGGGGAGGCCATCTCAACTTGGGGAATTTGAAATGGAACACGACACAACAGAACTGCGATGAACAATTGTAGAATTTTATTTTGAAACTCAATGGTCAATTGTTTTGACGCAGCGTGCTTATCGTCGTTTTCTTAATGTGCGTACTGGACTTCAGCACCAACAATAAACTGCCTGATTGCAAAATTTCGACAACATGGTACAGTAAGACACCTTCCATTTTTTTATATGAATACCGCACAAGAGTCCCAACTGATCCCAACCGTCTGGAGCTATGAGACTATGGCATTCCCAAATGGGGAATGTTGTGAGACAGAAGATATTGGGGAGGGGAAGGAGAAGGGGAAGAGGAAGGTGGGTAAATACCTGACTATTCAGATCTGGTAACCAAACACGGCTAAAAGCCATTTCAAGCAACGTTTCAATTCTGAATGGTTGTCTTTCACCAGGGCGATACTCAGAGTATCTTCCACTCTGGAACGTGCGCTAATATACCATATATTATTTTTTAAATTAATTAGTTGTGAAACAATACTCAGAGTATCTTCCACTCTGGAACGTGCGCTAATATACCATATATTATTTTTTAAATTAATTAGTTGTGAAACAATACAAATTAATTAAATAAAATTTACTTGCGCACGCCGGGATTTGAACCCACGACCTTCGGATTCGTAGTCGAGAACCTTACCCCTCGACCATGGAGGCCGTCAAGGGGTTCCATGTACCGGAAGACCACGTATGGTCCACACGGAAGAAAATATCTAAAACAAAAAGACGTTCGGCACAACTGAGGCTATCGCGGAGGTCCGTTCAGAAGATTTTGGTCACATTGCACATGTTCCCGTATAAGGTTCAGCTTGTGTAAGAATTGAAGCCGATAGACTACCAACAACGGCTTGATTATGCCATTTCATTCCAAACCATAACGGAAGTTTGGCGCCACCCTGTAGTTACAGTAGGAATATGAATAAGGTTTTTCTCCAGTATGGGCAGGCATGTAACGTTTTAGATTCCTCTTATTGGCACATGAAAATGCAGTCGGAACAAGAATATGGTTTGTTTCAGTGTGAGTGCGGAAGGGCAGTTGTAACGCTGACTTGCGTGAGCTGGACTAGTTATACATCGAATACGATAATGGTTTATGTCCAGGATGCGTCTTCAACTCCATTATTAAATCTGAAAAAGATGGCTGATAAAGCTCAAAAATTATGTCATAGGCATCTATAATAAAAAAATAAAATTATTAAAAAATAATTCGGAAAAACACAAAATGTTTTTACCTGCAGTCCGTGTAATCCTTTCAGAGTGCTCCAAGCATTCCTTTTTAACATCCGGCAGGTCAATATTTAAAAACAGTTTTTGAAATAGAGAATGTGCGACGATTTACTTTAATGACAACATATGGTGAGACAACAGCTTGAGAAATTAGGAACAGTATGCGGGCATAATAAATAAATAAATTTCTTACTTCGACAGTTTCCTGTAAAGCAATATTTCAAAGGTAAAATCAAAAGCACCTATGTAAGACAAGTGGGGAAGTAGAAAACCAGCAGCTGTCCTGACTGCGTCCATCTGAAACACCTTTGTGATATACGCAATGCAACTTACTAGTTGGCTGAACACACTCGGCATACTGCAAACATTCCTTCTTTATATCCGGCAGGTCGATGTTTATATCCGTATACGGCATTTCACCTGCCCCTAATTCCTGGGACCCTGGTTCCGTCTTGATGGAAAAACTCAGATACACAGATTGAAAAAAAATAACATAATAGTAATATGCGTATTGACAATTGGTTTTCTCATGAATATTCTTATTTCTTTCATAAATAATAGTTTTTATGATAAACGACAATTATGGGTCACTGGAACGAGAAATGGAATGACCAATGATACTGATATGACGGTGCGTCGGGCAGTAGGTATTATTTCTAGGAATAACTCAAAAAGGGAGGAATAGAAATGCGATCTTAGGTAGTTACAAGTAATTTATTTTTATATACGTGGGGTTAGTCTTAAAACTAGAGTAAAACTTAATTATACATAATAAATTTAATAAAACTAGATACGCAATTACTTAATTCTACTGTTAAAGTCTTTGTACTTAAAATTAGAGGTTCAATGGCTGACATTGTGGGAGGAATTATCATTAGAGTCAGAGGCACTTCCCTTTTTGGTGATGACTGTCCAGGGTCCAGTGGCTGCGTTGTATGTAGAGTCCTCGCATTCGCACTACGTATTCGTGTACCTCCGGATCGGGAGTAGGTGCAACGCGGCGATAATCAGAGGCATGGGCGGTCTCCGATGTTGATCTCCGAAGGGCGAAGATCAGTTACTTCCTTCTGGGATGGAAGCGTAGAATTCGTAGAGCGTAGAGGACCTGGGCGGCCTCTCCAAGGAGCGAGATACTGCAACCGACTCTCCGTCCTGGGCGGACTCTTGCTTCCTCGGTGGAAGACTGCACCTCACTCGTGCTTCCTTGGTGGAAGCTTTCACTCGACTCTCCGTCCTGGGCGGACTCTGGCAATCGTCTCTCCTAGAGCCCAGTGTCCTTCTGTCTACCTGTCTACCTGTATTGTTCAGCGGTCGTTCCATCAGCGGCTCAATTCCTTTGAGGGGATTATCGCCGTCCCATAAAATCACAAAGGAATTGCGGAATTTCCCAAAATAGCAGTTAAGATTATATTATTTTAGTTACGATTTTTCTAACAATAGGCTCGGCTAGCCTTTGTACTAAATTTATTTTATGGCCGGTCTAATCTGGGAATTCCTATTATTTAAAATGCACATTTTAAATCTAAATATTTCGGTGAATTCGGTCAATTATTTTAGGTGATTACAAAAGGCTATATCAATACGATAGAAGAGCGTTGGATTTGACAGAAACAATTCGCCATTACTTAAAAGTTTATGAATTTGGTGAAAAATAAAACACATTTGTTTACGTCCATTATTGACACAGTGAGTAAAAAAAGACAAAAAGGTAGTAATAATGAAATCGACGAAATGGAAACGGGATAACTCTTTCGCTCAAATTCGATATTATATAAACTTACTGATTGCTTGGTCTTAATGTGTGACAGCGACCGTAAATCAACAACGAACAAACTCATGTACTCTCCTCCGTCATGTTGGTGTTGGGTACTCAATATGTTTTAGAGCGAAAGCATTACAAAAAAACTGGTCAATTCAGTTTTAGGCGATATATTCTTTCAATAAACTATAACCAATTCAGAAGCTTGGATATTAGTAAACACAGCAAGAACCGGCGTACGTATTAGGCGAAACGCGGCGGTTAATTCCAAAGTTTTGAAGAAACGTCAATGGAAAAGTAGAAGTGTATGAATTTTAGAAACTTTGCTATTACAAGTAAGTGAAATTATCTCAAATTGTATAAATTTAACTAAACTATTATGTATTTTGTACGATATTACATTAGATAGGCAGAGCAACAATCACTGGGTGTCAAAAGAGATAAGGAAGCAAAGGACAAAGGACCGAAGACGCATAAACTTGAAATATCCATAGACAAGAGATGAATAAAGAGAATTATCACAAATTAATCCAAAGTGTTGAAATTCCTAACGGAGAATTCTAGTGACGGTTGATAAGACGCTTATTAATGCAGTGGGTTATAATTATAGGAATAAGGCAAAAAGGGTTAGGAACTGAAAAGCAATTTATGAATTTACTATAATGCATTTATTTTTCTAATCTTGGGGTTAGTCTTAAGCTAAAGTCAATCTTAATTAGATATAAAATACCATTAAAATCAGAGTGAAGTACAAAACAGTGTGAACGATGCAGCTGTAAGCCACGAGAGGCATGGTCTGAATTACTTCTCATTTTTGTTTTAATTCTGAAATTAATTTTCATCGTATGAGTATTTGTACAGACGTAATAATAATAATATTAATGTTTCATCATTTTCTTTTTCTTAAGGCAACATAATAAATAATGATATCCCGTGTTGAGGATTTCATTGAAACAATATTAAATTACCTTATATTAAATTGATGAACAAAATAAAAATAATTGTCTGGTGAGGTGTTTTAACTGTGGTTGCGTGGTTTCGGTGTTAGTGTGTATTTGGTGATAATGTGTTTTATATTTCAGATCTACCCAAAGGTAGATCTGAAAGGTATCCAGTGTTTTATATGATTTTTAAATTTATTATTGTTGTTGTGATTTTAAAGGCTAATGGGATTTTGTTGTAGAGTTTAGAACCATACAATAAGAAGTTTTTTGTTAAAATGTTGTGTTTGTGGTTCCTTGTTGTTTCTGTTTTTGACTTTGAGATCTAGTGATTGTTGTTATTTCTTGTTTTTTTTATTAATGTAAATTATTATTGGTATAAGAGGATAATTGTTTTATTGGCATAGGGTTAAGTGTGTTAATTATTTTTATTTTTAATTATTATAGTACTAGTTCTTACATGGTCTTTAAGTATAAGTTTCATGATGGCTGTCTGTGTTCCAATGAATAAATTAAGGGTATTATCATTAGCACTGCCCCATCCGATAATACCATACTCTAATAGTGATTGGCGGAGCCATGTAGATCTTAGTAAAAAAGAACAAAATAGCGGGTTCCATTGCCATTTTGAACATTAATTTCCTCAATGTTTGAAACCTTAAGAAGCAGATATTAGATATTAGAATATGTATGAATGTGAAAGAAGCAAGGAGTGTGTGTCGATATGGAATTGTATGGTGGTCCATCCTCTCTGCCTACCCGTACGGTAAAAGGACACGATGGTTAGTTAATCTGTTTCACCTACATTTAAGTAATTTTATTTTTTAACATTGAATGTTCACTTTATAAATTTATATCCCCACCTGATTGATTTTTTGAGTGTTTTACTTCCAAAATATTATGTCGTATATTCCTTCTATTTAATCTACGTGATGCATTTTAGTCATTTATTTTTACTCCTTTTTAGGAACTGTGATTATTGAATTAATCCAATGGCAACTTTTGTCAAGTGGCAATATTAACACGAGCATGCGTGTTCAGCAGCGAACGAAATGTCTGAGCGTGTAAAAAAACGAACAGACTTCTTGTTACGTTGGTTTGCAGTTCATAATTAAAAATCATTACATATTAAAATCTCCTGCGTTTTACTCCTTTTACTCCTGATAAATCATCGTGTGACTAAAGTGAAATAATGTTTATCTGTTTTAAATAAGAATTCTATCAGTTTAAATGTCAGATCCCATCCTTTACACTGGCATCCCGATATTTTGTACTGATCAGTAAATATTGTAAATTTATATTTACCATATTAATTTGTTTTTATATTTATGAAAATGATTTTTTCCTTAATTTATTTAAGCGTTTTCATTCCAGTTAGTACTTTTATGTTTCTAAACATCACATAATAATAATAATTAATAATAATTGGATCATTTCTATAGCGCCGCTTTTGCGAGAAATCACCTCAGGGTCGCTGTACAAATATTACTTCCTATTCTTATATTATTCTTCTACAACGTCTATTCTACGAATTTATTATTATTATATTTTTTTTTTGTTTTACATTTATTTTCTCTTTTTGGACAGGCTATCATTACACATTATTTATAGATCATATAAAGAGATGCAGTTAAATTAACAAAACTAAATTTAATGTTAAATTGGAAAATAAAAAGAAGCTAACTGTATTTATTCCTTACGATATATTGCAAGACGCTAATACAAATGATAGTGATTAATAATAATAATAATAATAGTTGGATGATTTGTAGAGCGCCGTTTTTGAGAAAAATCACCTCAAGGGCGCTGATTGTTTTCATTATATTCAAGAGTGTATTTAAGCTAAGACAAAGAATTATTATCCATATTTTTAGGATACATAACACAGAATACTCTTAAAAGGGTGGAGCGGCGGGGGAGGATGGTGGCAGGTGGGATTGATCCAGAGGGCCCTCAAAATCTTCTTTGTCTTGATGACGCCCCTGGGCGGCGTGACGGGACGGTTGGTGTTGATCTGCACGTACGCCAGGCGTTTGTCAGCCGGCTTCAGGATCCGGAAGGAACACTTCAGCGTGTCGTCCACTGACATCATTGCTCCTGCATTATCGAATTCTCCGCAGTACCAGTTGCTTCTTGGTAAAGAACTCACACCCGTCCTCTACCACCTGATGCACCCGGCAGATCAGGTCAAAGTCGTGCTTGTTGAGGAACTTGGCCACTATCTCAATGACGAAGGTAAAGGCTCGTTCTCGCCCCAGCTGGCGGTGTCCTAGTTGGGGTCCCAGCAGCCCACTTCCCAGTTGTATACAATATTTTTTTACAACCGCCGTAGCCTGAGTAACCCGACTAACTTTTGGCACTTCACTAGTACATGTGTTAAGGCCTTCGACCGACCGCCAGATGTGACCGATGACCGTTAAGTTAATTCGGCAGAACGAAGCAGATTTCAACTCAAAATATTTGAAATATTAAGGTTTTTATTATAAACTTGATTTAAGCTCGAATCGACAGCAATAAAATTATATTATTTTTATAAAAAGAACCTAAAAATTATTGCGGTTATTTTATGCTATTTTTACACCGGGAAAATTGATAACTTCCCAATACTTCCATGTTAAATCAGGAGCGACTATAAAACGCAGCTGGCAGCCACGAGGGCGCCTAGACTACTGTTACTACTACACACTAGTTAAACAACGTACAAATATATAATATAGTGTGCTATGTAATAATGTAGAATAATTTTCTCGGCTTACCCGCGTAATGTAGTCCTTAAAAGGACTTTACAACTCCTAACGTTTCGGACAAATCACATTGTGCATCTTCAGAGGCTTTATGTTTTTTATTTATTTTTTATTGTATAATATTAATTATATACAGTGGGAACTTATACCCGCTAAGCCACTGCAAGTAGCTTGTCAGCAGGAGTTTATTTCCACAATATAATATAATACAACAATAAATAACAATCATCATACAAATGTAGGGCAAAATTATTATATTTAGGCGCATGCATCGTGTGCTGTACATAAGTTGAAAAAAAAATTAAAGAGAAAAAATAATGGTAAAAGCATTACAGTTTTGTTATTGAGATACTAGAGTCCAATTTTAAAAAACCAATTTAAATAATATTATAAAAATGTCAATATCATACAAAATTATAAAAGTACCAATATTACAAAAGTATCAATATTATAAAAATATCAATATTATAAAAACATCAATACTTTTAAAAATATTAACATTATAAAAACATTAATATTACAAAAATATAACTATTACGTAAATATCAGAAATATCAAAGCATCTGTAAGTATTAAATAAATTAAGAAATAATTTTTTTTTTTTTAAATATACATATATACATAAAACAGCAGTACAGGTGGTCACAGTGTCTGGATGGTTTTTTAGGGAAATGTCTTGGCCGTTGAAGTTTAATTTATTGATTGGTGGTATTGGGTGATCAGTGTTAGATATTTCTTTGATAATATGTCAGATTTTTTGTTATTATTATCGGCTATTATTGGACAGTTTCTTTTTATAGTAGTTTTCTTTCGTAGTTTTAATGAGATTATTACAGATTTTTCTGTATTTTTTATAAAATATTTGGGCTTGAGTGTCCGGATTTTTTTATACAATAAGTTAGGCCAGCTATGATCCACGGTTTCGGTTTTTTATTTTTTGAAATTTTCAAAGGGGAGTGCTCGATAAGTTTGTGTATTTGAATAACCTATTTTCAAAACTAAGTATTGAAGTTAGTTTCTCGAAATTAATATTTTTCTTTTTATATTAGAATGTGATGTTCCGGTAATGGGTTTCTATGCATAAGGCCAACTACTATCGAGTAGTGTCTGTTTTGGCCGATTGATATACAGTTCCCTGGGCATTTATTTCGTTCTTAGAAATATGTGATCAATACATGAACCAGCCGTATCAGTTACTCTAGTAGGAACATTAATACGAGAAACAAGCACGAGTTGAATCATGAAATTTTAGAATCTAGTGTTTACGTTGATATAGGCGTAAGTAAATCAATGTTAATGTGACCAATTACCATTAGTTCTTCATTTGATGAACAGTTCAATAAGGCTAAGTCTAGGGATTTTAGAAAGGATGAAATATTTTGTTGTTAAGGTGACCTATATAGTGCTAGAATTGTGGTTTGGTTGGTCTTTTATTTTATTTTAAGGCAGTTGGCGTTATCGATGAATAGTTGAGAGATAATCGGGTTTAGTACTGTATAATATTATGTAATTTTTTTATGAATATGCACCTAAGGAGTACTGTAGGAGTAATATTAAGAATAAGCAAGAATGTATGTAATATGTTGTTTAAGTTTATTTAGAGTAAAGCGCACTTGAAGTGAAATCACACAAAACTGCGCTATCTCAATGCTTTGTTATTATTATCATTATTATTATTTAGCTCGTATTTAACGTAGACAATTACTCCATCTAACTGTGTCTTATTATTTTGTGTGTTAAAGACTGTAAATCCTGCTATGTTTTTGTGAGTATAATTTGTTTTGATCCAACATTCAGTTATTATGTAAAAAATATTAATCAAACCGAGAAGTGTTAAAAGTAGGTTATTAAAGTTCTTATCAATGCTGCGAATATTTGTTAAAACAACGCATACTAATTCAACACATAAATTATAAAAACGTACAAAATGTACAGTATGTTACGTATTATGCACTTGTATATTATGTATTATCTGCATGTCTTCCAGAATACAAAACCACGTTGGTTTTCTTCACTATGTCGTACATCAATGTAATATATATATATATATATTTATCACTGCATATTTCATTACCAACATTTGAAATATAATTTTTTGTAATACCTGCAACTTTTTTTGTTTTTTTAGTAGTTTATTTGCTCGTTACACAAAACCTTTCATATTTTAGAATTATGCACAAAAAGGAAAATAGATAAAAGCCCATCCTGGCATTAGCAATAAATATTCAAAATAAATGTGTCTTAAGTGAAGATGAATTTGGTACTAGAAACCGGTTTTTACTCACCGTGTGTTAGCATGTGTGGTTAAAGATATGTGTTCTGTAATAATACAGTAGAACCATAATAAGAGCTTCTCTCAACAGTGAGTACGCATGTGTGCATTCAAATTTCCCTTTTGTGAACTTGAATATGTACAGTCGGACATGAGAAAGGTTTTTCCCCCCTGTGAACCAGCATGTGGCGCTTCATATCTCCCTTCCGTGAACATGAATAATCACAGTCGGAACATGAGAAAGGTTTTTCACCACTGTGATTCAGCACGTGTATCTTCAAATATCTCTTTTCTGAACATGAATAGTTGCACACGAAACATGAAAAAGGTTTTTCACCACTGTGAGTCAACATGTGGCGCTTCATATCTCCCTTCCGTGAACATGAATAGTTGCAGTCGGAACATGAAAAAGGTTTTTCCCCGCTGTGAACCAGCATGTGGCGCTTCATATCTCCCTTCCGTGAACATGAAT
Organism: Halesus radiatus; assembly: GCA_022606495.2. Taxonomy (NCBI): domain Eukaryota; kingdom Metazoa; phylum Arthropoda; class Insecta; order Trichoptera; family Limnephilidae; genus Halesus; species Halesus radiatus. The sequence goes on along the minus strand of JAHDVE020012252.1, from coordinate 200,739 downwards.
GGTTACAGTCGGAACATGACAAAGGTTTTACTCCACTGTGATTCAGCATGTGTATCTTCAAATATCTCTTTTCTGAACACAAATAATTACAAACGGAACATGAAAAAGGTTTTTCACCACTATGAGTCAGCATGTGGCGCTTCATATCTCCCGTCCGTGAACATGAATATGTACAGTCGGAACATGAAAAAGGTTTTTCTCCACTATGAGTCTGCATGTGTCTCTTCAAATGTCCCTTCCATGAACATGAATAGTTGCAAACGGAACATGAAAAAGGTTTTCCACCACTGTGAGTCAGCATGTGGAGCTTCATATCTCCCTTCTGTGAAGATGAATAATTACAGTCGGAACATGACAAAGGTTTTTCTCCACTGTGATGCAGCATGTGTATCTTCAAATGTCTGTTCTGTGAGGATGAATAGTTGCAGACGGAACATGAAAAAGGTTTTTCAACACTGTGAGTCAGCATGTGGCGCTTCAGATCTCCCTTCCGTGAACATGAATACTTACAGTCGGAACATGAAAAAGGTTTTTCTCCACTGTGAGTCTGCATGTGTCTCTTCAAACTTCCCCTGTGTGAACATGAATAGTTACAGTCGGGACATGACAAAGGTTTTTCTCCAGTATGCGTGCGCAGATGCTGTTTTAACAGCGACTGATTTGAGAAGAAGTTACAATGGGGAGAAGAGTATGGTTTTTCCGCAGGATGCGTCTTGAGACCTGTCACTAAGTCTGAAAAAGATTACGGATAAAGCTGTGAATGTGTAAGAACAGTAAAATTCACAAAACAAATTGAGAGCACGACTTGAATATTTAATTCCAACAAACAAACATCCTTTTTACCTCCTGTCTGGGGAATACTCTCAGAGTGCTCTGAGCAATCCTTCTTAACATCCGGCAGGTCTATGTCTATTTCCGTATAATGAATTCCCACTCCATCTTCTTCTCGGGGTCCTGATTCCCCCTTAATGGAAACAGTCTTCACTTTAATGCTACCTGGAATAAAAGAACAATACGTACGATGATATATATATATATATATATATATATATATATATACTAATACATATCTATTTAAAAAAATATATTAATAATATTTTTAATAGGAGACCCTGAGGTAAATAATTTTCCTCGTGGCGTATGCTATCGTTAGGGATCCAGTGTGGAGGGTAATTTTAATGAAAGGAAGGAGTAGGCGTCCTTGGAAGAAAAGTTCTGAAGAGTGGCCATGGATCACGAATGTCTGAATGTAAGATTAGACATTTATTTACATAAAATTGTCATACATCCGATACGACTTTACCGGTTGTGACGGACACATTCCCTTATAAACTGATATCGCGAAGAGGCGAAATCCCATGACAACTCCCGCAGCGCAGACTTCACAGTTCCTGATTTTGTTTTAAATACGGTAATCTGGAAAAACGGGTGCACTTGAATAATCCAGTCACAATATCTCAACTAAAGGCAAATATTCCGATACCCGCCATCCCGACATTCGACTTCTGAACGCCACCGGCCGTTGCGTCGCTGTTCAAAATGGAACGAAACATTCCAAAGACATAGCACCTCTAATTAAAGACTATTTATCCCCGGGCGGTTTATGTCAAATAGTTTTTAATAATTTTGGTGCCAGATTTGAGGAATGTCAGCGGCCTGATTGTGGATTTTAAGATCACGTTATTTGTCTACTTTTATCAAAATTAACGTTTATTTTCATACGACATGCGACTTTCTTTTTACCGAGTTTTGGAAAGTTCAAAAACTGTCGCACCCATAATATGCAATCCATCTTACTGACTGTCGTAGTACTCTCCGTATACAGCAAACATTCCTTCTTCACATCTTGAAGGTCGATATCTATATCCATGTACGTCATGTCATCTCCGCCTTCTTCCTGGGGGTCTGGTTCCGTCTTGATGGAAACACTCTCTGGATTTAGTAGATCCATGGTACTGCTGTAGTAGTGTTAAGGTAATTGTTCAAAAGTCCAAAGAATATACCTGAAACAGAACACTGTTATTTGAACAAGTCGTGTGTAAAATAAATAATAGGAAATCTAATATATAAATTATTCTCGTTTCGGTTGGAATATTCTGTCAAAACAATGAAGTCGTGTGGAAAACAAATCATGTGAAATCTAATCTATAAATTCGGAGGAACGTATATTGGAGGAATTGTTTGGATATCAGCACTGGAATAAGATAACAGAATGAATTTAAATCAAAACCGGAAAGTTATTTAAAGACAACGTACAATACAACTTGATCTCTAAGGTCACCGGAGGGCGCAAAGGGTAACATTTGAATTTATGAAAACAGGAATGAATCGAACCGGGAAGAAAATGGACCACCACCTTTATTCAGGATGTCAGTTTCAATTGCAACATGTACAATTTCAATTAAATTCTGTATTGCTTTTAAAAAAATTTCAAATTTAAAAGGCCTTTTTAAAGATATCATACATACATGATGTACAGCATACAAAATGGCTACTTATAAAAAAGTATTAAAAGAAAGAAGATAGACATACATAATCTCAGTAAATTGCATACAACACATACTGGTATTATACAAATAGCAACAAAGCTTTTGACTCAGCTTCATTGATGCTAAATACGTCGGTATCCGAAGTGATTCCATTTAACAGCAAGATATCCCCCCACCGGAATGACCATTGGTAAGCTGGTCCTGCTGGTCGGGAGACAAAAGAGTCTATGCTGTCGGTGACGGAGGTAATCATCGAGAACATAGAAATTAGTGCTCTCTAAGATAGCCGAGTTTTCGAACCATCCGCAAATCACTCTAAAGAAATTTCTAACAATGAACCCACTCTCAAGCTTTCTCCTTGCTAATGAGTTACATAATATTATGAGAACCCGAATGTCTTTAAAATTCCTTGCAGTACATAGGACGAGACCCAGGATTTTTGATTAAGTACTGCAGGTCACTGCAATGTGAGCCTGAAATGTTAGCCTTCTATCAAACACGATACCAAGATCTTTCATAGTGGGGACACGTTTTAAACTTCGGACGTTCATAGAATACCGGTAAAACAAAGTACGACAGGCCGTTGAGAAAGAAAAAAATGAAGCATTTAGAAACGGCGTGATGGTTAGTTAGTTAGTTAGTTTTGCTGGATGATATTTAAGTGACTTAACAGAATAGCTCCGGATTACTTATCAGAACTGTGTATACCCGAAAATAACAACTCACGGCAGTCCACCCTTAGGTCAGCATCGTCATCAGCTATCGGCAGGTTAAAGGAACCAAAGCACCACCTAATACTAAGTTCGTGGATCGTGCTTTCGGAGTGTCAGGACCTAAAGCCTGGAATGAACTGCCTTATGACTTTAGAATTATCAAAGACTGAACAGAATTCAGAACTAAACTTAAAACACATCGTTTCAGACAATCGTATCCATAAATTGAAGAAATTCACCTGTAAATTGCTTAGCTAGGCTAGCCGGTCAGTAGTTACCTAAAGTCATTAAATAAATTAAATAAAAATAAAATTAAAAAATTCACGCATCGATGCGCAAATGCGTCCACAGACCGCAACACTTTAAATAACCAAAGTGTAAAATAAAAAATAAAAAGTTAATATTTATTAAGAGCTTCTTACGCTTTTTAAGGTAATTTTATAGATAATTTTGAGTCCTAAAATTCATTTTATGAAAATTTTCCAGTCCTAAAAATTATAAGTATCACAATAAATACCACCTCTTCTTGTGCCACCAATCTTCTAATAAATGTAACATCAATAGAAAAGGAGCAACAAATAACCATGTAAAACTATCATCTCTATAAATAAATTTTATAATAAAACTGTGTTTATCTGAAGCGACCTGCCAGGTAAGTATGTTTTTCTGTATCTGTTTGTATATAATTAGTTAAGAAATATTTGTACAGCGCCCTTGAGGTGATTTTTCACAAAAACGGCGCTATACAAATCATCCAATTATTATTATTATTATTATTAGTTATTTACCGATAGTATGAATGTGAATAAAGCAAAGAGTGTTTGGCCTTAGCCCAAAATAAAGCTTAATTTGGAACAACAGCCGCTATAAAATGAGATGCAAGCAATACGAACAGAGTGATTAATACTCGGGTAGAAAATATCAGCATTAGAACTTACCAATAACTAGAACAATCATGGGACGATTGATTTAACTGCGTGGGTTGAACAGTGTGAGGGATATCGTGCAGAAATAGAGTTCAGAAAAAGGACGATACTACTCGCGGAGCTAATATCGTCAGTCAGGTGAGGTAATCCATAGACTAGAAAATGAAGTCATAGACTAGAAAATAAACTATGTGTTTTAAGTAGGTACTGAAATTAAGTCCAGCGAGTTAACTTTTTTTGTTCACTTTGATTCAAAGAATTTGATAAGACGTTACTTAGTGCAGTGGGTATAATTCTAGTAATAACGCAAAAAGGTTAGGAACTACAACAAGTAGTTTCAACAATTCATTTATGTTGATAGTCGTGGGATTAGTCTTCAACTAGCGTTAATCTTAATTAGACACAAAAATTCATTAAAACTAGATAGGCAAGTACTAAAATCTACTTGTAAAGGATTTGTACTTAAAATTAACTAATTACTTCATTAAATCTACATAAAAGTTATATTCTTAAAATTAGAGGTTCACGGGCTTATTTGTACCAAAAAGTTGTTTCTTAAAGATAGAGATTCACTTGGCTGACAGGGTGGAAGAATTATCATGAGAGTCAGAGGCACTTCCCTTTACTGACGGCTGTCCAGGTTCCAGTGGCTGTTTTGTATCCTGAGTCCTCGCGTTCGCACTAGGTATCCAAGTACCTCCGGATCGGGAGTAGGTACAAACGCGGCGATAATCAGAGGCCTGGGCGGTCTCCGGGGTTTGATCTCCGAAGGGCGAAGATCAGTAACTTCCTGGGCAGAAGCGGGGGTTCACTCGCGGTACAGAGCCTGGGCGACTGTGCCGTAGATCTCCGAAGGGCGGAGATCGCCTTCTGCGACGGAAGCGTAACACTCACTCGCGGAACAGAGCCTGGGCGATTCTGCCGTAGATCTCAGAAGGACGGAGATCGGACTTCCTTCTCGGATGGAAGCGTAAAATTCACTCGTCGTCAGAGGACCTGGGCGGCCTCTCCGAGGAGCGAGAATAGTAACCTTCCTGATGGGAGGGTTTCAAGCCAACTCTCCTTCCTGCATCTCGTTCTTCCTTGTTCCGTCTCATTCGGCCGCGGGCGACTGCTCCCACGGTCAGTATGAATTTTTTCGTTGCGACTGTGTGTGTCGGGCCGCCAGGGTCAGTTTTATGACCTCTATTGGCAATCTCTTCGAAGGGCGGCTCATTTCCTTTGAAGTTTATTTTGCTGTCCAATAAAATCTCCAAGGATATGCCGAATTTCTAAAATAGTTATTGAGGTTTGTTTATTTTACGATGTAGTACGTTACAATACGCTCAGCTGGCCTTTGTGCTAATTTATTTTATGGCCGGTCTAGTCTGGGAATTATTATTACCTGAAATGCACATTTCAGAAACTAAGTATGTCTGTGAATTCGGTCATTTCTTACAGGTATTATAAAAGGATATATCAAATTAAATAATATTTGCATGTAATTATCCTTTATTCTACAATATTACAAAATAAATTGAAAATATTACAAAATAAATTGAAAATATTACAAAATAATTATTTTATAATATTACAAATAAATATACAAATAAGCGAATCTAATGTGTTAAAGTTTTTTTGATACAAACAAGAATTAAAGATAGTTTTATCAGTTATAAAATAGGATGTTGACATTTGTATTGAATACATATGCATTGATATAAGACGGTACTAGATAAAATAATGTTACTAGACTGCAAATTCGAGAGGAAATTACAGATTTAAATAATGACATGACTTTAAAACTTCACTTCTCCGAAGTTCCATTAGATGTTTTCTGGATTTACATAAAAAGAATATCATCACTTTCCCGACAAAGCAATATTAACACTACTGTCGATACTGTTAAAAGAGGTAATCACGATATGTCAAGCGATGTTTTAAGAACACTGATTAGAAAACTGTTTTTGGCTGAAAAATTTGCGTTTCAGATCGACGAAAAAACCAATATTAAAAATAAAGCACATCTGAAAACTATTGTACGTTTCATTGACGAGGACTTTATTAGAGAACAGTATTTATGTTGTAATGAGGTTCCAGAGCGAACTACAGGTGAAGAGATTTTTCAAGTAACCGATGATTTCTTCAAAATAAATAATATTCAACGGAGCCATTGAATTGCTATTCGCACGGATGGTGCTGTGAGAATGACGGGTAGTAAAGAGTATTTTGTTTCTTGTGTAAAACAAAAAATTCGACGTTACAATTTACACAGTGCTGCATACATCGAGAAGCAATGGTGGTCATGAATATGCCTGTAAACTATTTTAAAAAAAAAACAAAAATTTATTGTAAAATTTGTGTATCAATTTAATACTTAGATACTTTAACTTTTGGTGCGCCACGGAATTCTAGGGTGAATTTTGATCTACCGCAGATGAGAAAAGGTTGCGGAGCGCTGATTTAAAGTGTGCGTATTAATGATAGTGGTGTCACTTATACAGGGTGGAGTAAAACTACCATTATGGTTTGAATGTTTAAAGACTTTTTAAATTTATTTATATTTTTTTTTATATTTCGGAATTTTGTGAAGAAAACTTGGGGAATTTGAAATGGAACACTACACAACAGAACAGCGATCAACAATTGTTGCATTTTATTTTGAAAATCAACGGTCAATTGTTTTGACGCAGCGTGCTTACCATCGTTTTTTTAATGTGCGTACTGGACCTTCAGCACCAACAATAAGCCGCCTGGTTGCAAAATTTCGACAATATGGTACAGTAAGACACCTTCCATGTACCGGAAGACCACGTATGGTCCACACGGAAGAAATTATCCACAACAAGAAGACGTTCGGCACAACTGGGGCTATCGCGGAGGTCCGTTCAAGGGATTTTGGTCACATTGCACATCTTCCCGTATAAGGTTCAGCTTGTGCAAGAATTGAAGCCGATAGACCACCAACAACGGCTTGATTATGCCATTTCATTCCAAACCATAACGGTAGTTTTGCGCCACCCTGTAGTTACAGTAGGAATATGAATAAGGTTTTACTCCAGTGTGGGCAGGCATGTGACGTTTTAGATTCCTCTTATTGGCACATGAAATTGCAGTCGGAAAAAGAAAATGGTTTGCTGCAGTATGAGTGCGGAGGGCTGTTAGTTGTAACGCTGACTTGCGTGAGCTGGAGTAGTCATACATCGAATACGATGGTTTTTGTCCAGGATGCGTCTTCAAGTCCATTATCAAATCTGAAAAAGATGGCTGATAAAGCTCAAAAAGTATGTCGTAGGAATCTATAATAAAAAAATAATATAAATAAAAAATAATTTAAAAAAAACACAAAATATTTTTACCCGTAGTCCGTGTAATCCTTTCAGAGTGCTCTAAGCATTCCTTTTTAACATCCGGCAGGTATATGGCTATTTCGGTATAAGGAATACCCCTCCACCTTCTTCTTGGGGACCTGGTTCCGTCTCGATGGGAATAGTCTCCATGTCAAAGGTATCTGTAATAACAAAACAACAATCTATAATGTCTCCACCCTCTCTAACCGGCGAAAATACCTCGATCTCATTACCCTATATAAAGTGTGCAGTAACTGTCCTACCTTACTGCAACTAATAAACTTCAAAATACCATCCTGAACAAATAGGTCTAACCACTTATTCCACATTAGCCGGACGCATACAAATGCCGGTGTCAGGGATCCAATCAGAAGAATGTGCGAGTTATTTAATCAAAATCAAACCCTGATGGATTCCGACATATTCTTTGATACATGTAGTGCTTTTAAAAGAGAATTGAAAGCTGTTTTCATATAATAATATCAACACCTCGACTCCGGTGATGGGTCTGATTTGACCCAGTGTTTTTTAAATAAAAGATTTTGTCGCAAATATTTCGTTTAGGCTAATTTCCTCTTGTCTATTCTTTTATCAAATATTTACCCACATCTCGACTCAAAAATGATTAAAACCGGACACTTTTTAAATAAGTTATTAGAATAATTGTGTATAACAACACGCAAAAACTCTATCTCTTCTCATTTTAATTTGAGCAGCCGACGAAACAGTATATCTCTCGCTCTATCCTTCCGTCTTTGTCTCTCGCAGTCCTTAACACGCAGATGTTGTCAACCATTCGGGCATATTTCTAGTATTGTGATTATATTTTTATAACTTTGTTTTAATTTTTTTTTATTTCGTACCATACTAACGCAATGGCAAGGCAACATTATTTAGCTGATAATGAGATTGAAAAGCTACTTAACAGTGAGATCAGTGATGATGGCGACTTGGAATTCGAAGCATTGGATCCAGAATTTGAAAGTGATCCGGAAGACATATTACTAGAGGAAATATCTGAAAGTGAAAATGGAAGTGATAATGCAGTTAGTGTAGGAAATCTGAGTGAATCCGTTGCAGATCAACTTGTCAAATTCCGGATTCCTTTAATTTTTTAATGAAAATTGTTCATTTAAATTTGTTTTGTTGAAAAATTAAAGTTTTAGTATTTTTAACTAAAATGTATGTCATTCAATGGTTTTAATTGTGACAAATAAATGTGTGAGAAAATTAAATACTCAAATAAGAACGCCATTATATAATATTTTCTAATATTTGCATAAGCAATCATCATATAATATGGCTATAAATTTAATTTATTTTCTTTTTACACATCTTTCTATTAGAGGTAATTAATTTTAATTCTTCCTTGTGGCTGACAAGGAAGAATTAAATAAGTGATTTTATTTCTGGTATTTTAAATAATACATGATATACTTGTAAATGCACACCATCGATTTCCCGAAAATGTTATTAAATATATGAACAAAAATGTTCGCTTCCACTGACTTCCTGGGTCGAGTCCTTATCCCCCCTCCCGCACTGCCCTCCTCATTCCCCTGGCCGTCGGCAGCGGTTGTCTCAAGACGCGACCGATTTAGTCGTGGTTTTGCTCTCGCGCGGTATGCCCGCGCTGCTGCATATCGAAGAACCGCAACATTTACGGAATACTAATTTCTAAAACATCTATCTTTATACAAGAAACACGAGGGATATGTTATGAGTTTATGAGGAATTACATAATATCATATAAAAGTAAGGATATGAACGAAAAATGCATAAAAAAGCCTTTTATTTTCATCATTTCAGCCGGGTCTATCTGGACCCACCATCGCCGAATGTGTTTTATTTTGAACCTCCGGGTATTACGTGTTAAACAAACAAACTTCAACAAACAGTGTTTGGACATTATGTGCTTTTTTTATTGTTCCGTTGCATGGCAATATTTTAAATTTAATAATTATTTTTTCCCTTACATTCGTGTAAGTATTACTTGTAAAGTTTGTTACCTTCTATTACTCTATTATTTACCCTTTTTTACTTTTTTACCTTCTGTTACTCTATTATTTACAAATAGTACACCTTTTCATAAATTTTCTGTGTCTTATCTTAAATTCATTAACTTGTGTAAATATTACTTTTAATGATTATTTGTTTATTTATCTTTATCACATTAATCAGTTAGAAATAGGTTAGGATACAGGCGAGTTCTCCAAATATTTCTATGTTGTTTCAATATTACTATTGTCTGTATCGGTATTTACTCCATAAATAAATAAAAAATGATAAATAAATAAAAATACGTGATGAGTAAAAAAGGAACGTCAGTGCCATTGTTATGATTATTGTATTGATTGTTGGTTTATGTATTGTTGTTAAAGTGGACTCCTGCTGACAAATTACTTGCAGTAGCTGAACCTTGGCGAGTAGACATTATAATTATAAAATAATATTCTTTAATAATAAATTAAAATATCTCGACTTTAAGTCAATTTCCGGGAGAGTACAAGAAAAATACAAGATTTGGAATTTAAAAAATTTACATATTTCATTAAAAGAGTTACCGTTAAAGATACCAACGACAAACCACGAGGAAAGGGGAAATAGGATTAGACTTTATAATGACATTCATTTATAAGAATGACATGAGATGTCAATTTTTGAAATAGAGGATGTGCGACGATTTACTTTAATGACAACAGCTTGAGAAGTTCGGAACAGTTTGCGGGAATAATAAGTAAAGAAATTTCTTACTTCGACAGTTTCCCGTAAAGCAATATTTCAAAGGTAAAATCAAAAGCACCCATGTAAGACAAGTGGGGAAGTAGAAAACCAACAGCTGTCCTGACTGCCTCTATCTGAAATGCCTTTGTGATATACGCAATGCAACTTACTAGTTGGCTGAACACTCTCGGCATACTGCAAACATTGATTCTTTATATCCGGCAGGTCGATGTTTATATCCGTATACGGCATTTCACCTGCCCCTTCTTCCTGGGTCCCTGGTTCCGTCTTGGTGGAAAAACTCAGATACAGATTGAAAAAAAATAACATAATAGTAATATGCGTATTGACAATTGGTTTTCTCATGAATATTCGTATTTCTTTCATAAAAATAGTTTTTTATGCTAAACGACAATTATGGGTCACTGGAACGATAAATGGAATGACCAATGATACGATAGAAAACAATTCGCCATTACTTAAAAGTTTATGAATTTGGTGAAAAATAATTTGTTTAAGTCCATTATCGACATTGTGAGTAAAAAAAAGACAAAAAGGTAGTAATAATGAAATCCACGAGATGGAAACGGGATAACTCTTTGGCTCAAATTCAATATTATATAAACTTACTGATTGCTTGGTCTTAATGTGTGACAGCGACCGTAAATCAACAACTCAATATGTTTTAGAGCGAATGCATTAAAAAAACTGGTCAATTCGGTTTTAGACGATACATTCTTTCAATAAACAAGCACCAATTAAGAAGCTTGGATGTTAGTAAACACAACAAGAACCGGAGTACGTATAATGCGAAACGCGGCGGTCAATTCCAAAGTTTTGAAAAAACGTCAATGGAAAAGTAGAAGTGTATGAATTTTAGAAACTTTGCTATTAAAAATTAGTGAAATAATCTCAAATTGTATAAATTTAACCGAACTATGTGTATTTTATACGATATTACATTAGATAGGCAGAGCAACAAACACTGGGTGTCAAGAGAGATAAGGAAGCAAAGGACAAAGGACCGAAGACGCATAAACTTGACATATCCATATATAAGAGATGAATAGAGATTCATATGGCTTGATTATACGGGAAAGTTGATTGTTAAAACTAGAGATTCAGTGGGCTTAATTATACGGGAAAGTCTTAGTTAACCTACGTTAAAGTCTTTATCTCTAGGTGTCGATACTAAGTGACAGTCTAGTATTCACTGGGCGTAATTATAATAAGAGTTCAGAGACACTTCCCTTTACTGATTGCTGCCCAGGGTCCAGTGGCTGGTTTCGAAGGTTTCATCTGTGAAGGGCGAAGATCAGTATCTTCCTGGGTTGAAGCGTGGTGGTCAACTTGCGTTGCAGTGGTGCCAGGGCGACTTCTATAATAGACCTCCGAAGGGCGAAGATCAGTACCTTTCTGGGCGGAAGCGTGGGGACGTCGTACTTCCTTTTGGGACGGAAGCATAAAACTAACTCCCGGTGCAGAGCCTGGGCGGTCTCTGCCGTAGATCACCGAAGGGCGGAAATCGTACTTCCTTATGGGACGGAAGCGTAAAACGAACTGTCGTCAGAGGGAATGGGCAGCCTCTCCGAAGGGTGAGAATATGTACCTTCCTGGGCGGAAGCTTAAAACTGACTGTCGACTCGTCAAAAAGCCCCTGTTGCCTGTGGCCATCTTTGGGGATCTTTTTATGTGCCGCTTTCTGGCGGGCCGCTCATTTATTACACGCTTATTTTCTTTTAGGTTTTATTGAGGTCCTTTTGTAAAATAATGCCGACTTTCTATCTGCTTTCGAAATGCTAGCTAAGGGTCCTATATGACTCTAAGCTTTATGATGGTTTCCGGCTTGTACAAACTGCACACGGCTAGCCATTGTGAATTTTTTTATGGCCTGTCTATTCTGGGACTTATTAAGAATTGAAATGCACATATTTAGAAACTAAGTATGTCCGTGAATTCGGCCATTACTTCTGGGTAATACCAAAGGATATATCAAGCTTACTTACGCAAACCTGTCAAATTATCGTTATTTTGAGTTAAATTATTTTAAAACAGTGTGGCCGATGCAGATGTAAGCCTCGAGAGGCATGGTCTGAATAATAAATCATTTTTGTTTTAATTCCGAAATGAATTTTCATTGTGTGGGTATGTGTACAGATGTAATAATAATAATACTATTTAATTATTTTCTTTTTCTTAAGACAAAATAATAAATAATGATATCCTCACTGGGATTTCCGTGCTGATTATTTCATTGAAATAATATTAAATTACATTATATAAAATTGATGAAAAAAATAAAAATAATTGTTGGGTGAGGTGTTTTAAGTGTAGTTGCGTGGTTTCGGTGTTAGTCTGTATTTCGTGTTAATGTGTTTTATATTTCAGCCAATAGGTAGATCTGAAACGTATACAGTGTTTTATTTGATTTTTTAATTTATTATTGTTGTTCTGATTTTAAATGATGGTGGGATTTTTTTGTAAAGTTTAGAACCATAGTATAAGGCGTTTATTATTCAAATGTTGTGTTTGTGGTTCCTTGTTGTATCTGTTTTTGACTCTAAGATCTAGTGCTTCTAATAAGTGTGATTGTTGTTATTTCTTGTTGTTGTTGTTGTTTTTTTTGTATTTATGAAAGTAAAGTAGTATTGTTTTTATAGTATAATTGTTTTATTTGACATAATGTTAAGTATGTTAAAGATTTCAACAGTACTAGTTCTTACAGGGACTTTAAGTACAATTTTCATGATGGCTTTCTGTGTTCTAATGAGTAAATATAGAGTATTATAGCGAGTTTTTAGTATAGCGAGTTTAGTAAACTTGCTCTGATTGGTCAGATACTCAGTATAGATGTAATTATTCCCTATTTTTCCCCACTTTTTGTTTTTTCCCTCGATTTTCTCCCTCTTCTCCCCCATCCCATAGAACTTTTACCCATTTTTCCCTGATTTTCCCTATTTTTTGCTTGAAGTGAAATTTCTTGTAGACAGTGACGAACAATGACGGATTCCGAGGGCGAGCCACCTGTTGATGAAGTGGAGTGGACGAACAATATGTCTTTGCTCGACGAGAGTATTGACGAGTTGATTGAGAAGTCTAAATCAGGGGTTCTGACTGAAGAGGAGGCTTTTAAATTGGATCTAACCGTAAGAACAAGGAGAGTTTACTCTAAACTTAAAACAATTCAGCGACCATCAACTTCATCAAGCCCCGTTTTAATTCCTGTTAATGTCACTCGTGATTTACCTATTGTGGTTTCCCCTTCCCCGAATCAAGAAAACAAAAAGAGGCCTAGAACGGAAGAGATTTGTGTCTCCGACTCTTCTGTAGAATCAACCAATAAGGTAGGTATCTTTATGGATACCCTAAATAAACTGTCCACAATTATTCTCGAGGGGAAAAATAAGTTAAATAAAGAAGATAAACTTGCTATTCAATTTTGTACGGATACTTTGCGCAATGACTATCTTAACGTGTCTTTTGACCTGACCAGTGCGAATAGTCGTGTACAAGTACTTAACAAGGTTTTAGTTACTCAGGCTAACATTTCTTCCACGCTAGAGACAATCTCTAAGAATGTTGACAAGCTCTCTCACTCTTCTGGTGCTGTTGAGACTCAAGTTTTTTCCAAACCTTCCTATGCCGGAATTACGGCGGGTCCCCCCCCGTCAACACGTTTATTAGTCGATGGTAAGGAACGTTCTGTTCCACAGAGACTTCCTACGGTACTCCTTTATCCAAGCGTTCCAGAGGGTAAAACCTCTGATAGTACGAGGTCGACTATGACCAAAGTATTGAACCCACAGACTGATGGTTTCCAAGTTGTTCGTTCAAGAAGGCTTAAAGGTGCGGGCATTCTCCTTCAGACCTCGACGTCGGAAGGATTGGACAATATTAAGAAGATGAGTGACAAACTTAAAGCGACCGGGATTATGTTGATACATCCCCAGGGCAGACTACCTAAGATAGTTCTATATGACGTCCCCCGTGGGGACGTGTCGGCTGATCCTGCTCTTTTCGAGGAAATTTTTGTAAATAATATAGAAGGCAAGGTGAATGTATCTAGGGAGGACCATTTACGTACCATGAGGCGCGTGTCTCTTTTTGGGAAGCGGGATGAACCGGTTATGAACATGGTGGTCACTTGCCACCCGGATATCAGACGTGCCTTAATTGACAGCGGGTACTGCTTCCTCGGTTGGAACGCCTGTCGCGTTAGAGACTTTTTGGGTGCTGTGAGGTGTTTTAAGTGTCACTTATATGGGCATGTCTCTAAGGCGTGTACTCAAACTGAAAAAACGTGCCGTCATTGTGCCGCTAGTGGTCACGATATAGAGGATTGCCCTAAGAAGGCAGAGCCTGCTGTCTGTGCCACGTGTTCTTAATTTATAAAACCGAGCGATCACCGTACAGGTGATAGGGGCTGCCCTGCTCAACGGGTGGTCATTGACAACCTGGTTCAAATGACTGATTATGGCAGTCACTAACCTCCCTGGGTGCATTCATCTTGTAAATTTGGGAACCTTTATAATCTTTCCGTTTTGTGTTGATATACATTCTTACGTCATTCTGTTCATGTACTCTATTATCTTGCCTTAGTTACCTAAATATTTAGGTAACTTAAGTCCTGAGTCTTGAGTCCTTAGGCGCTATTTTAGTTTAAAATGTTTATTTTGTCTTCCTGTTTTTTTTTCTCTTTTCTCATTCCAACAGCTTTCACTGGAAGTGATGCTGTGGAATTTAAACGATAAGTTATTTTATTTTGTTTCCTTTTCTTAATTACATTTATGTTTCAATTGTTTTCATGCATATCAATATGATATGCCTGGTAAATAAATATTTTGCTTTTAGGCTAAAAATCCTAATTTTTTCTGCTGTTACAATCATAAGTTTTTCTCGACAGTTCTCTTATGAACTTCTTCTGTCTTTGTTTTGTTAACCTCCCCCTTTTTGGGGGTGGCATGGACCCCGTCCCTGCACACAAACGGGGGTGATCGTAACGAAGTTAAGTAATTTTCTTTGTTTGAATAGTATGTTTTGTTATGATGATTTGGGAAATATTATTTTTTTTTTGCAGTATATTTGTATTATACTTGTAAGTACTATTTTTGGATTTTGTCCACCATCACAGTTCACCCACTAACCCATCTACCATCATTTTACTAATTCCTGCTGTGCACGGACACTTGAGGTCTAGAGTCGTTTTAATAAGAATAGAATCGTTCACACAAAAGTGTATTAGAAGCATGCGAGCGGCCTGAAGGAGTGACACTTTGTCACTTATAACGGGACGGGAAAGGGTGGGTTTCTCCTCAAGTGTAGTTGCGTGGTTTCGGTGTTAGTATGTATTTGGTGTTAATGTGTTTTATATTTCAGCCAAAAGGTAGATCTGAAACGTATCCAGTGTTTTATTTGATATTTTAATTTATTATTGTTGTTCTGATTTCAAAGGACAGTGGGATTTTGTTGTAGAGTTTAGAACCATAGTATAAGGCATTTATTATTCAAATGTTGTGTTTGTGGTTCCTTGTTGTATCTGTTTTTGACTCTAAGATCTAGTGCTTCTAATAAGTGTGATTGTTGTTATTTCTTGTGGTTTTTTTTTTGTATTTATGAATGTAAAGTAGTATTGTTTTCAGAGTATAAATGTTTTATTGACATAATGTTAAGTTTGTTAATGATTTCAATAGTACTCGTTCTTACAGGGACATTAAGTATAATTTTCATGATGGCTTTCTGTGTTCTAATAACTAAATTAAGAAAATTATCATTAGAACTGACCCATCCGATAATACCATATTCTAATAGTGATTGGCAGAGAGCCATGTAGATCTTAGTCAAAAATAACGAAACAGCGGGTTCCATTTCCATTGTGAACATTAATTTCCTCAATGTTTGAAATATCGAGAAGCAGATGTGGTACTCAAATGTGTTATATAATAGGAATAGTGGAAGATTACATATTAGAATATGTATAAATGTGAACGAAACAAGGAGTGTGTGTCAAGATGCAGTTGTATGATGGTCCATCCTCTCTGCCAATCCCTACGGTGAAAGGACACGACAGTTAGTTAATCTGTATCACCTACGTTTGAGTAATTCTATTTTTTAATATTGAATGTTCATTTTATAATTTTCAATCCCCACCTGATTAATTTTATCAAGAGTGTTTTACTTCCAAAATATTATGTCGTATATTCATACTATTTAATCTCCGTGATTCATTTTAGTTATTTATTTTTACTATTTTCGTAGGAACTGTGATTATGGAATTAATCCACTGGCAAATTTTATAATAATATATTTAATATAAACACGCGTATGCGTGCTCAGCAGCGAACAAAATGTCTGAGCGTGTAAAAAACGAACTGACTTCTTGTGACGTTGGTTTGCAGTTCATAATTCATAATCCCTACATATTAAAATCTCCCGCGTTTTACTCCTGATAAAAATAATCGTGTGACTAAAGTGAAATAATGTTTATCTGTTATAAATAAGAATACTATCAATTTGAATATCAGATCCCATCCTTTACACTGGCACCCCGATATTTTCTACTGATCATAAAATATTAAAAATTCAAATTTACCATTTTAATTTGGTTTATATTTATGAAAGTGAATTTTTCTTTAATTTATTTAAGCGTTTTCATTGCAGTTTGTACTTTTATGTTCTTAAACATCACACTAGTTAAACAACATACAAATATATAATATAGTGTGTTATGTATATATCGGATATGTAATAATATAGAATAATTTTCTCGGTTTACCCGCGTAATGTAGTTCTAAAAAACACGTTTCGGACAAATCACATTGTCCATCTTCAGAGGCCTCATATCTTGAGTTTTGTTTTGAACTGATCGCTTGCGCGTGCCCGTTCAAAACAAAAGTCAAAAGCTAAGTGATGATCATCACTTAGGTCCTTCTAAGGATTACATTACGCGGGTAAACCGAAAAAAATATTCTACATCTTACACCCGTGAAAATCTCAACCATAACATATATAATAATATATATAATAATATATATATATAAAAATATATATATATATAAAAACAATGAGTGTTTGTTTGTTTATCCTCGATGTGTTGGGAAAGTTTAGAAAGTAGTTTAAATGAAATTCAATATGTAAAACTGTTGCTATAACGTTTGAAAATTAGAATGAAAAACATTTCACGAGCCATATTTTCATTATGTTACCCTATAGATATATAACACTCTGGTTAGCCACAGACTGCATATTCAAAAGAAGAATGTTTTTTAGTAGAATATTTTCAAAATGGAAACCAGTAGTAGGTACCTTCTTAAGAACTTAATGATTCAGATATATTTTGATAAAATGAATATTTCGAATGAAATAAAATATTCAAATGAATGTTTCTTTATTTGGAGTTACTTTAGATGTGAAATCAATTATGGCACACTAATGACAAGCAAGAATTCACAACATCATAACTTTATTAAAATAAAATAAAATCCCGAGCAAGGCCGGGTACACATCAGCTAGTATATATATAATATATATTTCGGGATGATCTGAAGATATAGGCCAGTTTTCGTATACGGTTTGTTTGTCCCAACTGCTCCCAACCATCTGGAGCCAGTGAGTCTACGGCATCCCCCATTGGGGAATCTTGTGCGACTGAAGGTATTGGGGGGAGATTGATAAGGGGAAAAATACCTGACTATTCAGATCTGGTCACTAAACACGACAAAAAGCCATTTCAAGCAACGTTTCAATTCTGAATGGCGGTCTCTCACCAGGGCGACACTGACAGTATCTTCCACTCTGGAACGTGTTAATATATTACATATTATTTTTAAATGAATTAATCGTGAAACAGCACAAATTTATTAAATAAAATTTACTTGCGCACGCCGAGATTTGAATAATTATCAGTAAATAGTAATAAGCATGTAATAATACACATTAAATATTAAGTAAATATTGATAAGTAAAATACATATAAGTACATAATAATTAAGATAGGTAAATATTAATAAGTAAATGAAATTATGTGAATAAAATCATATAAATAGTAATAAGTACATAATTATAAAAATAGGTAAATCATAATGTGTAAATAAAAGTAAAGATAGGTAAATAGTAATAGTTATAGTAATATGTAAATAGTAGTATGTAAATAGAAATATGTAAGTAAAAAAAATATAATAAAATAGTAATAAGTAGGTATAATAAGTAAATAATTATGATAATATCGAGCACATACGAGTACCGTTCAACATTGATTACAACATAACGGATAACATGGATAATGCGAAATCAGTATTCTCAGCTAGCATAGACTTGTTGACCATTTTTTAAATAAATTTAGCGTATCTATAGTTTTAATGTTGTCACTAAGCCGATTATATAACAAAGCAACTTTATAAGAAAAACGCCTTTGTCCAAATGATGTTCTGTTACTTGCCGGCTTATACATTAGAGAAGAACCCATTCTAGTATTATGCACTTGTTGGGACCTTATAGAGGTAAAAACATTTTTTTTAAATTACAGAGAGCCTGTATTATGTACAATTGCCTTACTGTCATAATTTTACTTTCATTGTATAATAAGTGTGATGAATATAAAAAAAAAAACATTTCTTGTACATTATTTTTAAAAATAATTTTTGCGCAACATTTAAGTAACATAAACCCCAACATACGATATTGTATGAAGGAAGAGATTGAACCAGAGCATAATATACAGTTTTTAGTGTAACTTGGTCCAACATATTTCTTAGAGCCTTTAAGATATAGGCTAGTTTTCTTATTTTGTTTGTTAATACAGCAATATGATCGTTCCATTTAAAATATTTATCAATAATTAAGCAAAGATATTTGATATTGTCTACTCTTTCCAAAGATTGACAATTGCACTCGTGTATACAACAATGCACTGTTAAGGAACGGTCCACAGAGGGTTGACTTACGGAGGAAATGCTAAAAGTAATACATTTAGTTTGTTGTGTGTTTAAAGACAAAAGGTTTTGATCAAGCCACGTTTTAACAGTCTTTAATCCCGACTCACACTTAGCATAAGTTTCATCCCAAGTATCACAAGCAGACACCAAAACAGTATCATCTGCATATACAACTGAAGAACCCAAGAATGATAATTTACAAAAGTCATTAAAATACAATAGAAATAAAATTGGACCTAGAACACCACCCTGAGGAACACCATTTAAAATTGATTTATTTGAACTAATATGATCATTAATCATTACTCCCTGTGTTCTATTCCCAAATTCTGAACCAATCTAGTGCTTTATTAGCGACACCCATTGAATTAAGTTTTTTATGTATTAAACCATGGGATACGGTATCGCTTTATTACCATCATCTAGAGCTTCTACGACTCTGGTGATCACTTTTAAAGCTGCATCACTCGTTCCCATATTCTCTCTGAAGCCAGATATATACTAGTGGTTGGTTTATAAAGGGTTCAATTGTTTTCAGTATACAGTGGAACCTCGGTATACGTC
This sequence comes from Halesus radiatus, assembly GCA_022606495.2. Lineage (NCBI taxonomy): Eukaryota > Metazoa > Arthropoda > Insecta > Trichoptera > Limnephilidae > Halesus > Halesus radiatus. Next base: position 181,064 of record JAHDVE020012252.1, on the reverse strand, counting down.
CTTAATCCGTTCCAGATCTTTAGACTTATAACAATGCAAATATGCATAATGCCAACTACTATCGAGTAGTGTCTGTTTTGGCCGATTGATATACAGTTCCCTGGGCATTTTTTTCGTTCTTAGAAATATGTGATCAACACATGAATCAGCCGTATCAGTAACTCTAGTAGGAACATTAATATGAGAAACAAGCCCGTGTTGAGTAATGAGATTTTTATGATCTAGTGTTTATGTTGACATAGGATTAAAGTAAATCAATATTAATGTCACAAATTACCATTAGTTCTTCATTTGGTGAACAGTTCAATAAGGCTAAGTCTAGGGATATTAGAAAGGATGAAATATTTTGTTATTAAGGTGACCTATATAGTGCTAGAATTGTGGTTTGGTTAGTCTTTTATTTTATTTTAAGGCAGTTGGCATTATCGATGAATAGTTTAGAGATAATCGGGTCTAGGTCGGATTTAACGTAGACAATTAGTCCATCTGACTGTCCTATTATTTTGTGTGTTGAAGGCTGTAAATTCTGCAATGTTTTTGTAAGTATAATTTATTTTAATCCAACATTCGGTTAAAATTATTATGTCAAAAATATTAATCAAACAGACAAGAACCATGATATGAGCTTTTCTCAACAGTGAGTAAGCATGTGGCGCTTCATATCTCCCTTCCGTGAACTTGTATAGTTGCAGTCGGAACATGAAAAAGGTTTTTCCCCACTGTGAACCAGCATGTGGCGCTTCATATCTCCCTTCCGTGAACATGAATGGTTACAGTCGGGACATGACAAAGGTTTTTCTCCACTGTGATTCAGCATGTGTATCTTCAAATATCTCTTCTCTGAAGATGAATATTTGCAAACAGAACATGAAAAAGGTTTTTCACCACTGTGAGTCAGTATGTGGCGCTTCATATCTCCTTTCTGTAAAGATGAATAGTTACAGTCGGAACATGAAAAAGGTTTTTCTCCATTATGAGACTGCATGTGTCTCTTCAAATGTCCCTTCCATGAACATGAATAGTTGCAAGCGGAACATGAAAAAGGTTTTTCACCACTGTGAGTCAGCACGTGGCGCTTCATATCTCCCTTCCGTGAACATGAATAGTTACAGTCGGAACATGACAAAGGTTTTTCTCCACTGTGATTCAGCATGTGTATCTTCAAATGTCTCTTCTGTGAAGAAGAATAGTTGCAGACGGAACATGAAAACGGTTTTTCTCCACCATGAGTCTGCATGTGTCTCTTCATATCTCCCTTCTGTGAAGATGAATAGTTACAGTCGGAACATGAAAAAGGTTTTTCTCCACTATGAGTCTGCATGTGTCTCTTCAAACTTCCCCTGTGTGAACATGAATAGTTACAGTCGGGACATGAGTAAGGTTTATCTCCAGTATGCGTCCGCAGATGCTGTTTTAACAGCGACTGATTTGAGATGGAGAAGTTACAATGTGGGTAAGAGTACGGTTTTTCCGCAGGAGGCGTCTTGAGATCTGTCATTAAGTCTGAAAAAGATTACGGATAAAGCTGTGTATTTGTAAGTACAGTAAAATTCACAAAACCAATTGAGAGCACGACTTGAATATTAATTGAGAACAAACAAACATCCGTTTTACCTCCTGTCTGGGGAATACTCTCAGAGTGCTCTGAGCATTCCTTCTTAACATCCGGCAGGTCTATGTCTATTTCCGTATAATGAATTCCCACTCCATCTTCTTCTCGGGGTCCCGATTCCCCCTTGATGGGAATAGTCTTCACTTTAATGCTACCTGGAATAAAAGAACAATACATAGTACATATTGTTATCGTACATCGTACATATATTTGAAAAAATATATTAATAGGAGACCCTGAGGTAAATAATTTTCCTCGTGGCATATGCTATCGTTGGTGATCCAGTGTGGAGGGTAATTTTAATGAAAGTAAGGACTAGGTTTCCTTGGAAGAAAAGTTCTGAAGAGTGGTTATGGATCCCGACCGTCTGAATGTAAGATTAGACACTTATTTACATAAAATTGTCATACATCCGATACGACTTTACAGCTTGTGACGGAAACATTCCCTTATAAACTGATATCGCGAAGAGGAGAAATCCCATGACCCCTCCCGCAGCGCAGACTTGACAGTTCCTGATTTTGTTTTAAATAGGGTTATCTGGAAAATCGGGTGCACTTGAATAATCGAGTCACCATATCCCAACAGAAGGCAAATATTCATCAGGAGATCATCCGATACCCGCCATCCCGACATTCGACTTCTGAACGTCACCGGCCGTTGCTTCGCTGTTCAAAATGGAACGAAGATCGACGAAACATTACAAAGACATAGCACCCCTAATTAAAAACTATTAATCCCGGTCGGTTTATGTCAAATAGTTTTTAATAATTTTGGTGCCAGATTCGAGGAATGTCAGCGGCATAATTATGGATCTTAAGATGACGTTATTTTTAAGACACGCATTTTCCAGTTTGTCTACTTTTATTAAAATTAATGTTTATTTTCATACGACATGAGACTTCCTTTTTACCGAGTTTTTGAAAGTGCAGAAACTGTCGCACCCATAATAAGCAATCCAACTTACTGACTGTCGTAGTACTCTCCGTGTACAGCAAACATTCCTTCTTCACATCTGGGAGGTCGATATCTATATCCGTGTACGTCATGTCATCTCCGCCTTCTTCCTGGGGGTCTGGTTCCGTCTTGATGGAAACACTCTCTGGATTTAGTAGATCCATGGTACTGCTGTGGTAGTGTTAAGGTAATTGTTCAAAAGCCCAAAGAATATACCTGAAACAGAACACTGTTATTTGAACAAGTCGTGTGTAAAATAAATAATAGGATATCTAATTTATAAATTATTCTCGTCTCGTTTGGAATATTCTGTCAAAACAAAGAAGTCGTGTGGAAAACAAATCATATGAAATCTAATGTATAAATTCGGAGGAACGTACATTGGAGGAATTGTTTGGATATCAGCACTGGAATAAGATAACAGAATGAATTTAAATCAAAAACCGGGAAGTTATTTAAAGACACCGTACACTACAACTTGATCTCTAAGGTCACCGGAGGGCGCAAAGGGTAACATTTGAATTTATAAAAACAGGAATGAATCGAACCGGGAAGAAAATGAACCACCACCTTTATTCAGGATGTCAGTTTCAATTGCAACATGTGCAATTTCAATTCAATTCTTCATTCCTTTTAAAAATTTTGCAAATTTAAAAGGATTTTTTAAAGATATCATACATACATGATGTACAGCATACAAAATGGCTACTTATAAAAAAGTATTAAAAGAAAGAAGATAGACATACATAATCTCAGTAAATTGCATACAACACATACTGGTATTATACAAATACCAACAAAGCTTTATGTTTAAACGCAGCTTCATTGATGCTAAATACGTCGGTATCCGAAGTGATTCCATTTAACAGCAAGATATCCCCCCACCGGAATGACCATTGGCAAGTTGGTCTTGCTGGTAGAGAGACAAAAGAGTCTATGCTGTCGGTAACGGAGATAACCTTCGAGAACATAGAAATTAGTGCTCTATATGACAGCCGAGTTTTCGAACAATCCGCAAATCACTCTGAAGAAATGTGTAACAATGAACCCACTCTCAAGCTGTCTCCTTGCTAATGAGTTACATAAAATTATGAGAACCCGAATGTCTATAAAATTCCTTGCAGTACATAGTACGAGACCCAGGATTTTTGATTACGATGAAGTACTGCAGGTCACTGCAATGTGAGCCTGAAATGTTAGCCTTCTATCAAACACGATACCAAGATCTTTCATAGTGGGGACACGTTTTAAGCTTCGGGCGTTCATAATATACCGGTAAAACAAAGTACGACAGGCCGTTGAGAAAGAAAAAAATGAAGCATTTAGAAACAGCGTGATGGTTAGTTAGTTAGTTAGTTACCGATAGTATGAATGTGAATAAAGCAAAGAGTGTGTGGCCTTAGCCTAAAATAGAGTTAATTTGGAACAACAGCCGCTATAAAATGAGTTGCCAGCAATGCGAGTGATTAATACTCGTGTAGAAAATATCAGCATTAGAACTTACCAATAACTAGAACAAGCACGGGACGATTGATTTAACTGCGTGGGTTCAACAGTGTGAGGGATATCGTGCAGAATTAGAGTTCAGAAAAGGAGGATACTACTCGCGGTGATAAAATAATTTGTCAGGTGAGGTTATCCATAGATATTTATGAAGTCATAGACTAGAAAATAATCTATTTATTTTAAGTAGGTACTGAAATGAATTCCGGCGCGTTAAATGTTTTTGTTCACTTTGATTCAACGAATTAAATAACATTTGGATGTAATTATCCTTTATTTTATAATATTACAAAATACAAACAACGAGTGAAATACAATTGTTAACTGGCCAAAAATAATTTATAATAATTTAATAATTTGCCAAAAATCTACGCGATTATGATGGCAGTTTTCTTTTCGCAAATTGTTTTCTTTAGTTCTGAAAGGGGAGGCGTTAAAATTTTAAGGTAAGTATGTATATTGGATTTACAAACTATGCTTTTATTAAAGTAATACGTTTTATATCTTATGCTAAATAAATCTAAAGTATTTACTTTTTTCACAGTTGTAAAACTTAACCACAATATGTTTGTAACTGACTTTCAGTATAGTATAATATTTAGGTCTGTGAAATAGTACAAAGAAATATTGTGCCTTATAATGATGAATGTAATTATAATTTGTAGATCCTGCAGAGAGAGTTACGGAGACAGTACCATCGGTTGCGTCCAAGTGAAACGTATTGGTGCCATTTGCACTGTGAAGGCCCTGGTTACTCCGGAGCACAGAGTCCGTACGAAGACATATTCAGTAATTTTGGTATACAACGAAGCAGAAGAAGTAATCGAGTCCTGCAAATGTGAAGATTGTCCGGCATCACAAGGTTGGTGAAAGAGAAGAGCCTTGTAATGTTGTATGTTAAATAATTTGTGTCCCTCTTTTCAACATTACACTACTGGTATGATACTAATTATTGTTATTGTTTTAGGCGGTTGCAAACATGTGGTAACTTTATTATCGTGGTTGCACCGAAGAAGCGAAGACCCTCCAAAAACGTCCACTCAGTGTTACGGGAAGCGGTCTAAGATGGCTGCTATAGGAACCACGATGAAGTTTATAAAGGCGAGCGATTTAGGGAAAGCTGCTCCTGCTGCTCTGCCGCAGAGCGATGGATCTTTTTTAAAATCAGTAATAGATAGCAGCATCGAGCTTGGTGTACGAGATATTCAGCTGTTAAAATATTTTGTCGACCCAACGGTGATCGAAAATCTTTCCTTACATAATATGATTTGTAATTTTATGTACAATGATGTGGGATCAACATCAGAAGATTTTTAAAAATATTGCCAACAAAATACTAACACCGTTGCCTGTCAAAGGGCAGCTCAGATGACTGTGGGGGAATCAAACTGTCCATTGTGACACAACTTGAGGCACGCTGGAATTACCGCATCTAAAGCCCTGGAAGCTGCTCATTGTCAAACCATGGTAGGCTCACTCGTTGAGAGCATTCTAGCTGCTAAACTAGTAGAAACTAAGTCTAGTGTTTAAATTAATCTTTTTTTATCACAGTTAAAACAGTTGGTTTAAATATTACATTTTAATGAGTAACCGTTGCAGGTTAATAAGACCACATACTACAATAATAATGTTAACAATTATGGGAATGTGATTATGGTCAGTACACGCATGCATTCTGAGCATTTGGAATTCTCTAATTCTACTTATGACGATCTCTATGTGAATGCGTAATGCGGCAATTCTTTTGGACTGCTTGACTTCTTCGCGGCTAGAATAAACGTTCGCAAAAACACTAGTTGGGCGAATCAGTTCACAGTCAATCTTTTTTGTCCAGTTTGCCTTAGGCATGGTAAAACTTTTTTTTGACAGGCAAAAATATGTGGGATCATACTTATTTATTGTGAATTACAGCAATAGTTACCAAAAACATTTTACATGGAAGAAAATGACACTATTAAAATAATAACTTGCATACGTATAGCTGCAAAATATTGTTTTTAAATTTAACTATCTTTGTACTGTAAAACGATTGTTGGAGATTTCTTAACATATAACCTGAAAAGACATCATGTATATGTTGAAATATAATATTGTAAAACTATGTAGTCTAATTCGAACCCAATATAAATCCACTACACCCATCAGGATGAATAAGGCTTTCCTTTAAAAATATATTTTTGTGTAAAAATTTTAAAAACAAATTTTCTACTAGGCTTAACGTTATTAAAAATACTACAATTAGTCTCAATTCCTGACAGATTTTTGTTTTAGAATATACATTTCACATCTACTTACAGCGAAATGATCTTCACAGCAAGAATGATGAGATTTAGCAGAAAGTACACCATTTTTTTAATGCACCTTTTCATCGCGTGACACCACTTTTTACGCATAATAACATCATTTGGGACATTTATAAATAGTTTGTTTGGTGTCAAAGATTATGTATTTGTACACTTTGGTACTATAAAGTATTTATACACGGTATTTACGGACATTTTCTTCTAAAAACAAACGATCAACTGCAGACCGACTGAAGACAGCTGTCAAGACATGCGCAGTGACGTCACAAGTCAAAACCGAGCGAAAGAAGGCGTTTTGTGCCTAATTTGAAATGTGAACATTCAAAACGTTGTTGAAGGACTATTCCTATTGTAAAAGAAAAATCGTTTGAATATTCCAGTTTGTGATTTTTTTCATTAATTTTTGGTAAAAAAAAATTGTGATTGTACCCTATTAATCCACTGGCAACTTTTGACAAGTGGCAATATTAGCACGAGCATGCGTGTTCAGCAGCGAACTAAATGTCCGAGCGTGTGAAAAAACGAACTGACTTTTTGTTACGTTGGTTTGCAGTTTATAATTCATAATAACTACATATTAAAATCTTTTGAGTTTTACTCCTGATAACATCGTGTGACCAATAAAAATAATCGTGTGACTAAAGTGAAATAATGTGTATCTGCTTTAAATAAGAATTCTATCAATTTGAATCAGATCCCATCCTTTACACTGGCACCCCGATATTTTGTACTGATCATAAAATATTGTAAATGCAAATTTACCGTTTTAATTTGTTTTTTATGTTTATGAAAGTGAATTTTTCCTTAATTTATTTAATCGTTTTTATTCCAGTTTATACCTTTATGTTCCTAAACATCACACTAGTTAAACAACAATATATAATATATTTGTAGGTTGTTTAATATAACGTAGAATAATTTTCTACATTATATTAAATTGGGGTATTGGGAAAGGGGTGGATAAGGGGAAGAAGAAGGTGTGGAAATACCTGGCTATTCAGATCTGGTCACCAAACACGACTAAAAGCCATTTCAAGTAACGTTTCATTTCTGAATGGCGGTCTTTCATCAGGGCGACACTGAGAGTATCTTCCACTCTGGAACTTGCGCAAATATATTACATATTGTTTTTAAATGAATTAATTGTGAAACAGCACAAATTAATAAAATAAAATTTACTTGTGCACGCCAAAATTTGATCCCGCGACCTTCGGATTCGTAGTCGAGAGCCTTACCCCTCGACCATGGAGGCCGTATTATTACAAACAAGGTATCTAATGGAATCTACTCGTTCCAGTGAGATGCATAGACAATTAGAGAGATTTCTACAGGAATGTATTTTTCGTTCATGATTGGTTGAAGGCTGACTTGGAATGTAAGAGTAAAAGTTAGATATTTCGTTTTACTTATGTTTAACGTGAATAGAACGTGTCATCCAACCATTGTTTAATATTTTTCAATATTAGTTCCGCTCTATGAAATGTTTCTTCCCCCTTCTTAGTACTAGTGCAGTATCATCATCCAAAGTGATTATGTTGCCATCAATTGGTAGTCTACTTAAGTGCATGTTATAGCCTCAACAAAATTCTGTCGAGGCATCAAATCTGTCAAATTGTCTTCCTTTTTTTGTCGCTAGGTGGCTGTAACAGTGCGTTCCTAACTGAGAGAATTAAAACATAAAACATCCGTCATTATCCCGATCAATGTAAACAATCGGAGATATTAAGTAAAACAACTAACTAGTAAAAAAGTGTGCCTCGTTTACAGAACCTTCTATTTTTGTGAAGTATTTAGTATGATCATTTTTACAAATGTTTCGTCATTTACTTGTAGTTGTAAAATCGTATTAGATTTGTACGGCTTGCTAAATTTTGAGATTCCACCGTCGTTTACCCTAAGCACGGTCACGTATTTTGGTTTTCGTTACACACGGTGTTCGGAATTTCGTAGTTTAAGGGGTAAACTGGTGAATTTACCTCACATTTGGAATCGATTTTCTGGAAAATGTTTTTTGATTTAAGTTTACATTTTCGAGATAGAAATTAAAAAAAATAGTTTTTTTTGTTTTAATTCAAAGCATTACGACAAATATTAACAATAAAATGAATAACAAAATAATATGTACCTATTCAATAAGGGACTCCAGTGAAACATATATTGGCTTTAAAAATATATATTCACGTAGATCATCAAACGCCGATTCTAAATATATAACTTTTTTTATTCCTTCTTGGGGAAATGGTATTGATCTGGAGTAATGAAATAAAGAGGTAGAGCCATTGTAAAATCACAATAGATGTGTGCAGCAAAAGGCAACAATCGTTTTAGAATTAACATTTCGGAGAGATAGAATATACACGGTGTCTGGACGTCGATTTTGTGATATTTAGAATGCATTCTTCACTCTAAAATTTTATTAATCAGGTTAAATCGAAAAAAAACTTATTTTATTTATTCGGGTTATTTACCTACTACAGATAAAAAAAAAAACATTTTTATGCTGTACCACCAGTTACCGAACACCGTGTATTGGTTTGGTTTCCAAACAGTACGATTGTGAACTCTAGTACCTAAAATATGAATTAAAATAAATAAACATTTGTTTCCGTACATATGCTTACAGAGGAATAGCTTCATTCTAATGAATTCCTTAAAACATATTTTTTATCTATCCCCAACACCATGTAGGTACACTTAATTGACTTATTTTGAAAATGTAAAGATTAAAATAAAAACGGATTTAAGTTTGTTTACTCCTAGTGTTTTCGTTTGATTAACAAACACCAGGTACCTACGGTAGCCGAACAATTCGGCACAGTGATAAATCGGCACACTTTTGAAAAGTGCTATCATGAAATATGATGAAAAAAAGTGGTTAACGGTGTTAGATTAGATTTAACTTTTAGGTTAGCTTTTTCTGTTTCGCAAACATCATGTACACTAAATAAAAGATAAATAAACAACTCGTCATTCAGTTTGCTTATTTCGATTAAAACCTTTTTTGTCTGTTTTCCAAACACCATGTACTCAAACGCATTTTATTTTGTCAAGATATTATTTAGAGGTTTCATATTAGTAGATTCGTAGAGGTTGGTAATGTTGGTAAGCATGGAAAAAATTTCGCCATTTTGATTTGTAATGCCGTTTCATACGGCTACACTATGAATTTAGATTTTTCCGTAATATTAATTGTCATACAGGTATTCACAGCTTTAAAACATCATAAAAATCGTCAATATTCCAATAAATTTATTAATATTAAAGCCTGGAGAAATCCAACAGCATTGACAAAACTATTAATTTTGATAATTATGCAATTCAAAACATTATGTTAGGCCGCGTGATACAAAATTAACACAAGAATGACGAGAATACATACGCGCGTTAAACGTCACAAGTTGGTTTGGCTAGCTTTAGAAAGTACATGCAATGTCAACATTTTACGTATTTATCGATGTTTTGTTAAACTAACTGTTTGTATACCCTTCTAAGATCGTTACAAACAATTAAGTGGATCGGTATGCTCCATTTCTAACTATTATACAAAGTGTTTGAATAGTATTTTTCGTATATAAGTCCAAAATTGGAGCAGCGTAAAGTCACAGGGCATTCACCGCGGGCTTCTCACGCGGAATGATGAGAATGGCGACGCGATCGTTCAAAATTATTGCGAAATTAAATATTTATTTGATTGTTACTGTCAATAAATGTCTTAATGATTATTAGATTATTAGAAGCCGCTATGTCGAAGATGTGTGTATTACCTTGTAATACGTTCGATTTGGCGGGGAACGCGGGAATGCGGGAGAAGGAAAGGAGGAAGGTTAGGTAGGAGAATTTGCGGGAGACAGTGTGGGTGTGTGTGTGTTTTTACCCTGAGAGAGGTCTCTTCCAGGGAGCTCGGCTCGGGACCTACGACTAGCTCAGCATCGGCAGGCCTCGGAGCTCTTCTTCAGGATCGTGAATCGACAGGCAGTCTTATAGTTGGGGATTGACTCGGAACTTTATCAATTAAAACACTCAGATGCTTTCAGAACTCAGTGGTTTACTCGGTAAAAGGGCACAGACATAGTAAGTTTACACAAGGGGAACGGCTAACCTACAAATTACAAATAATATTACGGGCAAATTCTCTGATTCTCTCTGGAATATTCTACGAACGGCATGGTTAAATGTGACTTGAAATAGAATTACAACACAATGAAATGGGGATAACCAAGATACAGCTCACGGTTGGGAATGATGTGGCTCGGACATGGTGAAGGCGATCGTCGATCGTGTGTCCGGGTAGTAATCCATCGCCAGGTCCATGGTGAATGGTGCACCTCGGGGAGGATGTTGTCAAGGCCAAGTCCACAGAGAGAATGCAACGTTGAGAGCGCGCGGGCGGAACCGGGGCCGCGTATGGGTGATGTCTCCTTTTGTCGCTAGGGGTGCTAACCTAACGAGTGGCTAGTATTTATGGGGTATTTGCGTTATGTAACAACCTATGCATTTTAAATTTACAGTATTGTCTTAAGTCATTATTGACGTCATAAACCGGCATCAAAGGTGTAATTGTGGTTGTCATTGTGGATCAAAGTTTAATTAATTATATTCAAATGGCTACATTAATTACGAAAAAAATACGAAGTGAAAAACAATAGTCCATTCTTTGGTTTAAAAAAATATCAAGTCTGGGAATGGCATACGAAAGGTAGTAATATTCTGTCAATGTTTCCTATTTTCTATCAATCTCCTATCATATGCCCTTAAGAGAAAAGGCTGCACAGCCTGCTTCATACAAAACTTTATTCTGGATTTGAGTCCAAAATACTCTCCTAAACCTAATGATCTTTTTATTCCATCAAAAAGTATAGTAAATATCTACGGATTAGAAGGAATTTTTATTTATTTATTTTTGTTTTACATTATGAAACATAAGCCATTAAAATTTTGTTTTTTAGAGATGTTAGAGGCAACTTCAAAAATTAATTTGGGGCTAACGGCGAGTAATTTTTTTTTATCCCATCTTTGAAAATATAATGAAATATGAAATAATTATAAAAAATACATTAAAATAAGCATAATGGTGAACTTTAGATTCAATTAAAAACAACAAATTTACGTTGAAACACAGATTTTCCGTACATTCTTTAAAATATCGACCCGAAAAAAAGTTTTTTTTGTATTTTTATTTTCGTAACCATACTTACATAGAAAATACGATAATTACAAAAAAATACAATAAACCCGCAAGTAATTTTCTAATTTGCCCCTAAAATTATGAAAATAATTTATTTTTTCATGGCATATGCTTCATAATTTAAAACAAAAATAAGCAAAATAATTCTCATCCGTACTAGATATTTACTAAACCTTTAATAAAACAATATACATAATTCCTTTTGGTTGAGTATTTTGGCCTCAAATCGAAAATTAACATATGTATGAAACAGGCAGCGCAGCCGTTCCTCACAAGTCATTAACGTAGATGGGAAAAAGTATGGGACCGAGTACACTGCCCTGTGGTACACCAAAATTAATGCCGGTTGGATAAGATGATTTACCTGATGGTAGCTTAACACATTGCTTTCTGTCTGTTAGATATGATTTTAACTATTCAAACGCCTTACTCTTTACTCGATTTTTATGGAGCTTAGATAGAAGGATTGGATGAGAAACTCTATCAAATGCCTTAGCTAAATCCAGAAATATTAAACATTTATTACCTTTGTCTAGGGCTTGTGTTATATGTGACGTTAATTCTAAAATAGCTGAATCTGTGTTTAGCTCTTCTCTGAAGCCATACTGGTTTGACGAGAGAAAGTTGTATTTTGTAAAATGGCCGATAAGTCTTTCATTAGACTATTTTTCTATAATTTTTGATACCGATGATAATATGGAAATGGGTCTGTAGTTTGTTATATTAGTTTTGGTCTTAAAAATTGGTTGAACAAAAGCGAGTTCGAGTTTGTTTGGGAATATACCTTTAGTAAGACAGAGGTTAATGATATTTATTTATTTATTCTTAAATTTAATTATGAATACAAAAACATTAGCCACCCATCTCACTAGGACAATCCTGTGTTGAGATAAGCGGCTTTACATAACATTAGCCACTCATTTCACTAGGACAGCCCTGTGTTGAGATGAGCGGCTTTACATAACATTAGCCACCCATCTCACTAGAACAATCCTGTGTTGAGATGAGCGGCTTTACATAACATTAGCCACCCATCTCACTAGGACAATCCTGTGTTGAGATGAGCGGCTTTACATAACATTAGCCACCCATCTCACTAAGACAATCCTGTGTTGAGATAAGCGGCTTTACATAACATTAGCCACTCATCTCACTAGGACAGCCCTGTGTTGAGATGAGCGGCTTTACATAACATTAGCCACCCATCTCACTAGAACAATCCTGTGTTGAGATAAGCGACTTTACATAACATTAGCCACCCATCTCACTAGAACAATCCTGTGTTGAGATGAGCGGCTTTACATAACATTAGCCACCCATCTCACTAGAACAATCCTGTGTTGAGATGAGCGGCAACACAATTTAATAATAATCCGTAAATTTCATTACGCAAACAATAATATAAGAAAAAAATTATTAAAAATTATTAAGGTAGATAATAGTAAATAGATAATAAAGATCAGATAATAATAATAGTAAGTTAATAATGATCACTAAATAGTAATAATACATATTTAATATTAAGTAAATATTGATAAGTAAATACTAATAAGTACATAATAATAAAAATAGGTAAACATTAATTAGTAAATAAAATTATATAAATAGTAATAAGTACATAATTATAAAAATAAAAAATAGGTAAATCATAATATGTAAATAAAAGTAAAAATAGGTAAATAGTAATATGTAAATAGTATGTAAATAGAAATATGAAAAAAAATATATAAGAAAATAGTAATAAGTGGGTAATAATAAATAAATAAATATGATAATATCGAGCACATACGAGTACAGTGCAACATTGATTACAACATAACGGATAACATGGATAAATCGAAATCACCATTCTCAGCTAACATAGACTTTTCGACCATTTTTTTAAATAAATTTATCTAGTCTATAGTTTTAATGTTGTCACTAAGCCGATTATATAACAAAGGAACTTTACAAGAAAAACTCCTTTGTCCAAATGATGTTCTGTTACTTGCCGGCTTATACATTAGAGAAGAACCCATTCTAGTATTATGCACTTGTTGTGACCTTATAGCATAAACAATATTTAAAAAAAAATTACAGAGAGCCTGTACTATGTACAATTGCCTTACTGTCATAATTTTACTTTCATTGTATAATAAGTGTGATGAATATAAAAAAAAAACATTTCTTGTACATTATTTTTAAAAATAATTTTTGAGCAACATTTAAGTAACATAAACCCCAACATACGATATTGTATGAAAGAAGAGATTGAACAAGAGCATAATATACAGTTTTTAGTGTAACTTGGTCCAACATATTTCTTAGAGCCTTGAAGATATAGGCTAGTTTTCTTATTTTGTTTGTTAATACAGCATTTTAAATATTTATCAATAATTAAGCCAAGATATTTGATATTGTCTACTCTTTCCAAATATTGACAATTGCACTCGTGTGTACAACAATGCACTGTTAAGGAACGGTCCACAGAGGGTTGACTTACGGAGGAAATGCTAAAAGTAATATATTTAGTTTTTTGTGTGTTTAAAGTTAAAAGGTTTTGATCAAGCCACTTTTTAACAGTCTTTAATCCTGACTCGCACTTAGCATAAGTTTCATCCCAAGTATCACCAGCAAACACCAAAACAGTATCATCTGCAAATACAACTGAAGAACCCCAGAATGATAATTTAAAATACAATAAAAATAAAATTGGACCTAGAACACTACCCTGAGGAACACCAAATAAAATTGATTTATTTGAACTAATATGATCATTAATCATTACTCTCTGTGTTCTATTCCCAAGATAAGTTCTGAACCAATCTAGTGCTTTATTATCAACACCCATTGAATTAAGTTTTTTAAGCAGTAAACCACAGTCTAGAGCTTCTACGACTGTGGTGATCACTTTTAAAGCTGCATCACTCGTTCCCATATTCTCTCTGAAGCCAGATATATACTAGTGGTTGGTTTATAAAGGGTTCAATTGTTTTCAGTATACATTGGAACCTCGGTATACGTCCTTAATCCGTTCCAGATCCTTGGACTTATACCAAACAGGACGTATACCAAACGGATTTTATCCATAAGAAATAAAGGAAAAATGATAAAATCGGTTCCCCCGAAAAAAAATCATATTGTTATTGGCATATTATACATTAACGTGGTTGTAAAAAATAATTTAACCACTATTTAATACTAAAATAGACAAATAAAAGAGAACTAAGGTTAAATAAATAAATGAAAATTTAACCTCACTTTAGCTTGGTGAGAAGAGTCAAGTGCTTTCTAATATGGTGCTGAAAAGGAGATGTTTTTGTTAGAAGGAGAGTTTGTTTTGAATAAAACTTCAGGAATATGAAATTCTGTTGTCTTTTCTCTTTTGCCTATTTGGCCCTGGTAAACGCAAACCAGGTTTGACTTTTTTTTACCTTCATGGTGATCCTAACCATTTTATTCGGTGTGTCATTTTGACTCATACAAGTTATAGTACGTACGCGGGTCGTATTTTATACCGAAGTTCCACTGTATTTGAGGATATTTTGTCGTGATTGCACGAGTGAGAGGGTTTTAATTGTTTAATAGTTTGTGAAATTTCAGCAGAGGTAGTGGGGTCTAATGTGAGTATATTATTTATTTCACTGGTAGATTGATTGATTACATCGGCAAGAGCATTGTCAACCGTCGATGTCTTATTTAAAATTTATGATGCTGCGTTTTCACCGATTTTACAAAAATATTCATTTATGTGATTGTTCACAGTGTCTGAATGGTCCTTTTAGGGAGATGTCTTGGCCGTTGAAGTTTGATTTATTGATTGGTAGTATTAGGTGATCAGTGTTAGATATTTCTTTGATAATATGTCAGATTTTTTGTTATTATTATCGGCTCTGGACAGTTTCTTTTTATAGTAGTTTTCTTTCGTAATTTTAATGAGATTATTACAGATTTTTCTGTATTTTTTTATAAAATATTTGGGCTTGAGTATCCGGATTATTAAATAAGGTTTTATGGAGCTTTTCCTCTTTTCTTTATAAAATAAATTAGGCCATCTGTGATCCACTGTTTCAGTTTTTATTTATTTTTTTAAATTTTCAAAGGGGAGTCGATGAGCTTGTGTATTTGAATAGCCTATTTTCCAAATTAATTATAGAAGTTAGTTTCTCGAAATTAATATTTTTCTTTTTTATATTACAACGTGATATTGCGATAATGCGTTTTTATGCATAATGCCAACTACTATCGAGTAATGGTCTGTTTTGGTCGATTGATATACAGTTCCCTGTGCATTTATTTCGTTCTTAGAAATATGTGATCAATACATGAATCAGCCGTATCAGGTACTATAGTAGGTAAATTAATATGAGAAACAAGCCCGTGTTGAGTAAAGAGATTTTTATAATCTAGTGTTTATGTTGAGATAGGATTAAGTAAATCAATTTTAATGTGACCAATTACAATTAGTTCTTCATTTGGTGAACAGTTCAATAAGTGCTTGAATTGTGATTAGGTTGGTCTTTTATTTAATTTTAAAGCAGTTGGCATTATCGATGAATAGTAGAGAGATAATCGGGTCTAGCTCGGATTTAACGTAGACAATTACTCCATCTGACCGGGTCCTAAAATTTATGTGTTGAAGACTGTATATTCTGCTATGTTTTTGTAAGTATAATTTGTTTTAATCCAACATTTAGTTAAAATTATTATGTCAAAAATATTAATCAAACCGACAAGTGTTACAAGTAGGTTATTAAAGTTCTTATCAATGCTGCGAATATTTGATCAACACATAAAGTATGAACTCGTACAAAATGTGAAGTATGTTACGTATTATGCACTTGTATATTATGTATTATATACATTTGTATGTCTTCCAAAATACAAAACCACGTTGCTTTACTTCACTATGTCGTAAACCCATGTAATATATGTATTTAGCACTGCATATTTGATTACCAAAATTTGAAATATAATTTTCTGTAATACCTGCAACACAATTCTTTTTATTAGTTTATTTGCTCATTAAATAAATGTCACATATATATACCCAATATACATTGTGTTTTTTATTGTCATCACAAAACCTTCTTATTTTAGTATTATGAACAAAAAAGGAAATATATAAAAGACCATCCGGGCATTACCAATTAATATTAAAAAAAAAATGTGTCTTTAGTGAACATGAATTTGGTACTAGAAACCGGTTTTTACTCACCGTGTGTTAGCATGTGTGGTTAAAGATATGTCTTCTGTGAACATGTATAATCACAGTAGGACCATGATAAGAGCTTTTCTCAACAGTGAGTACGCATGTGTCTCTTCAAATTTCCCTTTTGTGAAGTTGAATACGTACAGTCGGAACATGAAAAAGGTTTTTCTCCACTGTAAGTCTTAAAATATCCCGTCCGTGAACTTGAATCGTTACAGTCGGAATATGATAAAGGTTTTTCTCGACTGTGAGTGCGCATATGTCTCATCAAACTTCCCTTCCGTAAACATGAATAGTCACAGTCGGAACATGAAAAAGGTTTTTCACCACTGTGAGTCAGCATGTGGTTCTTCATGACTCCCTTCCGTGAACATAAATAGTTACAGTCGGAACATGAAAAAGGTTTTTCACCACTGTGAGTCAGCATGTGGTTCTTCATGTCTCCCTTCCATGAACATGAATAGTTACAGACGGAACATGAAAAAGGTTTTTCTCCAGTGTGATTCAGCATGTGTGTCTTCAAATGTCCCTTCCGTGTACTTGAAACGTTACAGTCGGAACATGAAAAAGGTTTTTCACCACTGTGAGTCAGCATGTGGCGCTTCATATCTCCCTTCTGTGAACATGAATAGTTACAGTCGGAACATGAAAAAGGTTTTTCACCACTGTGAGTCAGCATGTGTGTCTTCAAATGTCCCTTCCGTGTACTTGAATAGTTACAGTCGGAACATGAAAAAGGTTTTTCACCACTGTGAGTCAGCATGTGGCGCTTCATATCTCCCTTCTGTGAACATGAATAGTTACAGTCGGAACATGAAAAAGGTTTTTCACCACTGTGAGTCAGCATGTGGCGCTTCAAATGTCCCTTCCGGGAAAATGAATAGTTGCAAACGGAACATGAAAGAGGTTTTTCAAAACTGTGAGTTAGCATGTGTCTCTTCAATTCACAATTCTGTGAACTTGAATAGTTGCAGTCGGAACATGAAAAAGGTTTTTCACCACTGTGAGTCAGCATGTGCCGCTTCATATCTCCCTTCCGTGAACATGAATGATCACAGTCGGAACATGAAAAAGGTTTTTCACCACTGTGAGTCTGCATGTGTCTCTTCAAACTTCCCTTGTGTGAATATGATTCCTTACAGTCGGGACATGAGTAAGGTTTTTCTCCAGTATGGGTGCGCAGATGCTGTTTTAACAGCGACTGGTTTGAGAAGGAGAAGTTACAATGGGGAGAAGAGTACGGTTTTGCCGCAGGATGCGTCTTGAGATCTGTCATTAAGTCTGAAAAAGATTACGGATAAAGTTGTGTATGTGTAAGTACAGTGAAATTAGCAAAATAAATTGAGAGCACGACTCAAATATTTAATTCCAACAAAAAAACATCCGTATTACCTCCTGTCTGGGAAATACTCTCAGAGTGATCTGAGCATTCCTTCTTAACATCCGGCAGGTCTATGTCTATTTCCGTATAATGAATTCCAACTCCATCTTCTTCTCGGGGTCCTGATTCCCCCTTGATGGGAACAGTCTTCACTTTAATGCTATCTGGAATTAAAGAACAATACCTACAATGAGATATATATACTCATACATATCTATTTAAAAAAAATATATTAATAATATTTTTAATAGGAGACCCTGAGGTAAATAATTTTCTACGTGGCGTATGCTATCGTTGGGGATCCAGTGTGGAAGGTGTTTATAATGAAATGAAGGAGTAGGCGTTCTCGGAAGAAAATCCAGTCACCATATCCCAACTAAAGGCAAATATTCATCAGGAGCCTCTCTTTGACGGCCTCCATGGTCGAGGGGTAAGGCTCTCGACTACGAATCCGAAGGTCGCGGGTTCAAATCCCGGCGTGCGCAAGTAAATTTTATTTAATTAAATTGTGTTGTTTCACAATTAATTCATTTAAAATAATACTGCATTTGCGCACGTTCCAGAGTGGAAGATACTCTCAGTATCGGCCTGGTGAAAGACCACCATTCAGAATTGAAACGTTGCTTGAAATGGCTTTTAGCCGTGTTTGGTGACCAGATCTGAATAGCCAGGTATTTCCCTATTTGACTACCTTCCTCTTCCCCTTCTCCTTCCCCTCCCCAATACCTTCTGCCTCACAACATTCCCAATTGGGAATGCAATAGTCTCACTGGCTCCAGACGGTTGGGATCAGTTGGGACTCTTGTGCGGTATTCATATAAAAAAAAGAAAAAAAAAGAGGAGATCATTCGATAACCGCCATCCCGACATTCGACTTCTGAACGTCGCCGGCCGTTGCTTCGCTGTTCAAAATGGAACGAAGATCGACGAAACACTACAAAGACATAGCACCTCTAATTAAAAACTATTAATCCCGGGTGGTTATTTATTTTTTCATAATTTTGGTGCCAGATTCGAGGAATGTCAGCGGCCTGATTGTGGATCTTAAGATGACGTTATTTTTAAGAAAAGCATTTTCCAGTTTGTCTACTTTTATCAAAATAAACATTTATTTTCATATAAAATGCGGCTTTCTTTTTACCAAGTTTTCGAAAGTGCAAAAACAGTCGGACCCATAATATTCAATCCATCTTACTGACTGTCGTAGTACTCTCCGTATACAGCAAACATTCCTTCTTCACATCTGGGAGGTCGATATCTATATCCGTGTACGTCATTTCATCTCCGCCTTCTTCCTGGGGGTCTGGTTCCGTTTTGATGGAAAGACTCTCTGGATTTAGTAGATCCATGGCACTGCTTTGGCAGTGTTATGGTAATTGCGTGAAGTCCAAAGAATATACCTGAAACAGAACACTGTTATTTGAAGAAGTCGTGAGTAAAATAAATCTAAATTGTAAATTATTGTTGTTTCGGTTGGAATATTCTGTCAAAACAATGAAGTCGTGTAGAAAACAAATCATATGAAATATAATTTATAAATTCGGAGGAACGTATATTGGAGGAATGGTTTGCATGTATGTATATCAGCACTGGAATAAGATAGCAGAATGAATTTAATTCAAAACCGGGAAGTTATTTAAAGACACCGTACACTACAACTTGATCTCTAAGGTCACCGGAGGGCGCAAAGGGTAAAATTTGAATTTATAAAAACAGGAATGAATCGAACCGGGAAGAAAAATGGACCACCACCTTTATACAGGATGTCAGTTTCAATTGCAACATGGATAATTTCAATTAAATTCTGTATTCCTATGAAAATTCTAGAAAATTTAAAAGGCATTTTTAAAGATATCATACATACATGATGCACAGTATCCAAAATAGCTACTTATAAAAATAATATTAATAAATATTAAAAGAAAGAAGATAGACATACACAATCTCAGTAAATTGCATACAAGACATACTGGTATTATACAAATAGCAACAAAGCTTTATGTTTAAACGCAGCTTCATTGATGCTTAATATGTCGGTATCCAAAGTGATTCTATTTAACAGCAAGATATCCCCCGACCGGAATGACCATTGGCAAGCTGGTCCTGCTGGTCGGGAGACAAAACAGTCTATGCTGTCGGTGACGGAGACAACCATCGAGAACATAGAATTAGTGCTCTCTATGATAACCGTGTTTTCGACCCATCCGCACATCACTCTGAAGAAATGTCTAACAATGAACCCACTCTCAAGCCTTCTTCTTACTAATGAGTTACATGATATTATGAGAACCCGAATGTCTCCTAAATTCCTTGCAGTACATAGGACGAAACCCAGGAGTTTTAATTAAGTACTACAAGTCACGGCAATGTGAGCCTGAAATGTTAGCCTACTATCAAACACGATACCAAGATCTTTCATAGTGGGGACACGTTTTAAACTTCGGGCGTTCATAGTATACAGGTAAAACAAAGTATGACACGCACTTGAGAAAGAAAGAATGAAGCATTTAGAAACGGCGTGATGGTTAGTCAGTTAGTTAGTTACCGATAGTATGAATGTGAATAAAGCAAAGAGTGTGTGGCCTTAGCCTAAAATAAAGTTAAATTTGGAACAACAGCCGCTATAAAATGAGTTGCAAGCAATACGAACAGAGTGATTAATACTCGGGTAGAAAATATCAGCATTAGAACTTACCAATAACTAGAACAAGCACGGGACGATTGATTTAACTGCGTGGGTTCAACAGTGTGAGGGATATCGTGCAGAATTAGAGTTCAGAAAAAGGACGATACTACTCGCGGAGCTAAAAGCCTATGTCATGTGAGGTTATCCATAGACATTTATGAAAACATAGACTATCCAATAAACGATGGGTTTTAAGTAGGTACTGAAATGAAGTCCAGCGATTTAACTTTTTTTGTTCACATTGATTCAAAGAATTAAATAATATTTGGATGTAATTATCCTTTATTTTATAATATTACAAAATAATTATACCAATAAGCGAATCTTATGTGTTAAAGTTTATTTGATACAAACAAGAATTAAAGATAGTTGTGTCAGTTATACAATAGGATGTTGACATTTGTATTGAATACATATGCATTGATATAAGACGGAACTAGGTAAAATAATGTTACTAGACTGCAAATTCGAGAGGAAATTAGAAATTAAAATAATGACATGACTTTAAAACTTCACTTCTTCGAAGTTCCATTTAAAAAAAACTGGTCAATTCAGTTTTAGGCGATATATTCATCCAATAAACTATAACCAATTAAGAAGCTTGGATGTTCGTAAACACAGCAAGAACCTGGGTACGTATAAGGCGAAACGCGGCGGTTAATTCCAAAGTTTAGAAAGAACGTTGATATGACGGGTGCTCGGGCAGTTGGTATTATTTTAGGAATAACGCAAAAAGGGAGGAATAGAAATGCGATCTTAGGTAGTTACAAGTAATTTATTTTTATATACGTGGGATTAGTCCTAAAACTAGTGTAAAACTTAATTAGACATAATAAATTTAATAAAACTAGATACGCAATTACTTAATTCTACTGTTAAAGTCTTTGTACTTAAAATTAGAGGTTCACTGACTTAGGTAATTTCTTAATTCTACTGTTAAAGTCTTTGTACTTAAAATTAGCGTTTCACTGGCTTATGTTGTGGGAGGAATTATGATTAGAGTCAGGCACTTCCCTTTTTGGTGATGGATGTCCAGAGTATAGCGGCTGCGTTGTATGTAGAGTCCTCGCGTTCGCACTACGTATTCGTGTACCTCCGGATCGGGAGTAGGGGCAACGCGGCGATAATCAGAGGCCTGGGCGGTCTCCGATGTTGATCTCCGAAGGGCGAAGATCAGCTGCTTCCTTCTGGGATGGAAGCGTAGAATTCTCTCGTCGTCAGAGGGCCTGGGCGGCCTCTCCAAGGGGCGAGAATTGGAACCTTCCTGGGCGGAAGGTTTCACTTGGCTGGGTGTCCTGGGCGGACTACTGCAACCGACTTTTGCTTCCCCGGTGGAAGACTGCACGCGACTCTCCGTCCTGGGCGGACTTTCGCAATCGACTTTTCGTCCTGGGCGGACTCTTACAACGACTCGTGCTTCCTTGGTGGAAGACTGCACGCGACTGTCCGTCCTGGGCGGACTCTGACAATCGACTCTCCGTCCTGGGCGGACTCTTACAACGACTCGTGCTTCCTTGGTGGAAGACTGCACGCGACTGTCCGTCCTGGGCGGACTCTGACAATCGACTCTCCGTCCTGGGCGGACTCTTACAACGACTCGTGCTTCCTTGGTGGAAGACTGCACGCGACTGTCCGTCCTGGGCGGACTCTGACAATCGACTCTCCGTCCTGGGCGGACTCTTACCACGACTCGTGCTTCCTTGGCGGAAGACTACACGCGACTGTCCTTCCGGCAGGGTGCTTTCACTGACTCTCCTAGAGCTCACTGTCCTCTGTCTACCTTGTCTACCATTGGTCGTTCCCTTGAGGGGATTATCTTTTATTGACGTCTCATAAAATTCCAACGGAATTGCGGGCTTTCCCAAAATAGCAGTTAAGATTATATTATTTTAGTTACGATTTTACCTAACAATAGGCTCGGCTAGCCTTTGTACTAAATTCATTTTATGGCCGGTCTAATCTGGGAATTCCTACTATTTACAATCACATTGTAAATCTAAATATTTCGGTGAATTCGGTCAATTATTTTAGGTGATTACAAACGGCTATATCAACGTCAATGGAAAAGTAGAAGTGTATGAATTTTAGAAAGTTTACTATTAAAAGTTGGTGAAATAAACTCTAATCGTATAAATTTAACTGAACTATTATGTATTTTGTACGATATTACATTAGATAGGCAGAGCAACAATCATTGGGTGTCAAAAGAGATAAGGAAGCAAAGGACAAAGGACCGAAGTCGCAGAAACTTGACATATCCATAGACAAGAGATGGATTAAGAGAATTATTACAAATTAATCCAAAAAGTGTTAGAAAATTCCAAACGGAGAATTCTAGTGACGCTTGATAAAACGCTAATTAATTCAGTGGGTTATAATTATAGTAATAACAAAAAAGGGTTAGGAACTGAAAAGAAATTTATGTATTTACTATAATGCATTTATTTTTCTAATCTTGCGGTTAGTCTTAAGCTAAAGTAAATCTTAATTTGGTATAAAATATCATTAAAATCAGAGTGAAGTACTTCATTCTACGGTTCCTTATATTAAGTAATCACTTCGCTTTAATATACGTAAAGGTTTGTATTCTTAAAATTAGATATTCACTGGGCAACGAGAAAGTTGATTCTTAAAGCTAGAGATTCACTGGGCTTAATTATACGGTAAAGTCTTAGTTATCCTACGTAAAAGTCTTTTTCATTAGGTGTCGATACTACGTGACAGTCAAGTATTCACTGGGCTTAATTATAAAAAGAGTTCAGAGGCACTTCCCTTTACTGATGGCTGTTAAGGGTCCAGGGGCTGGTCTTTGAAGGTTTGATCTCCGAAAAGCGTAGATCAGATTCACCATGAACCCGGGGACACCTGCTAAGTCACCAAACGAAACTAACCACTTGGTGAGACCTATGACAGATATGTTCATTATCCATTAAATGGTTCCCGGGGCAGCGGTACCTACACTTGCCTCCTAGATCGAATCTACCAAGTTGAAAGCAGTTGGGACTCTTGTGCAGTTGGGACTTTTGTGCGGTATTCACATGAAAAAATCGTACGTCATTTCATACAAACTCTACTGGTAAGACGTGCACAAGCTTAACCCCCATGAACCCGGGCACCCCTGCTAAGTCACCAAACTTAGTGAACCAATTAGGGTGACCTATGGTAGAGGTGATGCTTATCCATTAAATCCTGGGGCGGCGGTACCTACATCCGGCTTTTAAATTGAATTTCCCAGGTTGAAAGCAGTTGGGACTCTTGTGCGGTTGGGACTCTAGTGCGATTGGGACTCTTGTGCAGTATTCACATAGAAAAATTATACGTCATTTAATAAATACTCTATTTTAAAGACTCGAACAAACCTCACCCCTATGAACCCGGACACCCCTGCTAAGTAACCAAACATAGCGAACCACTTGAGGTGACCTATGGCAGATGTGTTGGTTATCCATTAAATGATTCCCGGGGTGGCGGTGCCCACACCTGCTTCCCATGTTGGATCTCCCTGGTTAGAAGCAGTTGGGACTCTTGTGCGGTTGGGACTATTATGCGATATTCACATAGATAAAGCATACAAACATTTCATGCAAACTCTGCTGTTAAGACCTGATCAAACCTCACCCGCATGAACCCGGGCACCTCTGCTAAGTCACTATATGTTAAGAACCACTTTAGGTTACCGATGGCAGAGGCGTTGGTTATCCATTAAATAGTTCCCGGGTGGCGGTGTCTACACCTGCCTCCGAAATTGAATCTCCCAAGTTAGAAGCAGTTGGGACTGTTGTGCGTTATTCGCAAAAAAATCACCGAGGTAGTATTTATTCAATGAATAGTTCCGGGGCTCGTTAAGAACCAGATATACCAGTTGATAATCAAAGCACTCTGATAGATTCATTTAAATCGTGTCAACAAATGAGCACAGTGAAGAACCACGTGCACGCCTATGATAAACAAAGCGCCCTGATTGGTTCATTCAAATCGGATCAACAAAGGGAAAAGAGTAAAATGTATATGTGATGGAAAAATGAGTGTGGTTTACGGCAAAAATCTATATTTCGAAAGTTGATCTTTTGGATCAACGTCTATATGCCAGCTTTCGTATTGGATCAACAAATTAGGGTGGATCAACAAATTCTAACGGATCAACAAATTCCCGGCGTACCGTCGCGTCTGATCAACATAGTACGAGAGGGGATCTCTCTCTATATATATATAAAGAAAATCACATTACGTAATGTTAGCGCTTTCGTAATTCTGTAATTTCCGCGTTACCGACAGGTTAGTTGGTAGCCCGCTAGATGTCACTACTCAATAAACGGCCGTGACGTTTAACTAGAGCGAAATTTTATTATTGTAGCAATATGCTTTATAATTTTTAACGAGATAAAAACACCTGAAATAGAGGCTTTAAATGTTTTTTCTTTTGTTTATTGCAGCTGAGTGAATATTTTGATAATCTTAAATTTCTTATTTTGTTATTCTTAACACGTAATACCCGGAGGTTCAAAATAAAACACATTCGGCGATGGTGGGTCCAGATTGACCCGACTGAAATGATGAAAATAAAAGGCTTTTTTATGCATTTTTCGTTCATATCCTTACTTTTATATGATATTATGTAATTCCTCATAAACTCATAACATATCCCTTGTGTTTCTTGTATAAAGATAGATGTTTTAGAAATTAGTATTCCGTAAATGTTGCGGTTCTTCGATATGCAGCAGCGCGGGCATACCACGCGAGAGCAAAACAACAACTAAATCGGTAGCGTCTGGAGACAACCGCTGCCGACGGTCAGCGGAATGAGGAGAGCAGTGCGGGAGGGGGTAAGGACTCGCCCCAGGAAGTCAGTGGAAGCGAACATTTCTGCTTACATATTTATTAACATTTTCGGGAAATCGATGGTGTGCATTTACAAGTATATCATGTATGATTTAAAATACCAGAAATAAAATCACTTATTTAATTCTTCCTTGTGGCTGTACCTCTAATAGAAAGATGTGTAAAAAGAAAATAAATTAAATTTATAGCCATATTATATGATGATTGCTTATGCAAATATTAGAAAATATTATATAATGGCGTTCTTATTTGAGTATTTAATTTTCTCACACATTTATTTGTCACAATTAAAACCATTGAATGACATACATTTTAGTTAAAAAATACTAAAACTTTTATTTTTCAACAAAACAAATTTAAATGAACAATTTTCATTAAAAAATTAAAGGAATCCGGAATTTGACAAGTTGATCTGCAACGGATTCACTCAGATTTCCTACACTAACTGCATTATCACTTCCATTTTCACTTTCAGATATTTCCTCTAGTAATATGTCTTCCGGATCACTTTCAAACTCTGGATCCAATGCTTCGAATTCCAAGTCGCCATCATCACTGATCTCACTGTTAAGTAGCTTTTCAATCTCATTATCAGCTAAATAATGTTGCCTTGCCATTGCGTTAGTATGGTACGAAATAAAAAAAAAATTAAAACAAAGTTATAAAAATATAATCACCATACTAGAAATGTGCCCGAATGGTTGACAACATCTGCGAGTTAAGGACTGCGAGGGACAAAGACGGAAGGATAGAGCGAGAGATATACTGTTTCGTCGGCTGCTCAAATTCAAATGAGAAGAGATAGAGTTTTTGCGTGTTTTTATAAACAATTAAGGAAGGAAGGGTGCTTCCGAAACCGGTAGAGTTTTGATAAAATAAAAGTGGTCTACAACAAATTTATGTGTTTTTTATTGTAAATTATGGCGAGCCACAAAGTTAATGCTTTTTACAAATAGGTAACATTTGAATTTATAAAAACAGGAATGAATCGAACCGGGAAGAAAAATGGGCCACCACCTTTATTCGGGATGTCAGTTTCAATTGCAACATGGATAATTTCAATTAAATTCTGTATTCCTATTAAAATTCTAGAAAATTTAAAAGGCATTTTTAAAGATATCATACATACATGATGCACAGTATCCAAAATAGCTACTTATAAAAATAATATTAATAGATATTAAAATAAAGAAGATAGACATACACAATCTCAGTAAATTGCATACAACACATACTGGTATTATACAAATAGCAACAAAGCTTTATGTTTAAACGCAGCTTCATTGATGCTAAATATGTCGGTATCCAAAGTGATTCTATTTATAAAAAATAAAATAACTTTGTTTTAATTCCACTTTATTATTTTTTCAGCCAACCGGTTTCGAATCAACCCGAACCTTCCTCAGGGGTGAATAAAAATATATTAAACATAATACAGAAATACATGGTATTTAATAGAAAATTGGAAGAGAGAGACAGAACATGTACTTAGGTGGGGGGCAAGGAAGGAAGAGCTTCAGAGGGAGGGGTGAAAGTGGGCGGAGGTAATGGAAATATTTAAAAAATGGGGGTGTTAGACAAATCTAGTTGTTTATTAAGTAGATTGGTTTTATTGATTTTTAATGACTTTTTTATTTCAAGGGCTTCAAGATTATTAAGGCGTAGACCTATCCCATTTCTATGTAATACATCTATCCCGGAAGATTTATTAAATGAGTGATTATTATCGATAAGGTGGGTGGCGAATTCTGAAAATCCGACACTGTTTAGACATCTCAAGTGTTCGACCACCCTTATTTGAATGTTTCTAGCCGTTTTACCGATGTAAAAGGCTGGACAATCGTTACATTTGAGTTTATAGATGCCAGAATGGCTTAAGTTATTTTCTTTATCTTTAGAATTTATTAAAAGTTTTCCTAGGTTATTATTAGTATAAAACGCAGCTTTAATTTCTGTAGGGAATTTAGAAACACTTGAAGATGAAAAATTGTTTATGAATAAAATTCTACGTCAACCCTGATTTATATTCTCCCTGGTATTGTGTGAATTATTATAAAGGAATTTATTAGTAGTTATTAGATTAAGTTTTTTTGAAATATTTTATCAATCAAGCTTTGGGGGTATCCGTTATTTATTGCAATAGATTTGATTTTAGAGAGTTCTTCGGTAAAGTTAGCGTTAGATAAAGGAATAGTGACGGGTCTGTGAATCATTGAATGAAAGGCGGAATGTTTATGGGAGATAGGATGGTTAGAAGTACTGTGAATTGCGGTGTCTGTGAAAGTAGGTTTTCTATAAATATTGAACTCAAATTATTATTAACAATGGATAGGGATAAGTCTAAGAAGTTTAAACAACAATTATTTCCTATTTCTAAAGTAAACTGAATTTTTTTATGAAATGAATTAAGGAGGGATAGGAAGGAGTTACCTTGCCAAATACATATTATATCGTCAACATAACGTTTCCACAAAACCACATTTTTAAGAAGGGGTGAATTAGAATTAAAAATGTTCTTTTCGAAGTTATCCATAAAGACATCAGCGAAAAGGGGGCTCGTTGGTAGGCCCATAGGGAGACCTTCATTTTGTTGATATATAATATCATTGAATTTAAAATAATTTTGGTTCAGACAGATGTTAAACATCCGGGTCAGATCATCAGAGAGGTCTTTTGGTAAGTTAGAATTTGTTCGTAAATTATGAATAATATTTTTGCATTCGAATACAGGGACATTTGGAAATAAATTAATAACATCGAATGATACTAATTTGCAGTTATTTGGTAAGGTTAAATCTTTCAAATGGGTGACTAAGTCATATGAATTTTTAATGGTATATACCGGGGAAAATACATTGGAACTATTAAATAGGTTAGTGACAAAAGAAGCTAGTTTGTAATTCGGGGAATTACAACATGAAACGACGGGCCTAATTGGGCTATCGGGTGTGTGGATCTTTAAGAATCCATATAACCTAGGAATTTTTGGGTTTTTTGTTAGGAATTTCACATTATCGTATGATAGATCTTCAAAAAGCTCTTCTTTCCTTGCCCCCCACCTAAGTACATGTTCTGTCTCTCTCTTCCAATTTTCTATTAAATACCATGTATTTCTGTATTATGTTTAATATATTTTTATTCACCCCTGAGGAAGGTTCAGGTCGAATCGAAACCGGTTGGATGAAAAAATAATAAAGTGGAATTAAAACAAAGTTATTTTATTTTTTATAATTATGTATTCCCACAAAGTGTTTGCTACATGTAAAGATTTGATTCTATTTAACAGCAAGATATCCCCCCACCGGAATGACCATTGGCAAGCTGGTCCTGCTGGTCGGGAGACAAAACAGTCTATGCTGTCGGTGACGGAGACAACCATCGGGAACATAGAATTAGTGCTCTCCATGATAACCGGGTTTTCGACCCATCCGCACATCACTCTGAAGAAATGTCTAACAATGAACCCACTCTCAAGCCTTCTTCTTACTAATGAGTTACATGATATAATGAGAACCCGAATGTCTCTAAAATTCCTTGCAGTACATAGGACGAAACCCAGGATTTTTAATTAAGTACTGCAGGTCACTGCAATGTGAGCCTGAAATGTTAGCCTTCTATCAAACACGATACCAAGATCTTTCATAGTGGGGACACGTTTTAAACTTCGGGCGTTCATAGTATACCGGTAAAACAAAGTATGACACGCCCTTGAGAAAGAAAGAATGAAGCATTTAGAAATATTGAACTCAATCTGATTCCTCTTACTCCAATCAATAATTCCATCAATATCCGATTAGAGTCGATTGCAGTCTTCTAAAGTTAATATTTCTATGAATAGTTTTAGGTCATCAGCGAAGAGACCTGGAATGCAGAATACTCTCTGCGATATCGTTAGTAAAAATAGAAACGAGGAGGGGGCCTAAATTAGAGCCCCGAGGAACTCCAGAGAGCACAAGAAACAATCTGTGACAATAATGTTCCATGCGATAAAAATTGGTTTCTTCCAGTAAAATTGCTGGCAAAGAATATTAGAAACCGTAAAGAAAAACCTATTACCGACAGTATATTTAATAAGATGTCATGGTTTACAGAATCAAAGGAATTTGAAAAATCATTGAATGAGCAATCTACTAGGTAGCATTTATCGAAAGATTTGGCTACATAATCTGTGAGGGGCAATAGGTTCGTGTCTGTTGATCGCCACTTTCTAAGCTCATGCTGTTCCGATATTATAAACGGTTCTACTTGAGACAGCATGTGTTTATTGAGTATTGATTCGAACAACTTTGTTGGGGCAGAGAGAAAGGCCACCGGTCTGAAATTTTACCCTTGGAAATAAAGCAGTTTCTAAAGAAAGGTTGAATATGAACCTCAGTGGCATGTTTAAAAAATCAACACATCCTTTCAGTAGAAAATCAGGACCAAGTGAATGCGGACCACCACCTTTATTCAGGATGTCAGTTTCAATTGCAACACGTTCAATTTGGAACTCCATTCTACGTGTTGCGATATGTTTGCATATTTGCCTGGTATTAGTTTGTTTTGAAATGTTGTACGGCGGTACAAAAAGTTAGTATAATTTGCAAATAACCATTATGGTGGACAACTTATGAATACTTGGAACAAGTGGTTGAGTTTGTGCATTTTAGAAGTGGGTTTACGAAAGACGGAAAGGCTGATAGAGATATTAAATAAAGAGTATTTGCTGGAAACTCCATTAATGGAGGACTGAGGCCGTTGGTGCTAACAAAATAATATCTAAAGAAGCGGAGATAGCAGTTCACAATGGAGTGCTGATACCAACCCCGATGTATGGCAGTGAGGCATGGAACTGGAAGTGGACCGTAATAAAAATGTGGAGATCAAGTTCAATTCCTCCAAGGTTAACAATGTAAGCGCAGGTAATGAATAAGATTAACAAAGGGAAACTTGGACAATTTGGACGGACCAGAGCGGATGAACGAAGTTGGTCAATGAGAACAAGGCTAACTATAGAATAGCTTTTGAAATGTCACGTGGGCAAGTCAGTGCCGTTGGAAAGTGCCGTTTTGTGAACGCAGCCAAAGGAAAGAATTGATTCAGTTCAGTCTTTATGGTGTTCAGTTTACAAATGGCGGCGATTGTTGTTGGTACTCGTTACTGCTGATTTGTGTTGCTTTACAGCACACATATTAAATAAACACAGTGATCGGACTATTTTATAGTGTAGTTTACGTGAATGGTAACGGAAAGAACAGAAGAAGTAATGGAAAGAACTGGTAAGTAAATTTCATATTTGTAATGCGAATATGATAAGTTCAAATCTTATTTGACGTTTCAAATAAGTAATCAATGAATCGTCGATACCTTTTAGCTGATATAGCAGATGTATTTAAAGATTATTTATGATTTGTACTTATTGAGATTTACTTTCGAAATGTGTTTGTTACTTATATGATAGACACTGCTTTTATACAAAACATTATAATATTTAAACAAAATCATCGTTCTATATTCGAGGTTATTTGCAAAGACATTACAAACTTAATGTCATTAGTTATTTGTCGTTTGAGTATGGCTTGCTAACATTTATCTAAGTAGAGATGATTTATAATCGATCTTCTACTCCTTTTTATGTTTACACGGCCAGTAATGCATATGAACTGTATATATTCATACAATTATATCTTGATCATAATAAGAAGCCAATAATTCAGGGTAACATATTAAATATGTGACAATTATGTATATTTAATATGCCAAAAGAGTTCCAGTAAATAATTTAACTTCTGTGCAACTGAAATCAATGATATTAAATGTCATGAAGGAGGTTGAAGATATTGGATTTCAAATAATATCTTTAATATTCGATAATAATGGAAAAAAATAGGAAAGCGTTTGAATTGTTCCAACCCAATAAGATATTAGTGCCCAGTGTACCTCACCCGATAGATAATAGTAGAATATATATATATAGTATTGTTCTAACTTTTCCCCATTTCAGACTCGGCCGGCTAGCCGAAAACGACCATGCGCCCTATCCATTTAAAACACCCCGAGGTTCGTTTTCGCGAACCACGAATTTCACTTTTTTCCCCACGGTTTTTTTTTCCTATAGTATTGTTCTAACTTTTCCCAATTTCAGACTTGGCTGGCTAGCCGAAAACGACCATGCGCCCTATCCATTTAAAACACCCCGAGGTTCGTTTTCGCGAACCACGAATTTCACTTTTTTCCCCACGGTTTTTTTTCCCCGCTGTCTCGCGAAAGTAGATCGAACCGCCCGTAGAGTTTAGAACACCGGAAGGGTCAATTTTCCGGTCCAACTACTGAAAATGAATGTCGCATATGACGTTGTGATGTCGTATATGATGTTGAAAATGTGGGGTAAAAATCTGGGGAAAAATGTGATCTATAGTCCGGAAACTACTGAAAATTTTGTATCGACGATACGGAACGATTTCCATCTGTCGGCAAGAAATAGAACTAACGTTAATTCAGTAAGAAAAAATCAAATCCGTTCGAGTTCGGCGTTGGTTCTATTCTCAACCGCAAGATTCGTTCGATTTGTTCGCGATATTTGGCGCCGTTTTCAATAATCATTAGAGTTTCGCACCCGCCATTTTAGTGAGGGAGGGTCGCTCAAAAAGTTCGCTAGAAAAATAATCAATTAATTTTCTGTTTTATTATTAAAAATTTAATTTTCCGTTTTTTATCAGAAAATCAGTCGGGAGGTCGGAACGAACGTTCGCTTCGCCGAGTCACGTTTCTAAAATAAAGATGTAATGAATTTTATCGATTTCTCATTACGTTTATGGTTATAAAAATATAATTATTACGAAAAGAGCGCTGGCGTTCGTGAATTCGAAATGCGGATGCTCGACCGATGACATTTCAAAAAAAAAATTTAAAAACAGACGGTTTTTAATTTTGATATTAAAATTTACGTATTTTTTCCGTGTTTTTTTTTATTCAAAATTAGTACTAACTATTTGAGTGACCCTCATCATTTAAAGACAGTGTAGCAACTGAAAAGAACACATTTTCCCGATGAATTTATTCGAAAATAATTACTGGGTAGGTACTGAAAACTTTCCGACAAATACTAAGGTACCTACATATATCGATATTATGAATTGATTCTTTTCAACGTACGAGAAATAGGTTGCAGAAACTGAAATCGCTGTTTAATTAATATTTATTTTGAATAGCGCCATTTTTTTTAAATGGACAAAATACACAGAATCCGAAGAGCGTGCAGATCTGTTTCGAGATTGACATAATATATTTATTTTTTGTTGCTTCTAAATGGGTAATAACTTGCGTATAAAATTATAAATTAATGGATTTCTCCCAGGAGCACAGAAAATCAAACACCTGGATATTTTATAAATAATTCATTTTGATATTCTATTTCTTTTGTAATATATCTGATATTGGTATCAAAATACGCGTATTGACGTAGCGGATCCGGGCATCTCGGTGAAAATTTGAGCATTCAATTCTTGGCGCTCTTTTGCGAGAAAAGGCTAATATTGAAAGCATTTTTTTGTTTCTTTTCTATAAATACTCAATACGGGTAGTGGTAGAGTAGGTATAGGGTAGAAGTAAGGTAGATATAGTGTAGGGATAGGGGTAGGGGTAGATGTAGGAGTAGGGGAAGGGGTAGAAGTAGCCGATATGGGTATCAAACTGAGCGTCGCCACCTACGCAACCTGATTTGGGCAATTAAAAATTTGGCAACAAACTCCTAGGCCCCATTTCTCGAATAAAGGTAACATTGAAACTTTTTTCTTCTTCTTTTCTTTACATACTTAATCGTGGTATTCGTAGAGTAGGAGTTGGGTAGATGTAGGGTAGATGTAGGGTAGGAGTTGGGTAGATGTAGGGAAAATTTTTTCTTTTTTCTCTAATTTTTTTTTAAATTTATATAGCGCTGTTTTGTTACTTTCCCCTTGAACTTAGCAGTTAGCTCCAAAGCCCCATTTTGCAAGATGTGGCTCATATTTTTTAGGGAAAATATTACGTAAAACACATTTATTAAAATAAAATCACTAGGGGTGGGGTAGGGGTCGGGGAAGGAAAAGGGGTAAGAGCAGGGGTAGGGGTAGGGGTAGGGGTAGGTTTAGCCGATATGGGTATCAAACTGAGCGTCACCACCTATGCAACGAGATTTGGGCAATTAAAAATTTGGCAACAAATTCCTAGGCCCCATTTGTCGAGATAAAGCTAACATTAAAAGTTTTTTTCTTTTCATTTTCTTTAAATACTTAATAGTGGTAGTCGTAGGGTAGGAGTTGGGTAGATGTAGGGTAGGAGTTGGGTAGATGTAGGGTAGGAGTTGGGTAGATGTAGGGTAGGAGTTGGGTAGGAGTTGGGTAGATGTAGGGTAGGAGTTGGGTAGATGTAGGGTAGGAGTTGGAGTAGGAGTTGGAGTAGGAGTTGGGTTGGAGTAGGGTTGGGTAGGAGTTGGAGTAGGAGTTGGAGTAGGAGTTGAAGTAGGAGTTGGAGTAGGAGTTGGGTAGGAGTTGGAGTGGGGTTGGGTAGGAGTTGGGTAGGAGTTGGAGTAGGGTTGGGTAGAGGTTGGGTAGGGTCGGGTAGGAGTCGGGTAGGGGTCGGAGTAGGAGTCCGGGTAGGAGTCGGAGTACGAGTCAGGGTAGGAGTCCGGGTGAGGTCGTTGGGTCGGGTGGGGTCGGGTAGGGAGTCGGGTGGGGTCGGGTGGGAGTCCGGAGTAGGATCGGGTAGGAGTCGGGTAGGAGTCGGGTAGGAGGTCGGGTAGGGTCGGAGTAGGAGTCCGGAGGAGTCCAGGTAAGTCGGGTAGAAGTCGGGTAGGAGTCGGAGTAGGAGTCGGAGTAGGAGTCGGAGTAGGAGTCGGAGTAGGAGTCGGAGTAGGAGTCGGAGTAGGAGTCGGAGTAGGAGTCGGAGTAGGAGTCGGAGTAGGAGTCGGAGTAGGAGTCGGAGTAGGAGTCGGAGTAGGAGTCGGAGTAGGAGTTGGAGTAGGAGTTGGAGTAGGAGTTGGAGTAGGAGTTGGAGTAGGAGTTGGAGTAGGAGTTGGAGTAGGAGTTGGAGTAGGAGTTGGAGTAGAGGTTGGAGTAGGAGTTGGAGTAGGAGTTGGAGTAGAGGTTGGAGTAGGAGTTGGAGTAGGAGTTGGGTAGGAGTTGGAGTAGGAGTTGGAGTAGGAGTAGGGTTAGATGGGAGTAGGAGTTGGGTAGGTTGGAGTAGGAGTTGGAGTAGGGGTGGGAGTTGGGTATAAATATTTTACCCCAATGTTCGTTTTAAAAATTCTTCCAGCACACTGCTTCATCCGCTATACCATACACAACTGTTCGCAACAATGCAGCTCTGCAATAAATAAGGAAACCCTAGTATATAGTATTGTTCTATGGGTAAATTTTAAGACTCAGGGCTGAAAGCTGGCCGAAAACGACCATGCACTTGCCAATTCAGCTACCTCAGTTCAGATTTTCTTGGAACACGAGACACAAAATTTCCAGGAACTTTGGCTGGTTCGCCGAAAACGACCGTGCGCCCTATCCATTTAAAACAACTCGAGGTTCGTTTTCGCGAGACACGAAATTCACTATTTTCCCCACGGTCCTGTCTCGCGAAAGTAGACCGAACCGCCCGAGGAGTTTAGAACACCGCGAGTGTCAATTTGCCCGGACAACTACTTAAAATGAATGTCGCATATGACGTTGTGATGTCGTATATGATGTTGAAAATGTGGGGTAAAAATCTGGGGAAAAATGTGATCTATAGTCCGGAAACTACTGAAAATTTTGTATCGACGATACGGAACGATTTCCATCTGTCGGCAAGAAATAGAACTAACGTTAATTCAGTAAGAAAAAATCAAATCCGTTCGAGTTCGGCGTTGGTTCTATTCTCAACCGCAAGATTCGTTCGATATGTTCGCTATATTTGGCGCCGTTTTCAATAATCATTAGAGTTTCGCACCC
Organism: Halesus radiatus; assembly: GCA_022606495.2. Taxonomy (NCBI): domain Eukaryota; kingdom Metazoa; phylum Arthropoda; class Insecta; order Trichoptera; family Limnephilidae; genus Halesus; species Halesus radiatus. The sequence continues at coordinate 145,469 of JAHDVE020012252.1, read as the reverse complement.
GCCATTTTAGTGAGGGAGGGTCGCTCAAAAAGTTCGCTAGAAAAATAATCAATTAATTGTCTGTTTTATTATAAAAAATTTAATTTTCCGTTTTTTTATCAGAAAATCAGTCGGGAGGTCGGAACGAACGTTCGCTTCGCCGAGTCACGTTTCTAAAATAAAGATGTAATTAATTTTATCGATTTCTCATTACGTTTATGGTTATAAAAATATAATTATTACGAAAAGAGCGCTGGCGTTCGTGAATTGGAAATGCGGATGCTCGACCGATGACATTTCAAAAAAAAAATTTTAAAAACAGACGGTTTTTAATTTTGATATTAAAATTTACGTATTTTTTCCGTGTTTTTTATTTATTCAAAATTAGTACTAACTATTTGAGTGACCCTCATCATTTAAAGACAGTGTAGCAACTGAAAAGAACATATTTTCCCGATGAATTTTTTCGAAAATAATTACTGGGTAGGTACTGAAAACTTTCCGACAAATACTAAGGTACCTACATATATCGATATTATGAATTGATTCTTTTCAACGTACAAGAAATAGGTTGCAGAAACTGAAATCGCTGTTTAATAAATATTTATTTTGAATAGCGCCATTTTTTTTAAATGGACAAAATACACAGAATCCGAAGAGCGTGCAGCTGTTTCGAGATTGACATAATATATTTATTTTTTTGTTGCTTCTAAATGGGTAATAACTTGCGTATAAAATTATAAATTAATGAATTTCTCCCAGGAGCACAGAAAATCAAACAGCTGGATATTTTATAAATAATTAATTTTGATATTCTATTTCTTTTGTAATATATCTGATATTGGTATCAAAATACGCGTATTGACGTAGCGGATCCGGGCATCTCGGTGAAAATTTGAGCATTCAATTCTTGGCGCTCTTTTGCGAGAAAAGGCTAATATTGAAAGCATTTTTTTTGTTTCTTTTCTATAAATACTCAATACGGGTAGTGGTAGAGCAGGTATAGGGTAGAAGTAAGGTAGATATAGTGTAGGGATAGGGGTAGGGGTAGATGTAGGAGTAGGGGAAGGGGTAGAAGTAGCCGATATGGGTATCAAACTGAGCGTCGCCACCTACGGAACCTGATTTGGGCAATTAAAATTTTTGCAACAAACTCCTAGGCCCCATTTCTCGAATAAAGGTAACATTGAAAGTTTTTTTCTCTTCTTTTCTTTACATACTTAATCGTGGTAGTCGTAGAGTAGGAATTGGGTAGATGTAGGGTAGGAGTTGGGTAGTCGAAGGGTAGGAGTTGGGTAGATGTAGGGACAATTTTTTCTCTGATTTTTTAAAAAATTTATATAGCGCTGTTTTTGTACTTTCCCCTTGAACTTAGCAGTTAGCTCCAAAGCCCCATTTTGCAAGATGTGGCTCATATTTTTAAGGGAAAATATTACGCAAAACACATTTATTAAAATAAAATCACTAGGGGTGGGGTAGGGGTCGGGGAAGGAATAGGGGTAAGAGCAGGGTAGGGGTAGGGGTAGGGGTAGGTTTAGCCGATATGGGTATCAAACTGAGCGTCTCCACCTACGCAACGAGATTTAGGCAATTAAAAATTTGGCATCAAATTCCTAGGCCCTATTTGTCGAAATAAAGCTAACATTGAAAGTTTTTTCTTTTCATTTTCTTTAAATACTTAATAGTGGTAGTCGTAGGGTAGGAGTTGGCAGATGTAGGGTAGGAGTTGGTAGGTAGGAGTTGGGCAGATGGTAGAGCTGAGCAGGAGTTGGAGTAGAGTTGTATAGAGGAGTTGGAGTAGGGAGTTGGAGTAGGAGTTGAGTAGGAGCTGGCAGGAGCTGGAGTAGGAGTTGGAGCAGAGTTATAGGAGTTGGAGTAGGAGTTGGAGTAGGAGTTGGAGAGAGCATAGGAGTTGAGTAGGGAGCTGTGGAGTAGAGTTGAGTAGGAGTTGGAGTAGGAGTTGGAGTAGGAGTTGGAGTAGGAGTTGGAGTAGGAGTTGGAGTAGGAGTTGGAGTAGGAGTTGGAGTAGGAGTTGATGTAGGAGTTGGAGTAGGAGTTGGAGTAGGAGTTGGAGTAGGAGTTGGAGTAGGAGTTGGAGTAGGAGTTGGAGTAGGAGTTGGAGTAGAAGTTGGAGTAGGAGTTGGAGTAGAAGTTGGAGTAGGAGTTGGAGTAGGAGTTGGAGTAGGAGTTGGAGTAGGAGTTGGAGTAGGAGTAGGAGTTGGAGTAGGAGTTGGAGTAGGAGTTGGAGTAGGAGTTGGAGTAGGAGTTGGAGTAGGGGTAGGAGGTTGAGTATAAATATTTTTCCAAATATTCGTTTTAAAAATTATTTCCAACACACACACTTCTTGCTTCATCCACATTACAACACATAATCTAAATACACAAACCAATTGCAGCACTGCAATGGGCAAAACCTAGTATATATATAGTATTGCTTTAACTTTTTCGATTTTCAGACGACCCCTGATGGGGAAAAATCCACCTTAGCGCCCCCTCAATTCGACCGACCGGAAGGTCTAAGATTGCTCGAAAGGGAGCGTGGATTTAGCAGCCAAGCCAAAATCGACCTTCCGGATATAGAAATTAAAAGAAAATAAGGGTCAGAATTGGTCAAATTTCGATGTCGCATAAAATCGTATGGAAAAATTCAGACAACTGAAACTGAAACTACTGAAAATTTTGTATCGAAAATAGTGATCGATTATGGTTTCCAACTGTCGGGAGAACTAAAACTAGCGTTAATTAAGTAAGGAAAAATTCAAATCCGATCGAGTTTTGCGTCGGTTCTATTTTCAACCGCAATCTTCCTACCCGCCGTGTGGCGCTGCTCGAGTTTTATTCGAGTTTCCAGCGATCTTTTACCCTACGTGTTGCCAGTGAAAGAAAAATAATAGACTCGCCGAGTATATATTTAAAAACTACGTACAAAAGGTAAAATCGGATCTCTCGGCGGAAAATTATCTTCACCGTTTGCCGTCTCCCACGAAATTACAATATCCTTTACTTAGACGAATCGGAGAGGTTAACTAAATAGATAATCGCTTTTAAAAACCACGTAGGAAGTTTTGAAAATCTCGACATCTATTGCAACCCATGGGAAAACTTCCACAATAATCGTTCAAACTTTTGACAGTTGGGAAATATAAAAAAAAGCGCCATTTCGTTCCTTCCCGCCCGCTCTCATATTGCATAATTTTTCTTAGAGAATTTTCCATAGATTGTATGCAAATACAAAAGTACCTACGCGAGAATTTTATCTAATAAAGCATTCGAATTTAATTTCCGGGTAGGTAGGTACCCAAGTATTTAAAGGAAACTAACGGAATAGTATGAAAAAAATGCTTTGAAGGTTTAATAATATTTTAAATAAACGAATTTGTTGAAATAGAATTACGGTTTTTTTTAATGCCGAGGCGATTTTACAGGGTGCCATTATTAATACTTATATGAGTAATATTGTAATACTAATTTGAAATATACAACGAACAAATAATTCAGTGAACGAAAAAAATCGATAAAAAATCATTTATTGATAGAAAACGACACTTTTTTGTATGATTTTTTTAAAAATTTATATAGCGCTGTTTTTTTACTTTCCCCTTGAACTTAGCAGTTAGCTCCAAAGCCCCATTTTGCAAGATGTGGCTCATATTTTTAAGGAAAAATATTACGCAAAACACATTTATTAAAATAAAATCACTAGAGGTGGGGTAGGGGTCGGGGAAGGAATAGGGGTAAGAGCAGGGGTAGGGGTAGGGGTAGGGGTAGGTTTATCCGATATGGGTATCAAACTGAGCGTCTCCACCTACGCAACGAGATTTGGGAAATTAAAAATTTGGCAACAAATTCCTAGGCCCCATTTGTCGAGATAAAGCTAACATTGAAAGTTTTTTCTTTTCATTTTCTTTAAATAATTAATAGTGGTAGTCGTAGGGTAGGAGTTGGGTAGATGTAGGGTAGGAGTTGGGTAGATGTAGGGTAGGAGTTGGGTAGATGTAGGGTAGGAGTTGGGTAGATGTAGGGTAGGAGTTGGAGTAGGAGTTGGAGTAGGAGTTGGAGTAGGAGTTGGAGGAGGAGTTGGAGGAGGAGTTGGAGTAGGAGTTGGAGTAGGAGTTGGAGTAGGAGTTGGAGTAGGAGTTGGAGTAGGAGTTGGAGTAGGAGTTGGAGTAGGAGTTGGAGTAGGAGTTGGAGTAGGAGTTGGAGTAGGAGTTGGAGTAGGAGTTGGAGCAGGAGTTGGAGTAGGAGTTGGAGTAGGAGTTGGAGTAGGAGTTGGAGTAGGAGTTGGAGTAGGAGTTGGAGTAGGAGTTGGAGTAGGAGTTGGAGTAGGAGTTGGAGTAGGAGTTGGAGTAGGAGTTGGAGTAGGAGTTGGAGTAGGAGTTGGAGTTGGAGTAGGAGTTGGAGTAGGAGTTGGAGTAGGAGTTGAAGTAGGAGTTGAAGTAGGAGTTGGAGTAGGGGTAGGAGGGTGAGTAGAATTATTTTTCCAAATATTCGTTATAAAAATTATTTTCAACACACACACTCCTTGCTTCATGCACATTTAAACACACATACACAACTATTCATAACCAATTGCAGCTCTGCAATAGGCAAAACCTAGTATATATTAATGCTCTAACTTTTTCGATTTTCAGACCACGCCTGGCCGGCCGAAAGCGACCTTGGCGCCCTATCCATTTAAAACACCTCGAGGTTCGTATTCGCGTGCATTCAAGGGGATTTCGAAACCAAGCCAAAATCGACCTTCCGTCTATAGAAATTCAAAGACGATAAGGCTCGGAATCGGTCAAATATCGATGTAGCCAAAAAACGTATGGAAAAAATTCAGACAACTGAAGTTAGCCGCGGACCGAAACTCGCATTCTTAAAAAAATCTCTGGAAACTACTGAAAAATTTGTATCGAAGATATTGAACGATTACGGGTTCCATCTATTGGCGAGAACTAGAACTAACCTTAAATCAGTAAGCAAAAATTCAAATCCAATCGAGTCGGTTCTATTTTCAACCGCAATGTTCGTACCCGCCGGGTGGCGCTGCTCGATCTTCATTCGAGTTTCCAGCGATCTTTCTTACCCTACGTGTTGCCAGTGAAAGAAAAATAATTGCCCACGAGAATATTTAAAAAGTACGTACAAAAGCAAAAATCGGATCTCTCGGCGGAAAATTTTCTTCCACTTTTGCCGTCTCCCTCGAAATTACATAATCCTTTATTTAGACGAATCGGAGAGCTTAACTAAATAGATAATCGCTTTTAAAAACCACGTAGGAAGTTTTGAAAATCGCGACATCTATTGCAACCCATGGGAAAACTTCCACAATAATCGTTCAAACTTTTGACAGTTGGGAAATATAAAAAAAAGCGCCATTTCGTTCCTTCCCGCCCGCTCTCATATTGCATAATTTTTCTCAGAGAATTTTCCATAGATTGTATGCAAATACAAAAGTACCTACGCGAGAATTTTATCTAATAAAGCATTCGAATTTAATTTCCGGGTAGGTAGGTACCCAAGTATTTAAAGGAAACTAACGGAATAGTATGAAAAAAAATGCTTTGAAGGTTTAATAATATTTTAAATAAACGAATTTGTTGAAATAGAATTACGGTTTTTTTTTAATGCCGAGGCGATTTTACATGGTGCCATTATTAATACTTATATGAGTAATATTGTAATACTAATTTGAAATATACAACGAACAAATAATTCAGTGAACGAAAAAAATCGATAAAAATTCATTTATTGATAGAAAACGACAATTTTTTGTATGATTTTTTTAAAAATTTATATAGCGCTGTTTTTTTACTTTCCCCTTGAACTTAGCAGTTAGCTCCAAAGCCCCATTTTGAAAGATGTGGCTCATATTTTTAAGGGAAAATATTACGCAAAACACATTTATTAAAATAAAATCACTAGGGGTGGGGTAGGGGTCGGGGAAGGAATCGGGGTACGAGCAGGGGTAGGGGTAGGGGTAGGGGTAGGTTTATCCGATATGGGTATCAAACTGAGCGTGTCCACCTACGCAACGAGATTTGGGAAATTAAAATTTGGCAACAAATTCCTAGGCCCCATTTGTCGAGATAAAGCTAACATTGAAAGTTTTTTCTTTTCATTTTCTTAAATACTTAATAGTGGTAGTCGTAGGATAGGAGTTGGGTAGATGTAGGGTAGGAGTTGGGTAGATGTAGGGTAGGAGTTGGGTAGATGTAGGGTAGGAGTTGGGTAGATGTAGGGTAGGAGTTGGGGTAGGAGTTGGAGTAGGAGTTGGAGTAGGAGTTGGAGTAGGAGTTGGAGTAGGAGTTGGAGTAGGAGTTGAAGTAGGAGTTGGAGTAGGAGTTGGAGTAGGAGTTGGAGAAGGAGTTGGAGTAGGAGTTGGAGTAGGAGTTGGAGTAGGAGTTGGAGTAGGAGTTGGAGTAGGAGTTGGAGTAGGAGTTGGAGTAGGAGTTGGAGTAGGAGTTGGAGTAGGAGTTGGAGTAGGAGTTGGAGTAGGAGTTGGAGTAGGAGTTGGAGTAGGAGTTGGAGTAGGAGTTGGAATAGGAGTTGGAGTAGGAGTTGGAGTAGGAGTTGGAGTAGGAGTTGGAGTAGGAGTTGGAGTAGTGGTTGGAGTAGGAGTTGGAGTAGGAGTTGGAGTAGGAGTTGGAGTAGGAGTTGGAGTAGGAGTTGGAGTAGGAGTTGGAGTAGGAGTTGGCGTAGGAGTTGGAGTAGGAGTTGGCGTAGGAGTTGGAGTAGGAGTTGGAGTAGGAGTTGGAGTAGGAGTTGGAGTAGGAGTTGGAGTAGGAGTTGGAGTAGGAGTTGGAGTAGGAGTTGGAGTAGGAGTTGGAGTAGGAGTTGGAGTAGGAGTTGGAGTGGGAGTTGGAGTAGGAGTTGGAGTAGGAGTTGGAGTAGGAGATGGAGTAGGAGTTGGAGTAGGAGTTGGAGTAGGAGTTGGAGTAGGAGTTGGAGTAGGAGTTGGAGTAGGAGTTGGAGTAGGAGTTGGAGTAGGAGTTGGAGTAGGAGTTGGAGTAGGAGTTGGAGTAGGAGTTGGAGTAGGAGATGGAGTAGGAGTTGGAGTAGGAGTTGGAGTAGGAGTTGGAGTAGGAGTTGGAGTAGGAGTTGGAGTAGGAGTTGGAGTAGGAGTTGGAGTAGGGGTAGGAGGTTGAGTATAGATATTTTTCCAAATATTCGTTTTAAAATTATTTCCAACACACACACTTCTTGCTTCATCCACATTACAACACATATTCTAAATACACAAACCAATTGCAGCTCTGCAATAGGCAAAACCTAGTAATAATTAAATCCTTAGGGCAAGTGTACACTTTCCCTAAGGATAGAACAGTTGTTCCGAAACCGGTAGGCGTATAAAATAAATCTGATTAAAACAAAGTTTGATTGTTTCATTTGATTATAATGGATAACCACAAAGTGATAGCTTCATATAATAGCAATAATAATAATTTATTTATTAATTGATAAACTAAAGTTCTTTTTTTTATAATTTATTTATTCGGATCGTGCAATTTTGCGCAATGGGTAATCGTGGCCTATCTGGCAAACGGAACACCTTTCAGCCCTCTTTTGTGCATTTCAGAAAACAAGAACCAATATTTATTTATTTATTCAATTATTTCATTATTCATTATTTTCATTGAGATTTAAAAACCTCATTTTAATATTTAATCATTGTAGAAAATAATATTAACATAACCCAAATGAAACATGAAAACCGAAGAAAAACGACAGAAAATAAAAAAAGATTTCAGTCGCATCTGGGACTCGAACCGAGGACCTCTGCCTATCCGGGGCAACCGCTTTACCAACTTAGCTAATAAGACCACTTCATTTTATGTCATCTTCATCGATATCATATCTCAAATTCAAGATTTATCAATATTATTCTCCATTTTATTTATTCATTTTTAACGCCCCGGTGGGCTTTTACTTATTTTAACGTTCAAATGATTTTTTGTATAGGAAAAAAAAGGTTTTAAGTTAAAAAAAAAGAATATGATACATAGTAGGTATATAAGTGTAACATATTTATGATATATATGTATGTATAATAATGTATAATTACCTGACACAGAGAAGTCATAAAAATAAATGTTTTTATTTTGTAGATAATACTTTTTTAAATAAAAATAGTAATAGCCTAATCTACATGATACGTAAGTTCGTAATATAATATAATATGAGTTCATAACATTTAAAAAAAATATATTAAATTAAAGTGTTTTTATGTTTCAGCTGAGGTAAAAATGTATGAAATTGCATAATGCGTAATATTGTGCATGATACAGAGAAATATCTGACATTATTATTTTTTAGTATTCTATATATTCGCTGTTGAAACATGTAGATATATGTATTTTAATAAAGTGATGAATGCAAAGTAATTTATTAATAATGACACCACAAAGTGAATACCAATATATGTATATTATAAAGTAGATTAAATCTACGGGTATAATATCGTACTTCAATTATTCATTGAGCGGTATAAATCTTGTACCATTGTTACACAATTTATTATTTTTTATATTTTATTTGTTGAAGATCTGTCATATTAATAGTATTACTAGTAACGAAATGAAATTGTTCGTCATAAGATGAACCGACAAACTCTAAAATTTACTCTTCTGCGCCGTCTGGAATATAATTCACCAGTATGGTCTCCATAATTACAGTAGTCATTCACTGTCTTTGGAAAGAATGCAAAATATTTTTTTACGATATATTTATTATGAAATGAGAAAACCTACAGAGTTCATAAATTATTTATTTTTATTACACGAAGATTTTTGACGAAATATATTTATATAAAATCTCATAAACGCCATTATTATTGAGAGTCCTGATTAACTTAACCTGGCAAATTTTCACATACCTACTAGAAGAACCTCCGGACAGTACGTCCTATTACACGCTACTGTTAGAAGAACAAACTATCGAAAATACTTTGTTCTCTACATATTTTAATGGAAGATGCTCGGAGGAACTAGCGTCATTGATCTCTTAGGCACCGGTGCATAGTCGGGATACACGCCAAACGCGCGCCTAAATTTGCACACGCTTGACATTTGTCACATGAGATCGGGTCGCTTCTACGACTCGTTCTTGTGTTCAACAACTCGACTGTGGAATGATCAGCCGGCCTCTGTGGTTCCTCCATCCTATAACATGGGTCTCTTCAAGACTCAAGTTCACTCCTTCCTAACTCCCCATACATCATCCCCAAAGATGATATAGGCCTTGAGGGAAATGATTTCCCTCGAGGTCTCCTGTGTGAAGTTGTGGAGTGGAAAAAAAAATAGTGCATTGTAATAGTTTTGAGTAAGAGTTGACTATTTTAAAAAACCACTGTATAGAAGCTGTGTTTAATATGGTTTCTTTTGTTTATTAATTAATTCTTATCTGCATGCTCTTTGTATTATAATGTTTGACAATGTTCATTCATAAGCTTCCACCAACCGTGTCGATTCATGGTTTAGATTTTAGATTTCCATGACATACAAAATGTATAGTGAAACATAACAACAAATCATTCTAATTCACAAATTTTGTTTTTGTGCACGGATTCCAGAAGGGTTTCTCTTTAATAGAGGTGCTCCTATCTATCTTAATGCCAGTCCTTACTTCCTTAGATGAATCCCATTTGTCGTTAAACCAAGTTCCGGGGAATTTATATTGAGAAACACTTGTAACGTTATATGTGTTGTTGATTACTAAATTCGTCGTTCGGGATTTTCTGAGGCTATTGGAAGCTTTGTTTCAGGTGGATTTTTTTAAATCTTTTCTAGACTAATCCTAAATATTGATATAGGATTAACCTAAGGATTACTTGAGCTTGAGCATACCTACATTATTATAGTATTGACATAGTTCAATTCCAGATTAACGAATAGTCCTCAGATGTAACTCGAATTCTTTTGGCGAGGATTTATCTTCTCAATTCCATTCGATTTAAAGTTTAGGCAATCTTGATAAATTCCGAAATTTTAATAAATAAAAGACATATATTTAATCATTTTGTCAAAAAGATACTTACAAGATATATCCATCGTTTTTTTTTATTTATTTATTTACATAATTCATTATCGAACATTGACTGAGAACAGTAATCTGTGATTAGGGGATATTATATTTTGAATTAGTTTTTTCGAACTAATTGCAAAAAATATTATTGTAAATAATGTAACTTTTAAAAAATAATAATGGGATTATTATTTTTTTGGAATAAAGTTACGAAGTTGGGAATTCTTGCTTGTCGTTTGGGTGCCATAATTGATTTGACAGCGATAGTAATGTCTTGTGATAACTATTACTATCTTTAAACAAAGAATCGTTCATTTGAAATTTTATTTCATTTCAAACATTTATTCTTTCAAAATATATCTAAATAATAAAGTTCTTAAGTAGGTACCTACTTGTGTTTTCCATTTTGAAAATATTCTACCCAAACAAATCTCTTTCTTTTGAATATGTAATCTGTGGCAAACCAGAGTGGTATATCTATGGGCTAACCTCAATTCAACATGACGGGTTCAATGTTTTACATACTAATTTTAAAACATTATAGAAACAGTTTTACATATTGGATTTCATTCAAACCTCTAAACCTACCCGACACTAATAAGAACAAACTGTGATTTTCGAAAAAATCGAGAACACACAACAAACATAAATATTTATATATGCAGATTTTCAATTTAAATAAACACAAAAAAATAATATCGATACGGCTCTAATTTTAATGGATGCTTGGAAAGTTCACCGAGAGCAAGTTGCTTTCCACGTCATGTTTTAGACATTTTTTGTTTTAAGTAGCTCTACACGAATGTATATAAGAACATCATTTTTGCAGCCCAGTTTTGTGTCACGCGCAAGTTTGTGGTGAATTGGAAAGATAGCAGACACGCTTAATCTTAATGGAGAATAATTTTCCTTTGAGATGTTCCGACAAGATCGCAAAGACTAACTTCAACTCTATAATAGTTTTCTTTAACGTGTTAAAAATCGCAATAGAATAACTGGTTAATTTCTAGTAAACGTTTTTTTTTTAATCCTTATTTTTGATTTACGTGGAATCAAATTGAGTGAAAAAAAACTGGACGAAATTCATTGCTTTCCATGTGCAAAAAGTTATTTGTTTTTTTTAAAGATCCTTCAACTTAAGAGGAACGTCTGCCCGGCGTGTTTCATACAAATCTTAATTTTGGATTTGAGGCCAAAATACTCACCTAAACCTAATGATCTTTTTTTTCATCAAAAAGCGTAGTAAATATGTAGTACGGATTAGAAGTTAATTATTTATTTTTGTTTTACATTATGATATATAGGCCATTAAAGAAATTGATTTTTTGCCATTTTAGATGCACCTTTAATGCCAATTTACGTTGGAATATTAATTTACCGTACATAATTTAAAATATCGACCCGAAAAACCTTTTTTCTTTAAATGTTTTGTTTTTATATTTTTATTTACGTAATCATATTTACATCGCAAATATGATAAATTAAAAAAAATTTTTTTTAAAAAAACAGTAATCAAGGAAATAATTTTCTAAATTACCTTTTTAATTATAAAAAAATATTTTTTTTCATAGCATATAAATAACTTGATAATTTAAAACATCAATATATATATCGTTCAGTTTGGATGGGTATTTTGGCCTCAAATCCTAAATTAAGTTATGTATGAAACATGCACCGCAGCCGTTCCTCTTAATATCTGCAATTTCGAATCTAAATTATTTTAACCAGACCCCCTCGTTTCATGAAAATGTTTTTATTACATTACCGAGCTCTAGTTTCCTCAGTGAAAATAATATTTCGTGTTTAGATTTTCAAAACGTTTTAAACTAAATTGTATTTAGACTGGCACATTCGGTGTTAAATCGTGCGGAGATTATCTGGCCAGATCTGAGCGGAAAGAAAAGGGGAAATGGAAATGATTCAACGAGGAACGTGATGACTACCTGAATCATTTAATGTAAGAAGCCTTAATGGCCTGAGCATACAACATTAACGCATTAAGGACATCTCAAATGTTTTCAAAATCTTTTATTTTTATTTTTATTCAGTACGTAGTACCCAAATGGTTAAATGGACATTTACAAGAGACACAACCACAAGAAATAACAAAGCAGTTACCCATATTTATTAATAATTAAAATAAAAACAAAAATTATATTTTCACTTCCCCAATAAATGAAACTTGACCTCGTGACACGAGAAAATGTAATTTATTTAAATGAAATGGTAAAAATGATTTTGTTGACACTACCATTCTAATAAATAAATATCTACACGCTTAAATAAGTATACATTGTATTCTGATGAAAAAGCCATTGGTTTTTAATATTTAGATATTTATTAATTCAAATAGTGGTTTAAACAAAATCATTTTTATCATTTATCAAACATTATAGGTAAAACAAAACAAACAAAAAAACTTTTGTTCTATTTAACATACCTCACTAATAAAATATTTCATGAATGCAAGTAGACTATTCAAATGCTACAAGATTTTAATGTTTACATTATGGTATTCATGAGCACTATACACGATTACCTTGATATATAGAAAAAATATTACTCGTAACATCAATGCGCAACTCTTCAGTACGTTGCACTATTCAGACACATTGGTAGACACACACACATATACACACACACACACATACACACACACACACACACACACACACACGCTCATATTTATTAAATCAATAATAATTAATTTGTTTAAAACCACTGTATTTAATATGTAAATATCTAAATGTTTCAGGAGCAAAGATCCCCTATCATGGATAAACAATTTACCTTCTAAAAATAATGACTTGTCTTTATTTTATTTATTTATTCTTGTCATTAATTTTTCTAGGTAATTTATTTATCCTGAAACAAATAGATATGTACATATTTAATATATAAATAACAACGTGTTTCGGAAGCGAAGCTTCCATCATCAGGATACGCAGCACATTTATTCTTTTGTTTTACGAAGCAACAATAACTTTGGATCCATCGATACTGAACTAGTAATGGTTGTTTCTGTTCAGAATTTCTAGAAATTATTTTAATTTCTCAGCATCTTTTCTGTTATGGGCCATGTAGCTTTAAAATGTCAGTTTAGCTTTTAAAATAAAATAGAGACATCGGTAAATAGTTTTTAGACAAAAAAATATTTTATCTTATTGATAAAAAAGAATCTTACAAAGGCTGCTTTAACAATATTCACTATGAACAATAACAATATGAACGATATACATAAATTGTCATTATCGACCATATACGAGTATGTCCGGGGCGGACATGATACTGTCAATTATAAAAACCATTATTTAAAAAACGTTCTTCTACAGGAATAATTGAAGAAAATGTGTTCAATCTCTCAAAAAAAAAATCAAATAAGAGGAGAGCGATAAATTTGCAATTAAAGAAAATAAATCTTTGAATCAATTGTAAAATTTTACCAAAGGTGGATTAAAACATAATCGCCACGATGTTTGCACTGTTGTCTTCTTATTATTATTGTAGTATTGAAAGGAACGATATAAAATTTTACTTCCTCAAAGAGATAAAAATCCATAGCAAAATAGCCGAGTTGCGTATTTCGAATCCAATTCAACTCCACATGACGTCCCGATTTATTACCGAAGATCTTTCTTCGATTTGTCCATGGCCCATACAATATACAAAGGGGGGTCTAAAGAAATAATGGTAAGATGAATGGGATTTGATTGTTATCTTTTTTGAAAAGTAACGGAATATTATCAGTTGAAATTTATTTACCGAACAAATTATAACCTATATTCATAATGAAATTCCATGAATCATGATTATTGAGTATTAAATAATTGATTTTTTCGTTATTTAAAAAGTGAGTGGATTTTATAAAGACGGTGGACCCGTGCTCTAGGTACCTTTTTGAAGTAATAGAACACATAAGTAAGTTAAGGCACATAGTGATTCCACAAAATTAGAGTAGGTACAAAAATTTAAAAAGAAATTAAAGCACAGTACATAAATAGAAATACCAACCCACGACAGAGGAAATAATAAATTTAAAAAAAAATAAATTCACTACTATTTCTATTCTTAAGTCATAGTCCTCCCCCTAAAATACCCCCTAAAAATACCCCCTAAAAATTGTATATATACCATCGTATTAAAAAAACGTTCCAGTCTGAAGATGGCCGTGATAAGCAGAAACCGGTCAGGTCAAATAATAAAAATAAGAAAAAAGTTTTAAAATTGTTTTTATGAATAAATACAATAGTATTAAATAACAAGACACTTTGTTTTTAATCCACTTTTTTATTTGACGACTAGTTTCTATTCTGCCGAATCGTCTTAAGGACATAAAACATACATAGTATTATAAAGAACATAATCGTCTCCAGGACATAGAACATACACTATGTATGTTCTATGTCCTGAAGACGATTCGGCAGAATCGAAACTAGTCGACAAAAAAAAAGTGGATTAAAAACAAAGTGTCTTGTTATTTAATACATCATGTCAATCCACAATGTGTTTGCTTATTCTGAAAATACAATAGTGCTATAATTAAGTTCTTCTGGTTTTTTCTTTATTTTTATTGTGACAGCTATTTCGGAATTGAAAGCCATTATCGAACCCACATTAAAATTAATTTCTAATTTATATACCTAATCATATTATATTCGTGTGGCTTAGACACAGTTTGATACTGACTTCCTACAACGAAACAGTTATCATAACATAAATACACTAAAATCAGCAGAACGTACTAATAACATAATTAAAATTAATAAAATGTTATTATTTTATGCTTTCTTGTTCTACGAATTGAACACAATAACTATAAATAAAAAAAAATGGAAATTATTAGTCCATTCCGAAATCCAAAAATCTCATATTTGTGTTATTGCGTATTTTTTTAAACGTTCTGACATGTTTTTTTAAGTGCACGGAAAATTAATAATGGACCGTAGTAACGTCGATGTACGTAGTTTTTCATCAGTACACGTCAATATTTATTTGGTGAAGTTGGGGCAATATCGGTGCACGTAGGTCTCAATGTAAGGTTTATCAAATCATTTCTTCCATTTCCTACAGCCTGGTGTAGTGGCTGGAAATGAAAATCCCACACCGGGTGAATAAAATTTATCTTTACAAACAAATAATTTTGTTTCCTACTAGGTAATCACCAAAAAAAAATTTTTTTTTTGTTAGATGTAGCAGTAATTAATAAAATAATACGAATAGGTAGTTACGTAGGTTACACAATATGATTTAAACACACAAAATTTTAATTTAAATGAAAAATGTGTTTGTTTTAAGCCACTTTATTTTATTTATATATATTTCCGCATTAGACCGGTTTCGGTTAGACTCAACCTTTTTCAGCAATGTACACAAATGAACAGTTTATATGTGTATATTCCTGAAGAAGGTTGAGTCCAACCGAAACCGGTTAAATGCACAAATACATATAAATAAAATAAAGTGGCTTAAAACGAAAACATTTTTCATTTAAATGATAATGTCAATCCACAAAGTGATTGCTCCCTTCAATAAAGCAAATTTTAAATATATATATTTTTTTTGTTTTCATATGAAGCAGTAACTTGGTGATGTGACATTCTAATTTAAAAAATAAAACAATAACTTTGTTTACATCACTTTTATTTATACTTTAGCCGACCGGGTTTCGCTACTACCGTAGCTTCTTCAGGGCAGTATACAACTAAACTATCAACTAAGATACACATGTGTAATAGATTGATACAAACAAGTGAGTGGGGGGCCAAGAGTGGGAGATCAGCAGGTACCTGCCGACCGGGAAGGGTGTGTACTTTGTTTATTGAGAATAATGAAAAAATTTTAAACTTTGAATTTTAGGTTTTGAATAAGAAATTCAACTGTAGTTTAATGGATTTTTGTGGCAAACTTGTTCAGCTCAGCGATTCCGCGATGTATGGTGGTGGAAATATAGGAATACTTTTTTTTTTTAAATAACCCCATGAGAGATAACATAACTCGAACCCAGGACCTCATGGTCATTCGGGACCTTGCGCTCTAATCGATTAAAAATCGAAGTATGATTCCGATAAAAATGACGCGACGGATTGGGGTATCCGTAGCTCAGTAGATTAGAGATATCTTTACATGAAGGGTAGGTAGGGGTGATGAATCGCAATATTACTATCACTTTATTTACTCTTGCACACCGATTGGTTATTTTAATTTACTGGTAAAGTATTTCTTCAAAACGTTTGTATACCGACTTCGAAGCCAGTCTATACTTCGCTTCCCCGAAGGGGGAAATACAAAAATTGGAAACCGCAGGATGTTCCTTCTATTTGGGTTCGACTATTTGAAAATTACGAAAATACACATCGGCTTCTGTCGCAATATTCTGTTTCTACATAACATCATAAGTGTCACCATAACAAGAACGATTATAATAACGAGATAAAAGAGATTTCATTTAAAACTACAATCTCATATTTAAGATAAATCTTTCGTTTGTGTTTGAATGCAGAAATATCACTCAAGCTTTCATTTCAATGAAGCTCACCCAGTTAAAAATAGTTAGATATTTGATGTTATTTTAGGTAGGTGAGTACTTTTTGAAGTTGTGTAAAATTTTTAGGAATGCAAATAATTCAGGAAATAATTTTATTGTAATATAATGTACATGCTCATTAGTTTTAAAATAACAACAAAGGATTATCCGCATAATGTGCCTTACCCCACTATTATTACTGTGCTTAGTCATGACGCACGTAAAATTATGTGACGTTTGTAATAAAGTTAACAACTCGGCACTTGTTAAAAGAAAACAAACTGCATTGCCAGATAAATCAATTGCATTTCCTGTCAATCTTAACCTTTTTACTTTACAATGTAAGGGTGAGTTTACACGCGATAATATTTGCATGATGAATGAACACCTTACTTCACGACACGACATCACAAAAAAGTGTGTTCCTACCTTTATTCATAAACCGAACCCCTTCATATTATTTAATCTGGTCGCCTTTCCCTTGGAAAAGGGTGGATGAAATAAAATCTTGAATAGGCTTCTTTTTTTTTTAATTTATTGGAATAATAAAAATGTGACTTGAGATCTAAGATTTAAATCGCTAAGCTGTAAATCTGCTTTTCAGACTCATAATGTATTTAAATGCGGAACCATTGTACCTGTTTTATTAAAAACAAAAATATACCTAAGATTTTACCTACTTTCAGATTTGCAAAATATTCTGTGCTGGTGGACGTAAGAGGAACTAAGAGATTTCACTTTCCGGGGGCGTTGTCTCGGGGTTTTTTTGTTAAAAAATAACAGAAAACCCATAATAAAATGAAAATAAAAGAAATGAGTGGTTGTTCAAAGATAGAGACTTTTGGAACTTTTGTTTCTACAAATCAAATTATCGTCTCCATAGCGGTTCGGCCGTATTGTCGACAAATAACGAGGTACGGCTATTATTTTTATTCGAGGACTTTATTGGTTCAATCTTCCCTGTGTTGGCACTCTACAGATAATAAGATTATAATCCTGCCAATGAGCGCTACGGGAAGACTCGCAACTTTATTGTGTAACGACAGAGAAAAAAATTTGTTGCAAATTGTCCAAAATACAACAATGAGAATAATACTTAGACGACATAGATTTTCAAAATTAAATAAAATGTTAAAGGGGTTAAATTGGCTTACAGTGAAACAGATCCCGACATTAAACGTGATGGTATTTATACATACAGTAATAAACAGCCAACAATGACATTCAAAAACATAATACAAGGACGTGCAATGAAATCAGAATACGAAAAAAAATAAAGGCAATACGCAAAACAGTTTATTCTGATGGGTTGAAATATCATAATGCGCTGCCGGAAACCATCAAAATTACACCAATTAATACATTTTAAATAAAATAAAATAATCGCTTTGTTCATAACTACGAAATGTTGTTAATTTTTAGGAACAAAATTAAACTAAATGAATTTCTACCCCGATTATTAATTGTTTTTTGTGTTTAATTCGTAGAACTCCATTTAATTTATTTATTATTATTAAATGTTAACCAAATTTAATGACGTTATTGTTAAGTTCCGTAAGCATTTCAGTTTTAATATATTTTTTTATATGAATACCGCACAAGAGTCCCAAATTGCTCCCAACCGTCTGGAGCCAGTGAGACTATGGAATTTCCAATTGGTGAATGTTGTGAGGCTGGAGGTATTAGGAAGGTGGGGAAAAGGGGTAATATATATATATATATAAAATTGTGGCTGCTGTTTCGGCATTCAAGGCCATTTTCAAACCGCGGTTAATCCACATTGCGACGACATATTTACATGATTTACCCTGATGATGCTTGTGTTGAGCGAAACCGATCGGTATTAAAAAAATATATATTTCGTCGTTATAAATAAAACAATTGTTTTATTTTATTAATATGTCAAACAACAAAGTGAGTGCTTTCTATCAAAATTTAAAATCGATTACCATATTATAAAGCAAGATAAAATTCAATATTACGTAATATAATTAGTAATTTTTAAACTTAAATGAAGAAATGACAACAAAAAAAAACAACATTCACAAAAATGGCATTCTGCATTGTGTACATGTGAAAATGTTGAACTTGTCAAAGCATATGTTTATTTAGGTGTCATTATTGATTGTTTTTTCAAATGGGATTTACAAATAAATAAGGTTTGTGTACGACTAAGATCAATTGTTAGTTGATTATTTAAATAAAAATTCTTTGTTCCAATCTGTATTTTCGAATAATTTGTTTATAATTTGCGAAATCTGTTATAAGGTATTGAATTACAGCATCGGGACTTTCCTGTAAAACAAACATCAATCATATTCAATAAGTGCAAAATTCATTGGTTAAATTACTAGCTCATAAAAGTTTATACGAACAAAGGCATAATATTGCATACTTTTTATTCTTTTAGTAAGATCAATTTTGTGGTACACAAGTATATTTCAGCACATTAATAACCATTTATATAATACAAATAGACTAGAGCACACTTACAGTACTCGTCTCAATTTTAATGAAGGATTAATGTTTCCTAAGCATAAAACTTTAGATAAGACAAAGAACTTTAGATCATGTGATTCCTAGCTGTACAAATATGTTACCGACTGAAATAAAAAATAAAAATAAACAGTGTTAAAACTAAATAATTAATAAACACATTGAAAACTTTGCTAGCTGAAAGAAGCTATTTGTGTTAGATAAAAATGAAATATAATTTTTTGTATGATTTAATGCTTTCGTTTATGTTTTTATTTTATTTTTTTTTAATGAATTTTTGTAGAAATATTTTTGTAGAAATATTTTTGAGTAAGATTCTTGAGAAATATTTATGTTTTAAGTTTGTTGCATATGTTTTTATTTAATATATACATATTTTGCAACCTTGTCTGCAAATTTTGAATTTTGAATAACAAGCGCCTGTTAGACAAACTACAGAAAAGTACTTTATCGGGACTTTTTTTGGAATTGCATTTTTTTCTTTTGTAAAATGTAAATAAAAAAAACCTTCTGAAAAGAAATGTATTTTAATTTTTTTTTCAACGGGATCGTTATGAGTCAGATTAGAGCTATATCTGGTTGAAGTATAGTGAGATTATCTTTCGTACTATTTTGTGTTTGGCAGTTTTTGTGTTTTATGGGCTTAGTGAAGATTTCGTTTTGGAAAAACTACTCTTAGGTAAGTATTTGTTGTTGGCAGTGGCGACTGGTCATTCTTCTATCTTAAGGGGTAAGTTTTTTTTAATGTAATCGTACGCAGCCATGTTTTTCGTGAATCTTTTCGTGAACGATTTTTGGAGCGCTCCACAAATTCCGAGAAAACTTTGGCCAAAAAATTATTTTTCTGACATGTGAAAATGGTAACTATAGTTTTTCAACCCCAGTCCTCGAAGACAAACTGGTTACATTACTTCACAAATATCAAAAAGGATTTTTAATTTTTTTTTCCCTCACGATATTGTACTACTTTTTTCGATATTCCTGGAATATTAAATTTTACGATTTGCGATGTATTTGAGAGTTTGTGAGTAAATTCCCGAAAAACGTCAAAACCAAACATCAAACAGCTTTACTTCAGCTTTAGACTTCGCGTACAGTACAATAACGCCTTCCGCATAATGTTTGGCCTCCCCAGATACTGCAGTGCTTCCAGTATGTTCACGAGTTTCCGGTTTGCAGCCCTTATAAGATCCAGGGTGGCTGGAATGAGGGAAAGAATAAACAGCTCCAGGAATATCCTCATCATGGAAGCCCACCTCAGTCCAGCCTCCAGCATCGACGCATACTGGACAAATATATTGGCCCCTCACAATATAAATGCCGCAGCACCCTTAAGGAGTTATCTTACTCTTATTTAG
This sequence comes from Halesus radiatus, assembly GCA_022606495.2. Classification (NCBI taxonomy): domain Eukaryota; kingdom Metazoa; phylum Arthropoda; class Insecta; order Trichoptera; family Limnephilidae; genus Halesus; species Halesus radiatus. The sequence goes on along the minus strand of JAHDVE020012252.1, from coordinate 125,105 downwards.
TTAAATTATTATTTTTCTTTATTTATTAATTTTTACGATGTGATGTATGTATATATTTTGTATATCTTTTATAACTATTGAATGTATATTGTTGTATGGAATGTGTGGGACTGCACTAACCTCCCCACATACCGGAATAAACATTTATTATTATTATTATTATTTACCTAAGCAAACTTCAGAGAAGTAAAAATTAATTGTTTTGAGAGGGCTGAAATGCTTTTTCAACATAACTGACTTTATATTGACAAACCTCTTAAGAGGAACGGCTGAACGGGCTGTTTATAACAAAACTTAATTTTGGATTTGAGGCCAAAATACTAAACTAAACCTAATGATCTTTTTTTCATCAAAAAGTATAGTAAATATCTAGTACGGATTAGAAGTATTTGATTCATTTTCGTTTTACCTTATGAAATTTAGGCCATTAAAGGAATTGATTTTTCGGGAATTTAGAGGTATCTCTAAAAATTATTTGGGGGCCAACGGTGATGTAAAAAAAAGTTTTACCCCGTCTACTTTGAAAATATAACAAAATAAAAAATAAAAAAAAATATATGTATACGAGTATATATATTAAAATAGGCATTATGGTGAACTTTAAATAAAATTAAAAATACAAATTGTATAATTTAAAATGTCGACTGGAAAGAAGGCTTTGTTTTAAATGTTTTTTTTTTAATATTTTTATTTACATAATTTTAATTTAAAAAAAAACCTAATAAATAAAGTAAACCCGCAAATAATTTTCTTAGTTGCTTCTAAATTTTTTTTTTCATGGCCTATACTTCATTTTTAATTTTTTTTTTATTTTACATGAATACCACACAAGAGTCCCAACTGCTCCCAACCGTCTGGAGCCAGTGAGAATATGGCATCCCCAATTGGAGAATGTTGTGAGGCAAAAGGTATTGAGGAGGGAAAGGAGAAGGGGAAGAGGAAGGTGGTGAAATACCTGGCTATTCAGATCTGGTCACCAAATACGGCTTAAAGCCATTTCAAGCAACTTTTCAATTCTGAATTGTGGTCTTTCACCAGGGCGATAATGAGAGTATCTTCCACTCTGGAACGTGCGCAAATATACTATATATTATTTTTAACTTAATTAATTGTGAAAAAGCATAAATTAATTAAATTAAATTTACTTGCGCACGCCGAGATTTGAACCCGCGACCTTCGGATTCGTAGTCGAGAGCCTTACCCCTCGACCATGGAGGCCGTCATTCATAATTTAAAACGAAACTAAATAAAATACCTCTCATACGTACTGGATATTTACTAAACCTTTAATTTCAAAAATATATATATCATTCATATACCATAGTTTGGATGGGCATTTTGGCCTAGAATCCAAAATTAAGTTATGTATTAAACAGGCACCGCTGCCGTTTCTCTTAAAGAAACCTACGGTTTAATATATCAATTATTGCAAGCCAATATTACAATATCCTTTTAAATTGCCAGCGGGCCATTATTTGACTTATTTAACCACAAAAACATACACTGTTTCATTTTTTTTAGTATCGGTCAGCTTTAAAATGCATCGTGTTATGGCGGTCGAAACCCGGCAGCAATATTTCCTTTTCGTAATTACACTGTTGCAAGCAATAACGAAATAGCCATAAATTTCCGGCGCAATGTTCACATTCGACAGCCTTTCTGCACTGTCTATATAATAAAAAAAATGATTGAGTGACGCGGCAACCTCGCCGCTGGATATAAAATGTTTTACAACGTTGTTAGCGTCGAGTTTTATTTCGAATTGGGAGCAGGCCTCTCGAGGGAACTGTCCCATTTTCGAAAACACTGAAACAATGACATTGCTCGATGTAAACTTTAAATAACTTTAGCCTATTACCTTTTTCAAAAATATTACTATGTGTATTAAAAATTGCAGATTTTATTTTTTCGAAGAATGTTTGACGATGTGTAGTGTATTATTTGTTTTCCGGATTTTGCGATTTCCAGAATGACCAGTTTTTTTTGTTTTCTATTCTCTTCCCAAAACAATGTTTCTACGTTGCAACAATATAGATCGTTAGGGCAGACGAGGGATGAACAGAACGTGGTTACATGGATATATTTATTAAATATACTCGTAACGAAAACCACATAAAGCTATATTTAGATTCCAAATGGTGGCACTTTACCGACAGAACTTAATTTAATTGTTCTGGTTTGCAAGGTAACGTATATCTATTAAATAGTTTTTAATTACCTATTATATTAGGTTTTATGCTTGAATTTTTACAGCGCTGCGCAGAGGTTGTAGTACAAATTTCTTGTAGCAGAATATATCAGCTTTTTTTAAAATTCATATGAGATTAAACAGAAATAACACTACTTTAATATGACCGGTCAGCAGTAACGTGCATTGCTCCATAACGAAATATAAGCTATGAGCAGTTATTCAAGTTCGGATGTGAATAATTTTGAAAAGTCAAAAAATACGTTTAAAAACGTTAATGCGATTTTAAAAAAAACTGTTAATTAAATACTCTCTCCACAGATGGCACTGGCATTCATTCCTAGGAACTTGAATTTTCATCTTACAACATCTACCGCCTCGACAGAAATCCAGCCACTAATACTAAAACCAGAGGAGGAGTTCTCATATCCATTACAAAATAATTACAATCCACTCGACTGCTTCGTAAACATCTAGACGTGGAATAGATATTCTACTGGGATGTGTCTACATTCTTCCTGGATCCAACATTATAGACTAGAGAAACCACATTCATCACGTCAAAACCTTTAAAAATAAATACCCAGAACGATTTTATTTGGTGACTATACCCCTAGCATTGACTGGATGAATAAGGACTCTTATAACCACTTAAGCATGCCAGAAAATACTCGCGAAATAAATTAAATGACGAACTTGCTCTCTCTACACCAAATCAATCGAAATTTCAATACTTTTAATCGACTGTTGGACTTAGTGTTCTCTAGAGATCTCTCAGTTCATATTGTTAAATCAGTTGATGAGCTCCTCCCCCTGGACTGCCACCACACTGCTCTAAGCATAACCATTATGGCAAATAACTCAACAGACGATACAACTATTCTGCCGAACCTTACCTATAATTTTTCCAAGGCTGACTATCCTAACATGAATCAATATCTTGCTAACCAAAACTTGTCATTTCTTCACCACAACAATAATATTATTTACATTCTGGAAATATTTAACTCAGTTATTAATAAGGCAAAGAAGCGAAGTTCCCAAAATGGTTCAGCATTTTTTTAATTAACCTAGTTATCTGTAAAAAAAATTGCGTACAAAAACTCTAAAGAATCGAACCCCCTTAACGACTATAAGACTTTTCACAACGATAGAAATCAGTCTAAAAAACTGTGAAACTAAAAATCTATTCCCTTTAACAAACAAAACTTTCTCAATCGTGTTAACTCTGCACATAGAACAAACAAGGCTTACCAATCTCAATGAAATTTAAAAAAGAGCAGTACTGATGTGAAAGTAAAGGTTAATTATTTCGATGACTACTTCAAAGGTGTCTATGGCGAAGATATACCAGTCAATTATATACCACCTTCATCCCTTAATGAAAGTATACATATCCCTGCCATATACATAAAAGTAAATGACGTTAAAACCAGATTAAATCTTTAGACAAAAACAAGAAGGCAGGACCCGATAACGTGCATCCCAATATTCTTATAAATTGTATTGCTTCACTGGCTGATTTGATTTGCCTATTTTTTAATCAATCCCTTAACACAAGTTGCTTCGCTAACATTTTTAAACGTTGTTATCTGACACCTATATTCAAAAAGGGAAATAAATGTGATATAGTTAACTATAGACCATATATAAGCTAACTATAGACCAATATATAAGCTTTCCATAATACCGAAACATTTTGAAAAACTATTATCAGATAAAAAATTTCTGCACATATTAATCATCTCATCGTTCCGAATCAACGTGGATTTTTGTCGGGTAGATCAACTTCTCTCTCGTCAAAAAAAAACTATATATCGTACGCATTAGCTAACAGAACTCAAGTCGATTCCATATACACGGACTTTATTAAGACCTTTGACAAAGTATGCTATAAAATGATCTCAATTAAACGACGTAAGCTGTGTTGATGGAAAACTACTAGACTGGTTCCCTAGATAACTATCTGATAGAGTTCTACTAGCAAAAATTAATTTGTTCCTTTCTAACCAATTTATAGGTACCAGTGGTGTACCACAGGGGTCTCGTTTAGGCCAAATTTTGTTTTTACTATTTGTAGCATATTTGATAAAGACATAAATGTATTACCTTTTGGAAACGATTTAAAAATATTTCATCATTAAAACTGATATAGATTGTATCCGTCTCCAAAAAAACTTAAATAAGTTAATTAATTGGTGTACTCTTAACAAACTTTACTTAACATAAATAAGTGTCATTCAATAAGATTTTACGAAATACGTGAGCCAATTATTTATCCATGTAAACTTAATAACTTAACCCTGATGACCTGGGCATAATTTTCGACTCTAAATTAAACTTTATATCCCATATAAACGAAAATAAAAATAAGGAATGAAAATGCTTGGCTTCATTCCTTGAAGTTCAGGGGAATTTAGGAATATTTCAACCTTGAAAACATTGTATATATCTTTAGTTCGAAGTAAGCTGAATATAACAACTCGATCTGGTCCCCCCATTTTAAAATACATTCAGATTCACTCTTCAAAATTCGACATAAATTCCTAAGACAATTAATTATAAACTCAGTATTCCCATTGAAACCATTACTATAATTAATTGATGAATGAACTAAATTTGCTAAATCTCTCGGATCGAAGAATAATTTTCAACTTGATGTTTATGTTCAAAATTGTAAGTGGTAGTATAGACAGCCCTGATTTAATTAACCTCATTCAATTTCATTAACCTACGAGAGCTACTCGTTCCAAAATCCTGTTTAAATGTAACAACACCAAGACTGAGCATTATAAACACTCGTTTATACCTAGATTACATGAAGTTGGTGATAGATATTCATATCTATCCGATCTATTTAACTGAACGGAAGGTAAGTACAAGAAGGCGATACTATCATTTATTTCAATCAATGTTAATTTATCCATTGAAGAAGATAATATTAACAAATCCCAAATGAAACACGAATCCGAACAAACAACAGAAAATAAAAAGATTTCAGTCGCATCTGGGACTCGAACGCAGGATCTCTGCCTATCCGGGGCAACCGCTTAACCAACTTAGCTTATGAGACCAGTTCAATTTACGCCATCTACACTGATATCATACTTCAAGTTCAAGACTTGTTAATATTATCCTCAATTTTTAAAATTTTGAATTTCATTATCAGTTAAAATACTTCAACTTATTTCACTTCTTATTAATGCTCAAGGGGAAATAAAAGTACCGAATTTAGCGCAGTTAATTAATAATTGGGTCTAATGAACGTGCGAGCGTACGAAAATAAATCTTTCCCATAAATAAAACGTTTTTTACGCTGAAGAAGAATTAATCGAGAATGATTCAATTAAGTCCTTCCTAAGTAGGGTCTTAATACACTCGGAATAACAATATTAAAGTTCATGAATACAAAAGTGTCAGAAAACGATAAGAAATTTAGCGAAAGGTGCCTCTCATAAATGGCGTTTCCCCCCCCCCCCTAAAATAATCGTAAAAGATAGCTGAAAGGACAAAGGGTTTTTGCGGAAACACTCGAGAAGTAAAAGCTTTGGTTTTTCTTCCTCTCTTTCAAGTTTGTTTTTTTTTTTACTGAACTTTGTTGAAAAAACTTTCATTGAGAAGCGAGACAATAAAATACTTCCCCACGTTTTCTCGCGATCCGTTAGAATTAATTCATTAATTTCCCCCTCTCTCGTTATGATTGATCAATTAGGCCATATTTCTCCCTGCCATAAGTCGTCGAAGTTTTTAAAGTATTTTTTTTATGATCGTTTATTTTCGTCGTAAAAGGAGCGCTTTACAAAATTGGAATGTGACATTTAAATAATTATATCTTTGATTTTTTTACAGCATCTATTGATTTATTTATTTATTTACTGAACGCTCGTAGGGCTTTATAAACCTAATATAGGTATGTCGTCCAACAATAGGGTAGAATAGGAGTAGGTACATTATTAAGTGAGCATTACAAAAATAATAGTAAAAACTTATTTTTACAGAAATACATATCAACTCATTATTTTTGTTTATATGCAGGATGGTTTTAAAAACGTCGACAAGGTCTGAATAGGTATTGGCAGATAGATGGAGACACGCTAGTGGTGAGTTATGTGAATAGTTCGTACTGTTGTTTTCACAGTGGAAAAGATGGTGTAGTCGAGTAGATCTAACAGGGGCACAGATATTTATAGCACGTAACATTTGAGCGCAGTCTATGAAGTTATTCAGTAATTTAAGAAGTTTTTAGAATATCATTAATCATTCTCCGGGTAAATATGAAGCATTCCCTATATTAAATAAAATAAAATCTTTTTTATAAACCACGAATACATTTTATTTTTCGGCAACCGGTTTCGCTTAGCTCAAGCTTCATCGGGACAAATATGATGACAATGTAAATATAATAAGTTTTTGTATTTGCCCTGATGAAGCTTGAGCTAAGCGAAACCGGTTGGCGAAAAATAAAATGTGTTCGTGGTTTATAACAAAGTGTTTGTTTTATTTAATATGATGTCGAACCACGAAGTGGTTGATTCTTATGAAAATATCATTCCAAATATATTCAATACTCATATCTAACAACAAAATAATAACAATTTATATTACATTACGTACTACTGCAATGAAGCTACCACTTTGTAGTTATCCATTATAATCAAATGAAACAATCAAACTTTGTTTTAACCACATTTTCACGCCTACCGGTTTCGGAACAACCGTTCCATCGTCAGGGCAATGTATATCCTAAACAATATTACAAAATTATGGCAGAACATGCAAAATAAGTGTCACAGTGGGGGTGGGGGCGTGACTACGGATTTTTAAAAAGTGGGGGAAGAGATAGAGATTGAGGGAGGGGTGATAGGAAACATATTTAAAATAAAATAAAACCTTTCTTACAGCCCCACGGTTAAAACAAAGTTTGATTGTTCGTTTGATTTATTATATTAATTAGTCGGGTTAACTTTCTGAAAATAACATTCATGCAGCATCCCCAAAGATGGCATTGGGCGTGAGGGAAATTATTTTTCTAGGTCCTCTTTTGGGAAATTAATATTAATAGGACCTTTAAATATTTGGGCTTAATGTCGGATTCGGGCTGACACCATCATCACAACTATATTGATGTATCTAATATTGAAGATTAAGATGATTTTAAGTTAATATTCGTATTTAATAAGGTTAAAACCGGTACTATCATCCAGACTCTAGTCTAGATTCTAGATCAGTGATCGTTAACCGGTGTTCCGCGAACTTGTTAAAGTGTTCCGCGACATTATGCAAGCAGCGTACTAGCTAGGAAACCATGCTCGAACGAACTTCAGCGTAAATGCGCAGTACTGTTCACGAGGCAGATCTTACTATATTACCTTATCTAAACAGAGTCATATTATTAAATATGATTTAGAAAATATACATTTTTATGAAATACAGCGTTTACAAAATTATGTACTTTTATGTAGTTTGTTATTAAATTTTTTTTTTACATATTTTCGTGATAATTTTTATGAATATAATTACGTTGGTTTGTCCCAAGTTTTCAATCGGGTGCCATAAATAAAAGTTCAGATTCACTGAAATTAATTAGATAAAACTAAACAGAAATAACAACAAACGACGCACCTGGATCCCAGCCAGGAATCCCGGGATCAATCTTCTGCTAGCTAAGATGAGTCCTTAAGCATTGCAAAACAACATGTTCCGCTGATGAGTTTGTAGGAGGAATTTAAATATTGTCGTGTAAGCGTAATCTGATGACACAAAAATCTATGTAATATGACAATCACACCCACGAAAAATGATAACATTATTGTAAAAAAATTAATGATTCAATATATGGTAGGTGTAAGTTTTTAACGACGATACCGTTAAACGAAGTTTGGGCACCTGAAGGTAGGATGTTCTCGCATTGATCATATTTCCGATACATCTGTAAGGCACATTGGATGTTTAGTTTTATTTGTATATAAATAGTTCCACTTCATGTGGTCTAATATAAACATATTTAATTAATTAAGAAAATATACTTTGTTTATACCACTTTATAAATATCTACATGTTTCGATAGCAATGCTGTCATCATCAGGAATATATAATTCTGTCGAAACATGGAGATATTTATGTATATTTGTAAAGTGGTGTAAACAAAGTATATCTTTTAATTAATTAATTAATAATGACGCCATAAAGTGACCACAAATCGTTTGATGAAATTATAAACATATTTTTTAAAATTAAATGAAATAATAAAAAATATAATTTTCCCTGATGATGGAACGGTTATTCCTAAACCGGTCGGTGTGAAAAAAAAATGAAAGTGGTTAAAACAAAGTTTTATTGTTTCTTTTAATTATAATAGATAACCACAAAGTGAAAAATGATTATTTTATGATTTATTTTCTCCTAGAAATCAAAAATTCGGATGTACCGATGTTAATATTAGAGTTATACAGATATCTACAAAAAGCTATGATATATCTCTCATTTATTCACCGCACTTCACACATTTTCAACACTTCGTACAGTGAGTTCGACTTATTCAGCTCAGCCCCTAATAATTTCAAACCTAAAATCAATAAATAACATTCACACAATACATATCACTCAACACAGACTAGATCCGTCCCTTCCCCTACCTCCCATCATTCTAACCCCTTAGGTTAACCTTGTAACTTTTCTTTTTTAATTGATTAATTTAAATACTTAAGTGAAAACCTATCATTAGTTTATTTTTTAAATATTTTTTACCATACATAATAATTATTGTAAGCTGTTGGTTTGCCAAATAAAATAAAATAAAAAAATTGCTTTCATAACGGATCTTCATGACATTCAAAGGGAAATTAAATACATTCAACGTATTGAGGTTGATAAAGTCAACAAACGAAGTTTACTTTTACGTGCGGAGAAATGTGTTCCCAAAGCTTTAAAAATCGAATATGTTTTTACAAAATTCGACACCATTTGACCCTTCCTTAAATGGTATCAATGTATTTTTTTATTATGATTAAAATTCATACCGAAGTTGTCGAGTTTTTAGCCTCGTCTCATTCCTATGCATGACGGGCGGTGGGTGAAAACTGAATAGACCATATTATATATGTATATATTTTAGTTTTTGCCTATTTTTGAATTTCGTATTCAGAACACGGGCTAGTATAAAACCCAGCCTCTTTTCAACCTTCGTCATTCAGCGAGTGACTTCTCTTACTGATGGAAGAATTGATTTGAAATAAAAATGTGTAGGTACACAACACAAAACATGTATGTGTGCGACCTTTGTTAGGTGCGTTATATGGAAAGCAGGGTATATGGAAGATGGATGTACATATTTTTTAGAGCGATGGTTACTGAGATATATCCCCAACAAACACGAATATACCATTATTTAATAAATAAAAAATAAAAATAAAACACTTTTAAACTTTAACCTGTGGTGGCTATCTTCAGACGGGTACAATTAATGCTTTAACTGTAGTTTATATACAATTAAATATTAGGGGTAACAAACCATGATTTTAATTAAATTATATTTTCCCTCGTATCTAGGATGAACGAAGTATGTATGAAGAATGAGCTAATGATGAATGAAAGTAAGTCTAAAGTCATGGTATTTGAAAGAGAGCGTACGAAAACAGTGTGCAATATAGTTGTGAATGATGAATACTTGTAGCAGGTTGATGAGTTTGTATGTTTGGGAAGTATGTTTACGAGAGATGGAAATACTGATAGGGATATTGAAAGAAGGGCGAATGCAGGAAACTCCATTAACGGATTACTGAACGCGGTTAGCGTAAACAAAAATATGTCCAAAGAAGCGAAGCTAGCAGTCCACCATGGAGTGGTGATACCAACCCTGATGTATGACAGTGAGGCGTGGAACTGGCAGAGGAAGGATGAAAGTAGACTGAACGCTGTAGAAATGAGATCTCTGAGACAAATGTGTAGTAAAACTATGTATGATCGCGTGAAAAATGTTGAGATTCACAACGAATGCAAGGCTTATGTAAGCGTAATGAGTAAGATTAAGAGAGGGACGCTTTGATGGTTTGAGCATGTAGAGCGAATAAAAGATGAAAGTAGTGTAAGCAGAACATATTACAAGAATTTTAATGAAAGAAGAAGTCGGAAACGACCTACGAAGAACTCAGAATAACAGAAGAGAATGTATGAGACGCTGTATGTATGTGAATGACGCTAGTAGTGTATGCAAAGATCGAGTTGTTAGGCGGTCCGTCCTCTTTACCTACCCCTGCTGGAAAACGCGTGATGGTTAGTTAATTGGTTAAGTTAAATAATTAAAATATTTCAAAAAGTTAGGCGATGATTTAATGAATTGTTTTTTTTTATTTCTTAACATCACTTTAGTCACAACGTTTTATTGAACATTTTTTTCTAAATTCCACGTTGTGAGGCTCAAGTTAGCCGGGAATAGAAGTAAATGGGAAAGACGAAGATTGAGAAATATCTGGCTATTATCTGATCACCAAATACAAGCCCTTTGAATATAATAAAAATTGAAATAATTACGTACTGGATACTGGGTAATTAATCCAGTAGGATTTTATAATTCAGAATGAAAAGTCTTGCACACAGATCAAGCTTACAGTTTACCAAAGTAATAACTTCTGGCATGAAAAATGTACAATTTACAATTTTCGCATTACTTGAAAATATGGTACAAAACCCAAAATAAAAAACCGATACATCATTCTATATCCCCTGGCGTAAACTTTACTCCACTTTATGAATGGAGAGGATTTACGATGAAATAAGTAGGTACACAACTGCTTTATTTCAAATATTATGTCAAATTAATTTAGAAATTTTTAAATCCAGAAGGAATTCACTTTTTAATGTTTTTAATGACCTCAACAACTCGGTAAAAAAGTTTATTTGTGTGTGATAAATTTATGATTCTACGTGTAATGGTGATACTATAAAGTATACAACTAGTGACCCTGTACAAATTACAAGTGCGCCCCTTTGTTGATTTTGACAACCACCTCTGTTCTGGGACCCCAAAATACCTGAAAAAAAACTGTGCGGACTGCAGGCTGTCCGATTAGTAGATTCCCCGGATTGCAATCCTTGGAGCACAGACGTCAGGCAGACGTGGGAATGCTGTCCTTGTTCTACCGGTATTTTAATGGAAGATGTTCCGAGAAACTACCGTTCTTGATCCCTTTGACACCAGTACAAAGTATCCGCGATGGCCTCCGTGGTTGAGTTGTTACAAAACTCGGCTATGAATCCGGAGCTCGCGATTTTAAATCCCGACCTGTGCATTTTTTTATTTATTTGTGTTATTTCACAATTTGTTCATTTAAAAGAAACGTTGTGCATTTGCGGCACGACAGTTGTATGTACTCTCAGTGTCGCCCTGGTGAAAGACCACCATTCAGAATCGAAAAATTGCTTGAAATGGCTTTAGCTGTATTTAGTGACCAGATATGAATAGCCAGCTATTTGCCCACCTTTCTCTTTTTCTTTCATTTCCTCATCTTCTTCCCCTCCCACAATCCTCTGCCTTAAATCATATCCCAACCGGGGATGCCATAGTCTTACTGGCTCCAGGTTGGAAGCAAGGACTCTTGTGCGGTAATCACTTTAAAAAAATAGATTTTTAAAAAAGTCGGGAAACACGCCAAATGCGCACCCGATATTTATAGATGGTTTGTATTTCACACATGAGAACGGGTCCCTTCTACGACTCCTTTTTATGTTCAACAGCTCAGCTATGGAATGATTTACCAGCCCCTGTTTCCTCCCTCCTATAATATGGATTCACTACATCCGCTATACAAAAAAATTATCCACACAGCGATGACATAGACCCTGAGAGAAAGCATTTTCTCAGATGTAAGACAGAACACAATCTGTATTATTATGTAGGTCAACCGTGTCATTGGAACATGCAATTGGCCTGAAAAATATGTGGAAAGGATGTAAGTGTCCGTTTATTTTCGTGAAAAATATAAAGCAATTATTGGATTCCTTCCGGAGACGGTATTTCAATAGGCATGGACCTGACATGCGACCCGATCCATAGACATTTCAATAAAATCGAGTCATTCCGATATATCATCTTTGATCAACCTCCTTCTAGCTCTATCGTGATTGAAACATTTTGTTTCATTGCTTTGCTTTCAAAGGGAATTGGCACGAGGGTGGCAATTATTCTAAGGTCCTTGTCATACGCACGTTTTGCGAGGAAATAAGTTCCTACGTTAAATGTTACGATCGTGAATAAACTTAAATTTATTGTAGGTTTCCTCTACATGGATTCGGACATGGCGATTTTATGAACCACTGGGCCTGCTAAGGGAACCTTTCGCTTTGAACAAATTGCTTTTTCGAGTTAGGGATCACGATAAATTTAAACTTTATCACTGACACGATCGGAATTATTTTAGGTTGACTTATTTTAAAAGATTCGTGTATTACAGTGTTTGTTTATCAGGAATCAGAATATCAGGCTTTCGTGATAATTGATATACCTCATTCCAATCAGGTTAACAAGAATACAACACCTTCTTAAAGCTTTGACAGAGGATAAACTGTTAAGAATTTTTTTCTTCAGTATTCAGTACAATTTAAGATGATTTCAGACGACTATGCAAATCATATCAATTTTATAGATTATTAAATAAAATTCTTTAATTTATATTAGAAGGTATAAATGTAAAACGTATGTTTAAAAATGTAAATTTAAATTTACATGCAAAATTAAATTAAATTTCCAATATAAATTTTAATGAAAATTCCGGTGTAAATTTTAATGCACATTTTAATGGATATTTAAATGTAACATGTACATTATTATTCACAGATCGCCTATGAGCAACGATAAATAGTACAAAAATATGTTTTTCACGTTTTGTAAGGAACATTGAACTGACAACAATTAACTTTACTTGAAATGGCTATAACCGTATTTGGTGATCAGATCTGAATAGCCAGGTGCCTCCCAACCTACCCCATCTCCTTCCCTCCCTACTCTCTTAGCCTCACAACATACCACAAATGGGGATCCCATAGTCTTACTGGCTTCAGGCAGTTGTGACTTTTGTGAGGAACTTCAAAAAATATCAATAATTAAATAAACTTTCAGGTCTGCATAGTTAGGTCATTGAAATAAACACATTAAAAATAAGGTTGTTGAATCCAATGATAGGGGAAATTCATTATAAATAACATTCATAATATAGATATACCAGAATTTTTCAGAACCAAAATATTGTTCATTCACAAGGATACAAAGTATTAAAATAAAATAGTAATATTTTTTTTAAAGATTTAAATAAAAATAATAATAAAAAAATTACATGCAAGTACGGATATAAACAAAACCGTAAAAATAAGTGAAAGGGGGATTAAAGGGATGGGGGGATTAAATAGAGCGGGTAAATAATCAATTATTAATGTGAAAACTAATTTACGAGGTGGCTCTTTGTTATTAATTAAGGATTTAAATATTAATATTTTTTTATTTTACAGCCTTTTCTTATTTCAAAAATTCCCAATGTAGTCATAAACATTAATTTACCCAATTGTCAGTATTAATTTATCTAATCCTAATTATTCATTTAATAATAATATCCCTTATGAGGAAAGCATCGCTTTCGAAACATGTTGATATGTTTATATTGATAAAGTGGTGAATGCAAAGTAATTTTTACTTAATTTATTAATAATGACGCAACAAAGTGAAGAACAATTTTTTTTTAAATTTAATATAAGTCAAATTTATTACAAGTTCTGCAAGTATCTTTAGGTTGTATTAGTGTGACAGCTGTTTCAAACTGCTTGAAAATGGCCTTCAACGCCGAAACAGATATAACAATAATAAAAACTAAAAATACTTCCAGAACTTAATAATAAATTATACTTGCAGAACTTAATTATAACATTATTAAATTTGATTTAAATTAAATTTAAAAAAAAATTAAATGGAGTTCTCGAATTAAATACAAAAACAATTAATATATATTTGAATTAATTTAAAAAAATATATTAAATGCTGTTCTACGAATTAAATACAAAAACAAATAGAAAATTATAGACAATTATAAAAATAATTAGAAAATTAAGGTGTGATGTATATATCACACCTTATATAATTAATAAAATCCAGAGTTGGTATTTCAAACAAAATGTTTCAGTATCGTGGAATTACCACTTGTTAAGGTTCTATTTCCTGGAACATTATCTCAAATTAATCCTTCATTGCACACTTCGTTTCGTGAACCTATTCGGTTTTCATTGTGCAAAGAAAATCACGGACCCTCCCCGGAAGGTTCGGTAATAAAGGAGTTCGCGTCTTAACAAAGATTTAGGTTTTGACTCGTGTAAAACCAGCCTAATAGTGTTTGAGCATGGCGACTCCCAGGGGTGGACTGAGCCCATAGACTATTGAGCATTTTCTTTTAGGCCGATATTCAACGTTCAAAATAAAATAATAAAAAACGTTTTTTCGCATTCTAAAAGCGTTCCATGACATAACAGAACTGTGACTAAAAATAATATTTAAGAAAGGTGCCAAAAAAGAACAAACTTAATCTTAAATAATATTTGTCATGTTCTTTTTTTGACTTGTTCTGTTTTATCTGTTTAACGTTTAATGTGTAGTTTTTTTTTAAACTCTTTGAGAACGGTTACATCTTTAGTTATTACGAGTATATTTAGTTATTTTTCACGTTGTTTAAAAAACTGGAAAAACCGTAAAATAATTCTATTAAACGAATGCCTCGCCAAATTTTCATTCATAATTAGGCGTGGTTATGCAGAAAGCGCCCAACCCACAAATTGCCAAAATCGAAATTTTCATGTTTTCCTACACATAAACACGAGATTTTTACGTGCTAAAAATATTCAAGCTCGAAATTATTTGTTAATTTTCGCTTTCACCTCACAAACGGCGTAATATAAAAATAAGAAAAATAAATAAAAATAAATAAATTTAAAAAAAAAGATAATAAAAATATATACATTTTTTATTATAATATATACATAGTAAAATCTACAAACGCCGATTTCTCAGCTTCACCTTTTTGGGTTGGACGCTTTCTGCATAACTACGTCCAATTATAGATCGGGTTTATACATCCATAGCCACTGGATACAGATAGATTCTTATGCGATTTAAATGAATGCCTATAATTATTATATGATGGAATTTAATCTAAGCACAACGTAAACTAAATCTATCCTGGAGCAAAATACAGTTCGGGATCTTAATTTGCAAACCATCCAAAAAAATAATTTTGGTAAATAATGTCAATACCAAATAAAATAATACTTGCCTTTCCAAGCACTATATTAACAGATATTATGTTTGGTGATTGAAGGAAGGATTTGGGGAAGATAAAGATTGGGAAGTACCTGGATAATCAGATCTGGTTAAAGCCATTTTAAGCAAGTTTCAATTCTGAATGGTGGTCTTTTACCAGGGAAATACTGAGAATATCAACCACTCTGGAACGTACCGCAAATGTACTATACGTGGTGCCCGGAAACTCGTGGCACAAACAAAAACTGATAAGTTTACAACACATTCGGAGTCGATTTCGTGGTATAATTTTTTATTGTTATCTTAGCTTTCGTTTTCGTGTAAATCAAGTCCATAGTTGGAATTTTTAAAGTAAAATTTGAAAAAAATCGGTCTCTACGTGGTTATTATTAGTTGTTTATTGTCTTTTAAAATGTGTCGAAGAATAGACCCGACTACATTTTTTTAATCCCTTATTATGTATATCCAAATTCTAATACAGATTTTTTGTATTAGTTTTTTGGGTTCTCTATTTGATGTGGATTCGCCAATTTCCCACTTGTACCACTAGTTTCCGGATACCGTGTATATTAATTTTGGTGAATAATTTTTTTTTGCACACAGATTTTAACCGCGATCTCTGGCTGGAGACAAAAGTTGCGTGGCACCCATTTTGGAACCAGCTTTGGTTCACTGCCGTCCACGTTTGTTTCGCGTGATTTTGACTCCTGTAAGCAAATTACAAAACACTTATAAAAAGGATCAAACTAAACACATTAACATTTTTTTTGCTTAGTAACTGTTTTAATTAAATTGGCTGCACGCCAAGCTCGCCCCCGCCGCTTTTATTTTGTTTTTTTTTTTCTTTTAGCGTGTTAGGGAATCTATATATATTAATTGCTCTGTGATTGATGTATGAATCAAATTAAAAAATTTAAAAATCCAATTCACGACTGCCGACTCCACGGAGAAGCACCTGAGCGGAGTAATTGTTTGATAAGATGCCAATAAAATGTTCATTGTTCAGGTAAAGAGTTGGTGATTATACACGAGAAAAAGTACTTGGAGTGACTCGGGAAATTCGATCCAACATTGTTTACTTGATTTCGCTTTGCCGTACTTTTCCAGGGAATTTATTACGACATCGGTTCTGATTACAGCAAGGTACCTACATGTACAATGTACAGTACAACGGTGAACACGAACTGCCAAACTTGTAATTGCGACGAATTCATTTGGCTCTTTTTACTACTTTGGCCTTGTTTTTAACATTAACACTGTTTAATGATTTGAACGTGGCTGTATCAGATGAACATCTATTTTAACCGTAAGTACATTGTATATGAGCTACGATAGGGGATAGACAGTACTAGCCAGTTCTAAAGCTTAAACACTTAAACACTTCGTGTACAGTATAATAACGCCTTCGGCATAATGTTTGGCCTCCCCAGATACTGCAGCTCTTCCAGTATGCTCACAGAGGGCGAATTTCCGGTTTTGCAGCCCTTATAAGATCCAGGGTGGCTGGAATGAGGGAAAGAATAAACAGCTCCAGGAATATCCTCATCATGGAAGCCCGCTTCAGTCCAGCCTCCAACATCGACGCATACTGGAGAAAGATATTGGCCCCTCACAACTTAAATGCCGCAATACCTTAAAGGCGTTATTTTGATGTATTTAATTTTTAATAGTTATTTTATTTATATTTTTAAATTTTTGTTTAATGTGTGATCTATATTCACCTACTATCGTATTATTATTTTATTTCTTAAACTTTTTGTATATATTTTTTTATAACTATTGCATGTAAATTTTGTATGTAATATGTGGGACTAACCTCCCCACATACCGGAATAAACACTTATTATTATTATTATTATAAAGCGTTCCCGAGTATCTTAATACGTGTGAACCACCCAGTTATTTTATTTCTTACGAAAGAAAATGGATGATTTATGCCATGCTCTTATATCCTATATCCTCTCAGCATACTTACTTTACAAATGAGGACGTACAATAGAAATAATTCTTTAGGGGATCAACTGTCGGAGGGATCAACTGTCGGGGGGGCAACTGTCGGGCGGCCAACTATCGAGGGATCAACTGCCATAGAACCGTTAAACGTATATGAATATATGGAGATAATTTTAAAATTTAGAACAGGACATATGAAAACAGGAAAAAAGTCTCACTTTTAATCTGCTCTCGAAAAAAAATACTATTCTAATAATGGTCAGCACCCAAAAAAACGCACTTTACAGGTTGCTAACTCAAGAAATGCTACGAATGATTTATCTGTTAATTCTATTCGGATAATTAGTACAATGAATAAGGTTTCAAAAGACAATAATCTTCAAATTGTAATCTTATAAATTCTGTATGGAATACGTACTAAAATTTTCGGCAAAACATTCAAAAATTTTCATTAATTTTAAACTGTATCTTTTTTCAGACATTTTGGGACCATTACATAGAATTTTGCAATTTAAAAATTCGTGCAAATTATAATCATATTATATAAGTCGAATCATTTTAAAGATATTATTGCTTGTGTAATGGTTTACTGGATCGTAGGACTACTGCGGAAATGAGGAGGGACTATAGGCGGGTTTTCCAATCTATTTCGCACTAATTTGAACCGCTATTGACGTGCACAAATACATTCAAAACCATTTACCTGTACTTCTTTCCTTATAGCAAATAAAGGTAGTCTGGCTACATAAATCCTTGGACGTTCAAATGTAATTAAATGTTGAAGGTTGAGCAGCGGGAAACGAAAACAAAGTACTTGTAAAGGCAAATATAGAAATAAAATATTTGGAAATGAACATGAAAAACGTAAAAGCCAAAAGCTTCAATGATAAAACATAAAAAATTTGGAAATTAATTTGAACAACCTAAAAAGTTTGTCGGAAATATGTCTAGGGAACTAAATGACCACTAAATTACGAATCAAAAGCAATTTAGGTTCTTACTCAAAACGAAACCCAACAAAAATTAACTTTGAAATGCCAAAGATTTCCGATTTCCATGCAAAAATTTTATTTTTCAGAACAAAATCGTGATTTATTAAAGTACCGCCGGATGTGTGCTTTTATGGTGTCAAAATTGCTATTTCATCTTTTTCCCCTGAATTGAATGCCCACAACGATTCCTTTGATGAATGATTGATACTGTGTTTGTAAACATATCGTATTAAATGTTTGCACGCTCCGTCTATAAACATATGGTCACTTATAATATATTAATACGATCACATGAAATAGTTTTTCCGGATATCATATCATATCACAGCGATAATAAATTTTATCATTTCAGGTATAAAGCGAAATACTGACGTGTTAAATACAATAATAATTATAAATTCGATTGATTTTACCTATGAGATTTAAAGTCGTTACAAACATTAAATATTACCAATAGATTTTATATCCAAAATTTCTTTATGGTATTTTTTTTTCTACTATTCATTCAAGAGTCAGAATAACAGAAGGGTATGTATTATACGATGTATGAATTGGAATGAAGCAAAGAATGTGTGACAAGAAAGAGTTGTGTGGCGGTATTTCTACCCCTGTGGAGAAATGGCGTGATGGATATATTTTGTTTAAGATTTACCGAAAGTCCTTGGTTCGTCAGGAATAGCATAATTAATACGGGCTTGAAAATTCTTACTCTCCGAAAACATTTAATAGATTTATCCAAAACCTTTCACTCCAAATTAGAATCGAACTCGAATCCCTCTTTATCCAACTTCGGCCGTTAGACCCCCAGCACCGACCCCCTCCGTCTCCGTCCAAATTCCATCTTATACCCTCCATTACCTTAGTGAGCGGGCTTAAATACAGGTATAAGATTGCCATCAGCAATTGTCGCTAGCACATAAAACACGGTTTACAATACTTTGGAATAAAAATAAATAAAAGCCCAACAGTAACAATAGGCAGCCGGCTCACTTGGTAGAGAAGATTATCTCCACATTTACGCACCTCTAACCACAGTTGACACAGGAAGAGGGATAAATTTTCCCTGGCACTGTACACATTTTTTTTACAATGCGATATAAATACTCCTTCCTTCTTTACTCAAATATTTAAAAAAACTTTCTTTCAAATTTTAATTAATCTAACAAATATATGTCTGAATTCTATTGTAATCACGTATCTTAACCATATTTGTTTTTTATCTTTATTCAAAAAATATACTATTACGCTCTAATGTACTTCATATACATAGTAAATGTAGATATATTGATTATAATGAATCCACATATTTGCTCTGTTTTCTATCATCAATAATGTAATCCTGTATCTGTTATTTTTTTATTATTTTTGTGTGACCATACAAAATTCCTAACTGCTCCCAACCGTCCGAAGACAGTGAAGATACTATGGGATCTCTAATTTGGGTATATTGTGAGGTTGAGGGTATTGGGGAGGGGAAGGAAATGGGTAAGAAAGAAGGTGAAGGGAGTAACTGGCTATTCAAATCTGATCACCAAACACGGATAAAACCATTCCAAGCAATCTTTCACCAGAGCGATACTGACAGTATCTAACCACTTGGGAAAGTGCCGCAAATATACTACATATTGTTTTAAATTTGAAATAATACGAATTAAAAAAATAATATTTACTTCCGCACGCCGGGAATTGAACCCGCGACCTCCTGATTCATAGCCAAGGATCGTAACCACTCAACAACGGAGACCTAAAAATATACCGATGAACTTGACATCACCATATTATGTATACCGTTTGTAATATTTTTTAATTTACCATTTGCTGACAAAACTACAAATACGGTTTTAAATGCTAATAAAAAAATATCTATAAAAAATCTTTAATCGACAAAATTATCAAACGGTGGTTTTTAGCATCATAAACATAAACACATTCTTTTTCATCATTCTATTTGAAGGTTTTTTACCGGTCTCATTTCCACTGTGCACTATGGCGTTTCCAAATATGCGTCATTGTAATAATAATTTCATAACCGAGTCATTCAAAAATTCTCTTTTACGAAAGTAATACATTTTCAGACATAGTAGATTTCCTTCAAATGCTTGGAATACAAATACAAACAGACGATTGCTGCATACATCCTCAACAATTATTAATATATGCGTCTAGAGTATAAGTATCAGTGAATGTGAGGTATGTTTTGAATATTCGCCTCTGTAACTAATTACTTGGAAAGCTACTTACACTATGTTATTCCTGTATTTGTTCGTTATTGTATCTATGTACCTACTGTGATGCGTTTTGCACCTGTGTAAATATTATCGCTAACTAAATATGTAAAAGCACATATAGTAAATATATAATAAATAGTATATAATAAATAAATAAATAAAATATGCTAGAAAACGGCGTTTTATTGATACATTTTTCAGACGAAATTTATTTTTGAAACTGAATAGTAACTAGAAACTACAAGTTATTTATAAACGTATAATAAATACAGTGTTTTTTAAGCCGATGAAGATATAACAGGGATAAAAGGTAAACTGGAAAACTTTGGTCATTAAATGAAGAACCCCAACTGCAAAGTACTACGTTCATTCAAGGTAAAATAATTTAATGAAAACGAAGTGGCCGTAGACGAAAGACTATCTGGCTGAAGAGCCTCCGAGAATGGTTCAGTTGTAGTACTACTTCTTTCTTCGGAGCAGGAGCCACTTGAGTAAAAATTTACATATACGTGTCCAACCTGCGGTAAGAAAAAAATATAAAAATAATTAACAAATTGGTGGACTAAAAAAAAAAAAAATTATGCCGTGGAAAGCAAACACTGTAGTTTTTCATAATGTGTGTAATTAACAATAACTATTTACATATTGTGTAAATTACTAGGCATCAATGGCGTGCATTTCTCTATGACCAGATATATATACACAGCTTACCTTTTGTCATAGAACAATGCACGCAACTGGTAGGAGTATTGGTAGGGGTAGGGCTAGGACTAGGGGTAACACCTACCTCAGAACCTCAACCATCATAACCTTAAAATCTTTCCTCCGAACCGTTCATAACAACAGGCAACGCCGGGTAGTTCTGTTAGTTTAATGTAAATGTGAACTGGAATATAACATAAAATTATACATATACATATCTTCTCTATATATAAAAATAAATGTTTGTCTATCTGTCCTCAATTTTCTCGAAAATTACTCTACCGGTTTCGCTGAAAATAGCACAGTTTGTTCTTATTAGTGCCGGGAAGGCTTAGAGAATAGTTTGAAATCCAATATGAAAAACTGTTGCTATAACGTTTTTAAATTAGTATGAAAAACATTGAACCCGCCATGTTGTATTGAGGTTAGCCACATATTACACATTCGAAAGAAGGTTTGTACGGGTACAATATTTTGAAAATGGAAAATACAAGTAGGTACCTACTTAAGAACTTTATTATTTTAATACATTTTCAAAAAATAAATGTTTGGAATGAAATGAAATTTTAAAATAAACGTTTCTTTGTTTAAAGATGGTAATAGTCGTCACAGGACATTACTTTCGCTCTCAAATCATTTATGGCACTCAAACAACAATAAAAAATATGTAATATCGAGCAAGGCCGAATACACAACAGCCAGTGTTTTATAAAATTTTATGATATCTATTTGAAAACGGTAATAAGAAAAATTGCTTAATTTTGAATAAATATTTTGTTTTGTCATCATCATAGCCTTCTGTATCGATAAGAGTATTAAAATCCTTTTTTTGTATTCCATGATGTTACATTTAATAAAAAAATTAATGAATTCAGTTATCTTTCCAAGTTTCTTCACTACCTACCTACTTTTGTCCCAGTTACTGACGGATAAGTAATTGTGTTAGGGGAGAGACAGAAACTTTCGTGGTGTATTTATTTGCCCGTCACTCTAACACATTACATATAATAAGCAATTAACACGCCCTTTCCGAGCTCTTGATGATATAGTACGAGCGAACCTATCAGGAAATATTATATTCATTAATATTAGGTAAGTATTAAGGCATATATACCCACTTAATAAAATTTTGGGATGTTCGTGCAATGTTCCCTTTTCATAATATTATTTTTTTGTTGATAAATTTTTTGACACATTTATATAAACATAGGTACAAAGGTTATAAATATATATATTTTTTTATATTCATTTATATATATATAGAGATCCCCTCTCGTACTATGTTGATCAGACGCGACGGTACGCCAGGTTTTTGTTGATCCGTTAGAATTTGTTGATCCAGCCTAATTTGTTGATCCAATACCAAAGCAGGCATATAAACGTTGATCCATAAGATCAACTTCCGCCATATAGATTTTGCTGTAAACCACGCCCATTTTTCCATATATATTTGAATACGTGTATATAAATATATGTGTATTGGATGTATAGCAAAAAAAATCCCCATTGGCAAGGCCAGTGCATGGGTATACTTGTGTAATAGATAGTGGTAGTAAAAAAAAAATAGTTTTTATTTTCATGGAATTTTTTTGTTTTTTTTTATATTTGTTTATAAATACTTACTCATATGCATACATGTATAACTTATATCTATAACTTTACAAGTTTACAAATTAAGCGAGTTTTTAATTTAAAATAATAACTGTATAATACTAGTAATATCGTAAAATGTATGTGTTTAAAGACGTTATGTTCGGACACTCATATTCGGTAGATAGTAAATCATAAATTTTAGGAGCATTAAAAAAGCATGTCTCTACGCAAGCCTTGTTTTACACAAATGTATTTAAGTGCGTTATTTATTCTGTTACTAAAGCGATTTTCGTTTTTAAAAATAATACGAAAAAGTGAAATATTACTTAATATATTTTGTATTTAGCTGACACTTAATTAGGTGTAAATATTATGAAAAAATATTAATTTCAGTTTAAAACATTTCAAATAATTACGCGTCATTCCTTCAACAAAATCAAATTTTTCACTCTAAAATTGGTTATATCAACCGGAAACTATGTATTTTGAAGTGAAATGAAATAGGAAAGGCTTTTTCATTTTTTTAACAATCCTTGTAATATTCATAGTACAAAAAATAACGAAAATTTCATTTTAAATTTGCAATCCTAATCATTAGCTAAAATGCTCCCTTTGCTTTTTTAATTTAAGTGACACCTAAAATCTCTGCAGCATACAGAATGTACCTACTTAGAACTCTGGAAAGTTGGGTAAGGAAGTGTAGATGAGAGATAAGAAAGAGCCTTCCTACAAAGGTCAATGTTCATAATGCAGGAACTGTAAACTTCAAATAATGAGTTCCATTAATGAACAAACTCTTAAGACTCGGTATGCAAATATTATTTGAGATGTGCTTAGTTCAGGACTCTATAATCCAACCCTTTCTGATCTTAAATTATCATTTTCCTTGAGCTTTCAAGGGTCGATTCTTGTGTTTCAATTAGCATTTTGTAAAGTAATGCGCCGCTGCATTATTAAGTTTTTTATTTCCGAGGCAACAGTTCTTCAGAAAGAACGGTTCTATAATCGTATCTACGAAGTTGGGGGATCGCTATAATGTTCTCTATTGATCGCTTGCAAATATATTATGCAATGTACTGAAATTCATATAAATAAAATTATTTCATTGAATACGTGTATTTAATAAAGTATATGATATTTTCTGAGGAAATAAATGGCATATCAAGTAGAAAAAATCATTGTTTGGTTTCAGTTTAGCTAAGGAACGAGTCTAGAATTCAGAAGCAACTAGAATAATTTTTTTGCATATGAATAGAACGCTATCAGATTACTAACGTTACTCGTTCTTGGGTTTAACAGCTCAACAGTTCACGGCTGTGGAATGATTTGCCGTCCTCTGTGTTTCCTCCCTTTTACTATTATGAATCTTTTCAAGACTCAGATGCACACCTTCCTTTCTCCGAAAAAACCTTCCATACAGCATCCCCAAGGATGATATAGGCTTTGAGGGAAAATATTTTTAGAGGCCTCATGTGTGGAGTTAATGTAAAAAAAAATAAAATAAAAAGGTGGCTCTTCAAGAGCTCGGTTAAAAGTTTATTACACACATAACCGCCGTATCCTCCGGATTCTCCTGTTCCATCAGATTTTCGTCTCTCTCTCTCTCTCTCTCTTTATTCAACAATCTCCGAGGAATATCCATAACCGCGCTGCTCTTCAAAATTGGGTTAGCGGCTTCTTATCTTTCAAACCAATACAGTGGATTTCATCAGGTGTGCCAGAACATTGGGAAATCGTCTGCAATTAAGAATACGAGTATGTATATTATATATATATATTGTAAAATCGCTGTGAACTTTCGTAAGAACCAATAAAACAATGTTCATATTATATTTCAGATAATCTCTTGAGACGGCGATTATTTCCTTTAAAGCTGATCCTCAAGTCTCTCCCAGGGAAAAGAAAATGGTGACATTTATTAGGAGATATTTCTGCGTAGTCGTTGGAAATATTTTAATGTGGGGTGAAATTATTCCTGTTTTTGTCCCCTTTAACCCTCAAATGCTAATGTGCTGCTTGAAAGTCTAGTCAGATGGTTAAAACCTTGACATTGTTTTTTTTGTGAAATATATTATATTGCAGTAACTATTCATGACATAAAACACTCTAAAAACTCTACACTTTTTCACATGACTTTTTTGTGAAAGAACAATATCCTGAAAGCATTACTTACTTTAATAGAAACATCATTAATCTATTGCGTGATACATTTGATACGTGAAAAGCGATTTAGAAAATACAAAAAAAAATCAAACGAAAAAAGTTGTATTTGTATGGCATTCAAATAAGTGGCATATTTGGGATAGGATTTTTTCAGATAAGTATTATTTTGCGAGCCTATCATTTTTTTGCTGAATGATTTGTCTTTCATTCGGCGTCTCATTGTATCGTTACACAATTTAGAAAATAATATATAATGTCATATAGCCACACTAGTTCACTACTTCATGGCTGAGATCCATCAAACAAAGCTGCAAACAGCCTGTCGTCTAAATCTTTATTTGAAACACGCTGTTGGAGATAATGCCGTACAAAAGTTCTCCGGTCGAGAGATGAAGCTTTTTTATTTTAATTCGGTATATTTAAATAAACTGCAGCGGCCACAGTAAATCACACTGTATTTAGCCTACAACACGCCAGCGCTCATAGCGCCACTAACGGAAACCGTCCTGAACGCAGTTGTTAAAAAAACAATTGTATTCGCGACTCTCGACTTGAACGATCTGCATCTTTTCACCTTGTTTACTTACTCGCATATCGTGTATCCAATATCTGAATTACAACTTTATCATGATCTTATTTGTTAAAAAATTTAATATAATTATTATTAGGTACTTTGTTTACACCACTGTTTTTAATATATAAATATCTAGATCAGAAGCAAAGCTTCCCTCATCAGAATTAAAAGTATACAATATAGTATATACTTATATAATAGTACAGTACATTATAAAAGTACTTCCTATAATGACTGCACAAAATAATTACATATTATAATAATGACTGCACAAAATAATTACACATTATAATGACTGCACAAAATAACTATACAGTATAATAATGACTGCACAGAATAATTACACATTATAATAATGACTTCATAAAATAATTACACATTATAATGACTGCACAAAATAATTACACAGTATAATAATGACTGCACAGAATAATTACCCATTATAATAATGACTGCATAAAATAATTACACATTATAATAATGACTGCACAAAATAATTACACATTATAATAATGACTGCACAAAATAATTAAGGATTATTATAATGACTGCAAAAAATTATTACACCATATATTAATGGCTGTACAAAGTAATTACACATTATAATAATGAATGCACAAAATAATTACACATTATAATAATGACTTCACAAAATAATTACACATTATAATAATGACTGCACAAAATAATTACACATTATAATAATGACTGCACAAAATAATTACACATTATAATAAACCAAATTCTGAATTAAGGTAAGTCTGACACACATTCCAAAGATCATAATATAAGCTCCATAGGTACTATAAATCCCCAAACAGGTATTGTATGGTGAATGGCAAACTATAGAAATTCTTAATAAATTGAATATACAAATCATTTTAACCATGAATATGTCACCCGACGTTGAAATTCTAGAATTTAGCTTTTTGGGTAGTTGTGAACTACCTTATATTATGTTCACGTGTTTAGTGACTCCTTTGCTTGGCACCTGTATTGCACAAGTAATACAAAGCCCATAATAAGCTCTAGATTTACTGGCACTCGACTGCCAACTATCCCGAAGTCTATTGTTCACTGAACATTAACTAAAACAACAAACTATTGTTTACCCGCATTTTTAGAAAACACAGCAGGAATACAGGGGGAAATTACGCGCATTTATGTAAACACAATCGAGTATTCTATCTCTCAAGTTTAGAGAAAAAAATCTTTGGCTATGAAATAGAAAAGATTTGGTGTCTATAATAAAGCTTTTATTTTGGACCAAAGAAACATGTTTAGCTGGCTTCAAATTTAATTTTAATTTCATCATTAAACTGTCAAGAAATGAGACTCTCGAGCATTTTTTATTCCATTTAAGAAAATCTTTTAATACGAAAACAACATTTGTGTTTTGAAACAGTATCAAATACTTATAATTGTGTAGATAATTCGTCGCAGGAAAGTAATATTGCTGTAACAGCCAAAGTCATGTACAAAAATACGAAGCATTTTCAGGCTTATCAATTAAAAAACGTAATATTTACAAAAAGAATATTTTTTCAACCTCGTAGAGGTCTTATTTTTCACTGTAGCGTCACGGGACCCAGATAGATCGACGCAGAAAAAAAAACAATCTGTGGAATGGTGAATACACAGCATTTTCGTGAATAGTGGTGGTTACAGCAGTATTGCTTCCCTGTGACGAGTACTTTCCTAGAGACTAATGCGGTTGAAATGAGATCTTGAGGTGAATGTGTTTTTACCGAAATATGTGATCAAAAGGTAGTGCAAGACGGATGTTTGTCGAAAATATTAAAATGTTGAGAAGGGGACGCTTAGATAGTTTGGACCTGCAAGGCGGGTGGCTAGAGAAAAGGAATGGTCGGAAAATCAAAATAATGCAGATGTAGTAAAATCGTGTGCAAAGACAGAGTCGTGTGGCCTTCTTCTATGCCTACACCCGCGCTAAAATGGAGTGATGGTTAGTTAGTAATATGAGTTTTTAAATTTTTACTCCATTGCAAAACGAACTCTAAAACGAATCGCGAGGTGATCTCGGGGTCATCATATTTTCAATAAAATAAAAAATTGATTTAAAAAAATTGTACAAAATATAATCATGGTTTGTTACCCCTGATACTCAAAGTTGTATATAACCCATAGTTTAAGAATTAAATGTACCAGTCTGTAGGTTGCCGTCACAGGTAAAAATCGGTCACGGGCAAAAATAATGGTAGAATAGAGTTTAAAAAGCGGTATTTTATTTAATCAATACATAGGTAATGTTGATATTTTATTATTGAGCAATCAAAGCATAACATATCATGACGGTTCGATAAAAGCTTCAACAGAGCTCCCTCGTAAGCCATTTTATTTGCTTTGTATGCTAATGACGAAATTAATAACCGATCAGTTTAACGGTATTACTGTAATTACGACGTAGACGCGTTGCACGTGTCATAAATCACCCAAATTGATTTTCTGTGAATTAAGGATCGGTTGGTTTGATTAAATAGCTCTTTAACTAATTGAACGTCTGTTAACAAAATCCCGATAATGTTTGGTAACGCGTTATTTTAAAGGCAGAAACTGGGTCAATTTTAGTACCAAGGAGCGAGACAGTTTTAATATTTTCACGTCGAATCTAATTAACGTAGATTTACACCCGAGGCCTGAGGGTGCTTTTCCAAAGGCGTCGAATGTTGGACTTACTTTGTATTAACATTATGCAGATTGAATTAATCAGTGTTGTTTTATATCCGATACAAAATTTTATTACGCATAATATCAACGTTTTAATTTTATTAGAATTTGCCACGTAAATGATATATCTCCTTTGTTGTGTCGGGTATTGTTTTGTTCTTAACGGCTTTTATTAGCAAATGAGTTAATTGGGATATCTAGACTATAAGACATTGATGTAAACACGAGCTTATAAGACGTCTTAAGTTCATATTTAAATAAATTTTTCGGTAGACCCGTTGAAATGAAATTCGTCTGTAAATAACTTTAGCAATAAGGGTGTCAGATACAAAACAGTACCAACTTCATAATATTCGTATTTAGTATTTAATAATAGCTTACGTTCAAGTGTCAACAGCCTTTCACTAAAATCATTTATTTCATAAAAGTTAAACATTTTTATAATTAAGATCAAACTATAAGGAACTCCAGACCATTTTTTTTATCAATAATGACGTTCAAACTTAAATATCAGTATTTTTCGTTTTTTTCCTAGTTAGTTTTCATAGTTAAAATAATTTTCAAAGTTTCAATTTTTCAAAGGCCACCAAAACGCTTGCTCTCTCTAATCTATGAACGGTCGGTTTTGAGGTTAGAATGTCAAATGTCAAAACAAGGATGAGCTTTCCAGTACATGATATTCTATGCATAGTAAACCATAACTAAACATAAGTAATAACATTATGTACCTTTATAGAAGCTTTAACTCGAAGAATAATAATAGTATTGACCATTAATATTATCAAAATATCCATATTAGCAATTGGTTTGCTCATGAATACTCAGTTTTTTTTTGTATTGAACAACAATTATAGAGCTTAAAGTCACCCAAATTAAGTTCAAATTACACAAAGCTAAAAAATGTATATTTAAAATACAAAACAATATCGAAAAATAAAATCTCCATACTAATCTAAAAACAGAATTCACACGTGACGTCAGATGTTCCAAATACAATGGTACCAATACAAGGTGTTTTTATGAGATGATTATTTATTCACTGTTAAATAGCTATTTATAAATTATACGTATAATTATATATAATAAAATTATATATTCAGAATCGGCGTTTGCTGATCTATATGAAAATATATTTTTAAAATCATAATATTTTTTTCACTGGAGTTCCTTATTCGACATGCTGTCATGTTCTATTAAGAATACATTTCAAAGCTCCATAACTAAGGATGGAAATCACGCTGTGAGCTTCAAGAGTTTTTTGCTTCAGATATTCGCACTAACAGAAAACTACTATATTTTTTAGATTACGCTTTTGAACAGATTATTAACATAGCTAGCTGATAACAAGACCACAAAAATATTGTTAAATTTTAACCAGATTTTTTTAATGTATTTATTACATAGTAGTAACACTATAAAATAAAAATCGTTAAAGATTGAACCAACTTAACCCGACGAGGAATAAAATATCGCCAGATTTCAATGAAAGCTTTAGAGTTACCGCAAGAAAGAAAATTCCTAGCGTTTTACGCCCGATAAATGCTGCTTATCGCAGACCAGATATGTATACCTACTACAAAATGTCTTCAACCGACAAAACATTGTATAATACTTTTCATAGGCAATTTGTAAAAAGCATTAACCTCTTCATCTCTTTGTTAACGGGTTTAATGCCCTACCGTGAAACATTTCTGTAAAGTGTACAACATAAACGCTCACAATATAATCTTTTTTCACGCAGTTTGATCCTGAAAATTGTTTGAAGTTTTTTTATGGATACAAGCCAGAAAAGGCAGTTGAAGTTTCCTCACTGTAAGGTTATCTGATTACTGGATTTAAAACATAGTTTAAATCTTTTTTTCACTATTTGCATAAATCACAAACTTTTTAAGGCGCTTGATGTGAAATAAACCCTTTTTAAACATTTCTTAAAATAAAAATAAACATTCCCGGGCTACTAATAACCAATATAATTTTTTTTAAGTTTCGGCGTTCAAGGCCATTTTCAAACTGCCACAATTTGCAGAAATTAAATCAAATTTAATAACAACATTATTAAATTTGATTTACATTAAATTTAAAAAAAAAAATTGTAAGGGGTTCTACGAATTAAACACAAAAAACAATTAATATAACAATATAATATAGTCAATATTTGAATTCCTCCTACTACCATCATTATAAGCGGAAAATGTAGTTTGTGTAATGGATGGGGATACTTAGCCGAGAGCAGTGAGTGTTAACAGGTTAAAACAAAGTGTTTTAGTATTTATTAAATATGGTGCCACAAACAAAAATTGAAAAAAATGTTTTTTTTTTATATTTAACGGTGGCGTGCTGCTCTGTGATTAAATGTAGGCTGTATATAATTTTTCAAATTCTGGCAAGAACTGTGAATTTTAAAATGGCAATTATATAAACAACTACCGCTGATTGTTATGGCCAACGGTATAAAGGAGCATACAAGTTCCTTAACTATTTGTATATATTATGATTTTTTCATATTTTAATCTTCAAATTCGTTCGTTTTTCTTGGGGTAGGCACAGCTTTTCAGCCTTTATAAACTTCACACCACTGCTATTTATTTTGTAAGTTTACGCGTTTTGGTGCTCAGATGAATACTCTTTAGCATTCTAATTTTAATTTTATTTGTATTTTTAGCATAAATTATATTAATTACTTAACGAAGATACGTTTTTCGTCCAGAAGAAGAATCCTTGAATAGAAAGACATGAGGAAATCTTCCTTTTTTATCTCTTCCATTAGTTGTTGGGTTTTTTTAGACTTTATTATCAGAGATACAATTAAACCTAGGGCATCCTAGAATAATACGAATTCCAGTGTGGAATTCAAATATTATATATTCTAAATTTTTCAAAACAAAAAAATAAATTAGAATCTGACGATATTTACCTTTTAAAAGAAAAAAAAAACAATTCCAAATTCTCACTTCAGCTTTCACAGGAGATAAGGAGTGTCGATTTTTTGATCCGTATTGGAGCGCTCCGAAATAATATTAAAATTAATGGTTTAGGAAAAAACATCACTGTCAAACAACAAGCGCCCAGAGGAACACAATTTGCCCCTACGTATGTCTTAACATATTTATCGGGAAATGCTTCTTTGTATTTGAGAAAATGCGGAAACAGGAAAATTGAAGGTAATTGGGAAACGGCATATAAAAAAAAGGTTTTTTCGTATTACCTCCATTCGCGTTATTCGCTCTGAAAATTTTGAAAAACATGTGGATAGCATATTTTTTTGTTTACGTTATTTTAAGGCTCTAGGGGTAAAAGAAATATCTTACCTTGAATGGATCCTGGTGAGCCGTAACGTATGCGGAGGCCCTTCGACCAATCAGCGACCGGCATCCTATGGAACTGCTTCTCCTGCCGGACATCCGGTCTTGCGGAACCGGCAACATGGCTGAGATCGCTTTTTCGAGTACTATACCGTAAAAACAACCTCAGATGCCGAATCCAAAGATCAACACTAAAATAATAAGGAAAGTATCACAGAAAATAAGAATGGCACGTTGTTTATTATTTTTGAAGCCACATAATTGTAAGCTTTTTGAACACGAATAGAACACCTTTTGTTATATTTCTTAATCACGAATTGAACACTTTTTGACAATTTTTAATACAAAAGAACACTTTTTTGTTTGTTTTTTATGTCACCATTTTGTCGAGATTATTGGCCATTGTGATTTTATTAATAACACTGTTAATTTGAACTTTAAATTGCACTTTTTAAGGAGGTTATTTTCACTCGCAGGCGCTAGATGGCGTTAGTTTGTCACACTGCTTTGTGCCGGAGTTAAGTGGGTCATTTAGAAATACGGCCATGAAAGCTGTGTCGACATTTACGCATTTCTGTGTTTTATGTCACTTAATTAATCCTCTCCTTTATTGAGGGAAATATATTACATGATTAGTATTGTCACAGAGTTTAATGTTCCCTTGGAATGAAAAAATCACACCTGATATTAAAATTTTGCCTTACACAATATCTGTCAAATACAATTGGGAATATTAAAAAAATAAAATTAGTGTTTAACGGATATAAAAAATGTATACGAAGGAATCAGTACACACCCATCATTAGTCAAGTCATACCATCTTACCCCAAAATATTGTAATTTAATTAAGTTTAATCTGGACTGACGACCTACCAGGTAAGTATGTTTTCTGTTTATGTCCATAATAAGATTAAACCTAGCAAGTAGTATTTGTACAGCGCCCTTGAGGTGATTTTTCACAAAAACGGCGCTATATAAATCGTCCAAGTATTATTATTATTATCATGTATTTTAATCACGTTGTTTTAATTAGGATATTAAAAAGCAATCAAACCATTTCTTCCCCACCATGCTTCTTTCACATTCATACGCTCTATTTTTTATTACGACTCTTGAAATGACCCGACTTTAATCGCTTATCTTACAGGGCGTCCCCGACTTCTCCATCGACTGTACATTTTCAAACCATCTATACGTTCCTTTATCGGAAATTTCCATTCGAAATTGGCTCCTAAAATATAACATATTAAATTTGTGACAATAGCTCTTCTATATAGAGTTTAAGTCATTCTAATATTATCTCTTTTTAGCACCAAATGTTAAACGGTGTTTTTCCTCATAGCACCAACCAGTATCTATCAAACACATGTATATAATCTCTTTAATCATAATTATTATACTTTTTTCTAGATATATTATATTACGATACTCTCAATCCTAGATTTTTCCCGTCTATTTTTGTATAATGGCACTTAATATGAACTAAACTTATCAATTTGACTGTCCTAAAACGGGATTTGTTCCTAGTTGGGCGGTCAAAACCTTCTTAAATATTGATGTTAGATAATGTGTACTCGTATTTCAAATAAATTAATAGTATTATTATTATAACTACTTCCTTTATTTTCCCATGTTTTCTTTATTTCAACTAACTTTCTTAGAACATCTGCCTCCATTCTTCAATATTATGTATTGAAGCTTTTTCTATGCGCGAAAAAAATATATTAAGAAAATTCTTACGAAAAACCAAATACAAAAGCTCTGTAGGTATTACATGGCATTGGAAGCGAATTTCAAACGGGTGAAGCTGATAATAATCGACATCTTCCAAAGTTCCTTTGATGATTCTACGTAGATTGATTTTCGCAAGAGGAAACCCTTAACCTTTGGATAATATCACGGTAACCTTAAAGTTGATAAGGCACATGGAGAAAATCATATTACCTCAAAATTTATCACAACTATACCTGTATGTTGTATAATGTGTCCTTAGCAGAGTTTCGATTCCAATACCGTTCTACTTTATTCCACTGCAATAGGCAGAGGAATAAAGTAGAATAAGTTTTGTTGGAATGAGATCCCGGTCGCGTACATGTGGTAAAACTATAAACGTCTATGTTGCGGATGGGGAAATCCGAAAATACCAAGAATGCGAACATGATTACGAATGGGATGGTTAGATTCGTGTTCCCAAACTTTTTTTTTCGTTGGCCCGACAACTTTTATACTTCTCCTTCGTGACGCCCAATTTTTTTCATCGCCTGTACTGACCTATGGGTATAATAAAATCAGATTCGAAAGTAAATACAATTTTTATGAATCTATCTAAATATGTACTCGTGTATATATATATATATTTGCTAGGAATGAATCGCTGTACCAAATGAAATGAAATGCTAAGAACCAGATATACCAGTTGATAAGCACTCTGATTTGTTCATTTAAATCGTATCAACAAATGAGCACAGTGAAGAACCACGTGCACGCCTTTGATAAACAAAGCGCCCTGATTGGTTCATTCAAATCGGATCAACAAAGGGAAAAAGTGTAAAATGTATATGTGATGGAAATTGGGCGAGGTTTATAGCAAAATCTATATGACGAATGTTGATCTTTTGGATCAACGTATATATGCCTGCTTCGGTAATGGATCAACAAATTAGGGTGGATCAACAAATTCTAATGGATCAACAAAAACCTGGCGTACCGTCGCGTCTGATCAGCATAGTACGAGAGGAGATCTCTATATATATTGTCGCAGGAAATAAATTCTGCTGTAATCACCACTACCCATAAAAATACTCTGTATAAAGAGGGTTTTTTTTCTGCATCGATCGATCTGGGTCCTGTGACTCTACAATGAAAAATAAGACCTGCATGACGTTGGAAAAAATCTTCAATTTATGTCAGTTATGTCAATATAACGTTTTTTTATTGATATATAAGCCTCAAAATCCTGCGGTTTTTTACATGCCTTTGGCTGTTACAGCAATATTGCTTTCCTGCGACGATATATAAAGAAGAGTGTCCCGGGTGGTATTTGTTTATTTGTGTTGTATACAAATCGACAGTATTTTTCGAGTTTAATAAAATTTTGCACCCTTGATTTTCAAAACAGTCTACAACAGATTCCCCCTTTCCCACCCCTTAACGGAGCTTTTTTGTACTTCTTAATGAAACTTTGCATACTTGACGTTCAAAATCTCAGGAAAACTACTGGGTAGGGGTAGGGAAAACAAATCACAACTTCAAAACTTTACGCCATACCATTTGTAACTCCGGGAAGCGCCGGTACTTCAACTAGTCTATTATAAAGAAGCATTTCCAAAAATGTAGGAAATCAGAATTGAATCAGAAGTGCGATGTTTTTTAGCCAGAAACTTCAAGAATACCAGTGTATATACTACATAGGTCGTGACAAAAAGCATTAGAAATTTCATCACCATAACTACAAACTAATTTCTAATAAAACTGGGTAGGTACTCCTTACGACAAGGTAGTCAAAAATCCATCAGTGATATTCTGTCGATCAGTGCCTCTAAGTCCATCAGTGCCTTCACATGACAGTTCAATGTTTGACTGTATATATGAAGCGTTGGGTAATGTTGATCTAAGAACATTAAAACTTCTTCCTTCATTTCAATAAGTCTTCCGAAGATATTTCCTCTCGATGGCCATCTTATCTTGCAGTATTAAATAAATTCATCGTTACTAGGTTTTGCCTATTGCAGACCTGCAATTGGTTTATTGCGAAGTCAACCGCGACTGACTACATTGTAGCGAGGTACGCACCCGATTTGACCGAAGCGACCTGAAGTTAGTTAAAAGTACGCACTCGATTTGACCCATTGTGAGCCTTACTCTCTTCGAAAGTCAATACGCTTGCGGTGCTTTTTGGCAAGCCAACGCGTGGAATGCTCCGTTTTGACTGCGAATCAACCGTATTGTGTTCAAAGTCAAAGGGGTTTAAGGACGATTTTTGCTCGCAGGTACCTTGTCTGAATCGCCGGCCAGACCGTATTAATCCTTATCGTGTAGGGAATTAAAGGGGTTCACGGTCGATTTTGCCCTGCAGGCCCCGCACTGTATTTCAATATTTACCGTATTACTATAAGTATTTACTCGCATTTTAGAGAATCATGATGGAATTTAGGCGACATAGTTTGGGAAACGATGAGTTAGACGATTTGGACATGTAGAGTAGATGGAGGGAAAATATAGAGAAAATACGTGACACACAAGTGAATGGAAGAAGAAGTCGATTACACTTGGCACGATCGAGTGAATCAAATACTTGAGAATAGAAACTCAGAGATGTCTTTTATCGGATTAACAAAAGAATTAATAGCTAGCCTAGTTAGTTTGCGATTATTATTCCTATTATTTTTACATAACTTTCCCATATATATTTTTTTCATTTTTAATAAAACTCAATTCACGTAAATAAAATAATACGTGCCTTATTAAAATACTCGATTTTTTTAATTGTTTTTTAGTTTAATTTGTAGAACTCCATTTTCATTTAACGGGCAGAGGGACGTCGGAGAGTTATTATTTATTAATTCAAAATAATGATAGTATTATTACGCAATACGATAAACATAATTTTTTTAAATAGAAAAATAATTATTAAATATTTTATAAATTTACATAGGCTTATCATTTATCAAAATCAGAAATAATACTTTTTTGTGACCGCCCCATTGTATGTTTTACAAAATATTTAAAATACGAATATGATTTTTAAAGTGGAGAAAAGTATGTTTAATCATTTATCGTTGCGTTTTTGTAAATAAAGGTAACCAAAGATTTGTAATCCGCATTTCAAAAAAAAAAACATGTTTTTTTATATATTTTGAAAAAAATGTTTTTTCTAATGCGGATTACAAACCTTTGTTAATGTTTATTTACAAAAACGCAACGAGAAAGGATTAAAAATACTTTTCTTAGCTTTAAAAATCGTATTTTAAATATTTTGTAAAAATGGGACGGTCCCAAAAAAGTAATATTTCTGATTAGATTTTGATAAATGCTAAGCCTATTTAAATTTACAAAATATTTAATAAATATTTTTCTATTTAAAAATATTATGTTTATCGTATTGCGTAATAATACTAACATTATTTTGAAATCATAAATAATAAATCTCCGACGTCCCTCTCCCCCTTAAAGATTTCAAGGTTTAATAATAATTCTTTTCATTCAATTTAAAAAACGGTTTGTTTATGATAAAGTTTAAAAAAAATCGATATATAGGCAATTTCTTATGAACCACTCCAGTATTGTTTATAAGCGATTCTCAACGTAATATCAAAAATATTGCTATTTTCATTTCTGTAAACAAAAAGTAATAAAATCAAACAAGCAAAGGAATGGAGACATAACCCAATTAATAACAATTCCCCAAAAATCCTTGAAAACTTGAGAACTTGAATGGAAAATTTCTGTACATAATTTATAAATTTTCGTTCCAATTGTACGCTTCTGAACCACCCGTGGCTTCAATTAAATGAAATATGGGCTACTCAAATTTAAGCAACCTGAGGTAATTAAAAACATAATAAAGCAGACCACATATTATTTTAAAAGCAGTGTGCGGTTTAATAAAACCCGGTTCAACTTTCATTTAATCACCAAGAGTTATTTGAGAATACTTAAAATCTAAGCCAATTAGTTTGAACCCACATTATAAATATTTTCAAAATTTTATGTTACGTTAAGTTTAGCATTCTTGAGAAGGGTTTAGTTAGCAAATCCAAAACCAATCACTATTTGTCATAATGCGTAATTTCCTCATATTCCTCCAAGGCCTGAATTTGGGAGACCAAGATGGGTACCGCCGCCATGAGAACCATTCATTGGATAACCAACACCTCTGATATAAATCACCCCAAGTGGTTCGCTGCGTTCGCTGACCTAGCAGGGGTGCCCGGGTTCAGGGGTTGATGTATGTCCAGATGCGTCTGCCCACCAGTTTCATGGTGGACCGGATCGGGAGGGGCCGGTTAAAGGAGACCCCTTGACCACCTCCAGCCGGATTCTCTCGACCCATCTCCTTGCAGCGTAGTGGGAGTTATGGATTAATACGTCCATCACTCCTGGACACACTGACCCCCAGATTCCACCTTTTTTCCTTTAAAATACCTTCTACACAGTATCCCCAAAAATGACTTATCTCTTAGGAAAATTATTTTCCTCAAGGCCCCCTGTATTGAGTTAATGTAAACAAACAAAAAATTACCCGAATTATTATTATAGTCTCTCAAAAAAAAAATAGTCACTAAATACGGGTTATGCACCATCTCGCCAGTGCGATACTAAGAGTATCTCCCACTTTTATATGAAAAATGTATTTAATGTGTTTTAGTGTTTTTTTTACGTGAGATTTTACAAGATTCCCAACTACCAGAAGGCAATGCAATTGAAGTATAGCATCAATATTTGGATATTTTGATGCTGGGGAAGTGGGGAGGGAAAATCGATGAGGAAGAGAATAATTGGGTATTACATGGCTATTCAGATTTGGTCACTAAACATGAGTTAAACCTTTTATAGCAACGTTTCCATTCTGAATGTTTGTCTCCCTACAATGCGATACTAATGGTATCTACCACTCTGATATAAAAATGATGACAGTGAATGTGTTTTTGTGTTTGCATGAGTATAAACTTTTACTTTAGCCGTGTCAGGAAAACACATGGATGATTGGTAAGTGTGGAACTTTACCATACAAGAAAAACATAAAGCTGAATCAAGGGAATGATTCATGGGCGGAAAAAGTTTCCTGCTTTGATTGGAAAACTTCCAGATGCCGAGATAATACCTCATCATTCGCTTTAAAGAAAAGGCCGCTTTATTATCTTATTACTAGGGCTTCCGTCATATTTTTTCGGGATTATTATTATTTATTTTTTTTTAATAAAAGCAAAACAATTAAATATCATTAAACTATTATTACATAGGAAAGACTTTTAGAAATTTCAGTTAATTAATTTAATTAATTTGAGTTAAGGAACACCTAAGGTGTATAAATAATAACAACTATTCTGAATCGTCATATCACATTTTAGAAACCAATTATTCATTTGGTATAAATAAAGGTTTAAAAATTTTATATAGAAATACTAGACAATTAGATATATTTGAAATTTTAGAAATCATAAAAAGCGTTAATAGTGAATTGAATTTAATAAATAATGAAATATTTTTTAAAAAATGGCTATCTCTTGAATTAATTTTCAAATTATTTCTTTTTTAATTTCTAATATAAATTAATTATTTACCGACTTTAATCATTTTTTGTTTATCAATGATATCAATGCATATTTATAGAGTGGTGAATACTAAGTACATTTTGAAATTCATTTACTAATTAAATATCAATTAAAAAATATAGTAAACAACAATTTGAATATATTTATACTACTTTATTAACGTCGATTTATCCAGGGTGAATTTTTTTTTTCTTTTTAGTGCCAAACCCCAAAAACGAAAGTCCGATCGGGGTTGCAAATTGCGGACAATAGGACTTATGCCAAATCTGCTTGTTGGTTAAAATAATACGAACAAGGTTAAACGAAGCGAGGCTTACATTTGCTTATTTTAAAGTATTTACCCTTAATCCTTACACATTCACCCTTATGGGAACTGATTTCGTACAAAATTTTACGGCAATGTATAACTACAGAAGAGCATGTGGATTTAAAATGTTTAGTCCCTTACTAGGTTTATAATTTGACATCAGAAATATGCATGAAACTTTTCGTAGACGATAACATTATTAAACAGTCGCCTGCAGAGAATTTAACACATGAATTCACGTTAATCGATAGCCTAGACGGTCTGCGTTTTTTTTTAATGTAAATACCACACAAGAGTCCAGAGTCAGTGAAGCTATAGCATCCCCAATTGGGGTATGTTGTGTGGCTGAGGAAATTGGATAAGGAAATAGTGACGGTTGCGAAAAGTTGAGAAGTTACCTGGCTATTCAGATCTGATTTCCAAACACAGTTAAAGCCATCTCAAGAAACGTGTCGATTCTGTGTGGTATTTCACGAGGGCGATGTTGAGAGTATATACCACCCTAATTTTTTTCGTGGGGATAGTAAAAATAAATCCAAAACGGCATTGACTTAATCTACTTTTAATGAGTTGTGTGCACTACAATTTGTTAACAATTTATTTATTTTTATACAGAGTTGTTTTAAATCCGATTATTTTTTTCTGTATATGGAAAAGAATGCTCTGAAAGAGTCTGGGAAACGATTAACAATCATTTAGACCCCTAGACACACTGGTAACTCAGAAAATGAAATTGCAGACTCCCTGGTAAAGCTCGGCGCGTCCATCCCCATCATTACTCTCACCAATTTCATCCCCCTAAAGGGTATTTTTCCCGAAAAGATTTTTTTAGAAAGAACCCGCTCGGAATAAGCTGAATACTATCATAATATTAACCAAAGGGGTCCACAATGCCGCTATTCAAAGAGTTATTCCCACCAAAATCGTGGCTCTACCGTTTCCCACAACTTCCAGAAAATAAATTTCCACTCCGATTCTCAAGAAAATTGGACATTGCTCCATCTATTCTTATCGTTTTAAAATCCACGCACTTAGTTCCCCAAATTACTAATTTCAGAATAGATTTTCAAAGATAGACTTTTAAAATGATGAACCTATCCCCTCCTTTATAATTGCGTAACTTCTTTTTTTACATAATATTATTTTTCATACAATGGGAATTTATACCCGCTAAGCTACTGCAAGGAGTTTAGTTTAAAAAAATTACATAAAAAACAATAATAATTAAAAAATGATCATACAAATAGTAGTGAAATAATTAGAAAAAAATATTGGTACATGCATGCTGTGATCAATGTATACAAGTTGACAAAAAATATTTTTAAAACATGAAAAACAGTAGAACAGCTTTGTTATAGTGATACAGACTACAATTACACAATATCAATTACATTACATTATAAAAATATCAAGATATCAGCAAGTATTAAAAAGTTTGAGAGAAACAATAAAGTACTGCAATTTTGTTACAGTAAGAATAGACTCTTAATAGAACTTTTAGTTTCAAGAATGTCTTATTTTTTCTCTTAGGGATATAATAGTCTTAACCCCTTGAAGCATAGTGGTATCAAAAATAACCCACCTTTTTTATCTTTTACTGCGCGGTGGGATGTAATTTATACCACTTCGATAAATTAAAACCACTTGAAACACAGCGGTTTAAATTATGTCCCGCCCACTCCAACGGCTTACTATATCGGTCAATAGATGGTACATACGTACTTTTAGAAGTTTTCGAAATTCTGTGCAACACAGGCATTTTTTGTCTCAAATCGTGTGCCTCAAAGGGTTAAATCAATAATAATTACTTTATGTAAAACCACTGTATTTAATATGTAAACATCTACATGCTTCAGGAGCAAAAGAGAGGACTCTACAAGATAAACAATTTACCTACTAAAAATAAGACCTAATCTTGTCCAATAAAGCAAATTCGAAAACAGAAGTTTTTAAAATTTAATGATTACTCTTATTGTTCAAATTTGAAATGGTTTATTTACAACAAAAAAGTTATGTTATGTAAGTAAACCGTTTTCAAATTTAATAATAACAGTTATTATTTTTTTTTTTTTTAACTTTTAATAAAAACGGTCTTCAATAAATTAAACATCAACACAATAAAATAATAAAATTAATTTACAACGGCAAAATAATTTAGCTACTAAATATTAATATTTTTGCCGCTGAACGAAATATTCGCTCGTATCCAAGCTCCAATAAGGCTGTATAATATTAGGAACATGGACATAGTTACTACATTCAATTTATGTCACAACACAAAATAACAATATTATTTTTTTTAGAAAACCTCATACGAAGTTTATAAAAACTAACTAACTAAACATCACGCCGTTTCTCTGAAGGGGTGGGCAGAGAGGACGGACCGCCATACAACTCGATCTTGGCATACACTTCTTGCTTCATTCACATTCATACATCGTCTCATACATTCTCTTCTATTATTCCGACTTCTGACATGGCCCGACTCAAGTATTTGATTCACTTGATCGTGCCATGTCTTCCTCGGACGTCCCCGGCTTCTTCTTCCATTCACATTCGCGTCATACATTCTTCTTACACTCCTTTCTTCGTTCATTCGCTCCACATGCCCAAACCATCTAAGCGTCCCTTTCTTAATCTTAAGTTTATAAACATCATTGTAATATGTTTTTAATGATTGGTTATAATATTAGCACCTCTCAAAATTAAACATGAAACCGAAAAGATACAGAAAAGAAAAAAACAACGGTATTTTTAATATATTAATTTGCTTCCAAATAAAAAATAAAAAATTCTTTTTCACTTTCAGGGTGCTTCTTTAAAACTTCATTAAACATTACGCGCCAAATGATGTTTCCGACGCTATCGTCAAATCCGATCGTTACTTCCATTGTGAAATCCAAATACTAAATTGGCGACATTGTACGTAAAATGTCCTTGCGGGCGACATCTACCATCTACTAAGTCCCACAACACACACATACAGACCGGTTTATACCCTCTCTCTATCCTTTAACGATAACTTCTTCGCCTTTAGCGTGGCTAATCTATTATACCCATCCATCGTTAAAACTCGGCGTTGTTTGGCCGCTGCTTTTTGCCGGCGTAAATCCGTTAGCTCGGTGATACTGCAACGCCGGAGTTAGCTCCAGTACAAACGGAAAATTCCACTCCACAGTTTCGTTGCGCACGAGTTTTCTTAGGAACATCGCACTCGCAAACAATGTTTAGTATCAACCGGGGTAGCGTGATTTTGGAGTATATATGAAAATTCACAAAACTCTCGAACGGTGAGCTCTGGTATCGCGAAATTCACAGATATCTTCTAGTGTTTATTTTTGATGTCAGAGCATTGATTTGCTGCTCGTTGCGTTATTTCCATTAATCTATAAATTTGAATAAAGCTCTAAAATATTTCTCGTCTTTGTTTAACACATATAGAGAAGCCATTTTTTTCGAAAGCAAGTGTGAAAAAGTCGGTTTAAATAAGGTAGTAAAACCAGTTATTTATAGACTCGGTTTATATGATATTTTTCGCCAAATTATTAAGTTTTAATTTTGATATTTTTTATATTTCATATAGAAAAAAAAAAATACATTTTTAAATTGATGATTTTAATTCAAACAACTTTATAGTTACGTGGAATGACCTATTGCATCGCGCGACAATATTATGTTATTAATGGAATACTTTTAATGTACGATAAAAGTTAATAATGACTAGGTTTATATATCAAATATATTAATTCGTTTTAATTACATAAAATATGTGCATTACTCTAATGTATCAATTTTTTGGTTTTTAAAGTTAACCCCTCACGGCCAGACATTATAATATCATTGAAGTTAAAAAAATTATGAGATTAGCGATTTATTTATGAACTAGCTGATGTGTACCCGGCCTTGCTTGAAATTTTTTTAATAAAGTTATGAAGTTGTGAATCTTGTTTGCCGTTTGTGTGCCATAATCAATTTGTCAGCGAAAGTAATGCCTTGTGGCGACTATTGCTATATCTAAACAAATAAATAAAGAAACATTCATTTGAAAATTTTATTTCATTATAAACTATTTTTTTCTAAATGTATATAAATAATAAAGTTCTTAAGTAGGTACCTACTTGTGTTTTCCATTTTTAAAAAATTCTACCCAAACAAACCTTCTTCTTTCAAATATGAAATCTGTGGCTAACCAGAGCGGTAAATTATTTCGGCTAACCTCAATATAACATGGCGGGTTCAATGTTTTTTTATACTAATTTTAATAGGTTATAGCAACAGTTTTACATATATTATTTCATTCAAACTAAACCTTCCCGTCACTAATAAGAACAAACGGTACTATTTTCAACGAAACCGGTAGAGTAATTTTCGAGAAAATTGAGGACAGAAACATTCGTTTTTATACATACAAAGAAAAGAGATATCTCCGCTTGACGTTCAATTTTTAAATTTAGAACTTACGTACGATTAACTTTTACATGGAGATTGGTGTTCTCTCTTATTATATCTGACCATAATAGAAAAAAAGATATAACAAATTTTATGAGGACGTGTAATTTGGTGCCACATATGGCACAACATGACTCAACTTTTTTTGATGTTTCGTGATGTAACACAATAAGGTTTTACGACGGTATACGGTTAATGGAAACCTGGACGACTATTTATATTCAACATATTAATATGCAATTGATTAAATCAAAATCAATGTCACAGTTCATGAAAAGTTACTTTGTTTGCCGCAATAAACGTGACAGAAATAATATCCAGAACAAACGCATTAAACCCTCAGCACACAGTATTAACTTTATATTATTATTATGGTCATTTGATTGCTGTCTTCAGAGTCATTAAACCATTAATGGCCAAACTAAAGCTAGTGTCCAAACCGACACACCAAACAAATAACTAAACTTTATTACCAACGAACGTTAAAGGTTAACTTATAACCTGTCTTGATAACGGGGAAAATAATTAACGTTTTGCATCCCAGGGGAAATACAGATTTTATTTTAAATTTTTTGCGTTATAAAAAAATATCTACAGAAGCGAAGATAGTTGGTAGTGAGGCATGGGACTGGCAGAGGAAGGATGAAAGTGTGATGAATGCTGTAAAAATGACATCTCCGAGGCGTTGCAGTAAAATTACGCTAAAAATGTAGAGATCTATTCGTAACCCAGCAATGTGTGTCTTTCTTTAAAATAAAAAAGGTAGTTATAATAGCACTACTCACAACGATAAAAGGAAATAAAACAATGGATAATTGTTCTAAGCTTAAACTATTCTGCCAACCGCTCGCTATGTGCAGAACGGTTTTAATAATAAGACCAGATTGGCATTGCGGTAAAACCACGCTAAAAATGTAGAGATCCGGAATGAATGCAAAACTGATGTACGCGTAATGGATAAGATTATGAAAATGGACACGTATGATGAAAATACTGTAAAAAGAATATATGACGCAGAAGTGAATGGTAGAAGAAGTCGGGAACGCCCGAAGAAGACACACTAATCTATTCCT
Organism: Halesus radiatus; assembly: GCA_022606495.2. NCBI lineage: Eukaryota > Metazoa > Arthropoda > Insecta > Trichoptera > Limnephilidae > Halesus > Halesus radiatus. The sequence goes on along the minus strand of JAHDVE020012252.1, from coordinate 80,328 downwards.
TGAATGGGAATAACAGGAAAGTATGTAAGAGACGATTTAAGAAAGAGAATGAAGCAAGGAGTGTGTACCAATACACGGTTGTATAGCGTTATATCTTCTCTGCCTACCTCTGCAAAAAAAGGGTAATTGTTAGATAGTTAATTAATTTTAAATCTTATCAGCAATGAATCGTAAAATTATACAATATATGACATTCTATATAAGCAAATTCAGTTAATGTCGGAAATTGATTTTTTGTATTCTAATAATTTTCTCTGGTAACGAATGACTCCGACCGAAATTTCTCCCTGTTGGGTTTTATAACGTGTAAATAAAAGAGGGTTGATTAATTAAAAACGTCCATATGAAACCTTTGCTCTGCGTTAATCAAATGTTACGATTCATTTGGTTGGAAAATGTTAAGCCGTAAGGTCTCTAAAGAAAAGTACTCTAAAAATACTGTATTTTTATCGTGGAATATGGTGACTATCAAACGTGTCTATAGAGTAGATTAATTTAAGCAGATAAACATATTCATTTATAACCATATATAAATTATTGCATGACATATGCAATTCCAAGCCGAGAGCCGGTATTGCACCACAAACGCAATACATAGCCGAGATTGCACAACACGTGGAATACCAGCACATAATGTTCGGCCGCGCCGCGCGCTCTATAAATAGCGTACGCACAGTGGTGTGTGCTCCCTCTTTTCACTTCAACCGCAGAACCTACCGCTACCATACAAAAATTGTCTCAGCAACCGACCATATGGGCTGTTGCCATAAGTCAAGTACGATCGGAGTGACATCATCTCCATTGGGAAACTACCAAACGCCTTTCTCATGATATGATAACGCGCACACTTTGTTTTTATAACGTAAATACGTATACTCGTATTACGTATGTCACCAAAAAAATCAAATTAAAAGGAAGAAAAAAAACCGTGAATTTAATTTTGTCAATAACAGTAAATCTGCGACTATATTTATCGTATTCTAAACCGTCAAAGTTAGAATCCTCCCATTGTAATCCGGTCAGTGGCTGAGTTAGCATCTCAGCTGGGTCCCATCCAGACGTCGTGAGTTCAATTCCTCAACCTCCATCACAACCCAAGCAACATCTTTCGCTTACTGTGATGGTAGTAGGAAATTTATAAATATTGTCAGGTTATCTAATATATTTTGATGCTAGCATATTATCTCTCAACGTTGTTTAATAACAAACACCACCTTTGATTACTGTTTTGGTGTTTGATACAAAATATTAAATACATTATATAACCATTACCCATCTAACTTCACACTTCAATCAAATTAACTGTAATGTAATTTTTATTTTTTATTTTACTATTTTTTTTCTCTCATATCTCATGCAATTATGAACAAAGCTTGTCAATTCGATTATCCTAAAACGGAAACTTCCCAGTTCGAGAGTCAAAGTGTTCTCACTGTAAAACATTATTCTGAATTGAATAAATAAATAAAATGTAATCTATTCGTAACACAAGAATGCGTCTCTTTCTTTAAAAAATAAAAGAAAGTTATAATAGCACTACTTACAACGATAAAGGGAAATAAAACAATGGGTAATTAATTGTTCTCAGCTTAAACTATTCTGCCAACCGCTCGTATATGTGCAGAACGGTTTTAATAACATGACCAGATTGAAGCCTGGTCCGTTGACAAAGAGCATGTCCTCATGCGGTGTGTACTATGTGGTGGAAATAAGTATTCACGGAACAGCCTCGCCGTGGTGTAGGGTGTAGTGATAACGCGAGTGAGTGTGGCACCACGTGAATAATTTTCTAATGCCGCTGTCACATGTTCCGTGCGAAAATAAAAATATTACCTTAAAAGCGCCCGGTGACCGTAAATTACGTGCGCTTTTTCCTGGTGGACATCGCTTCTATAAAGCGCTTAAATTCAATAAACCGTGGCATTTTTTCACAAGGGTCGTTTTAAAATTTGATAATCCTCGATCTCAGATATGTTGGGGTTTTTTAAAGTGGTGGGTGTCGAGTAAAATCGACTTGTGATGGAAAAATATTACCACGCCATTAATGAAAAGATCTCACGGTGCAGAAACATTATTTTTAGAGAGTAAAAAGATTCTCCTATTCATAGTCTTGTTCATTAACATTGAATTCTATTAAAATGTGATTTTTTTTTATTAAAAAAATATAAAAATTGTACCGGTTTGAAGACGCCTGTGATAGGGTGAAACAGGTCTGAAATAAACAAGTGGAAGAGAGTTACAAATGTTTTTAATAAAAAAAATCATATAAATAGCATAGATATCATATGAACACTTTCTACAAAAACACAAATAATACCAACCAGAGCAAAACACATGTATAATAAATGGGAAATAAAATTCCTATTCTACTCTCCTATACAGTCGATGTTTTGTGACCCCCGTCCTTTTTTCTTTGTAGGAAAAGGATTGTGGGTTTTCCAGCATACCTGGTGTGATTTGCATTACTCTATATTCGCAAGCTGCCACACGTCACCTCCATATAGATTCTTGTCGCTGAGGGATCCGTTGTAACCACTTCTTCAGTTACACGAGTCGTTTATAGGAAAGAAGGAGAAATTACTGTAGAACTGAGTGGAATTTCTATGTACATATTACAAACTTGAAAATTTATGCAATAAAATATATGTTATTTTTCAAGATAATCTCCAGATGTCTAGTTGAAAAGGTAAATATATGAAATTCGAAATCGAAAAAAATCGTGAAGTATGCTCCAAAAAACGTAAGTAACACGTGTGGTTTTGTTATTTATCATATTATGGGTATGAAAAAATTCTACTTCAGATTTTTGCTCTATGGAAACATATTTCAGAGTGGAAGATACTTTCAGTATCGCCCTGGTGAAAGACCACCATTCAGAATTGAAACGTTGCTTGAAATGGCTTTTGGCCGTGTTTGGTGACCAGATCTGAATAGCCAGGTATTTACCCTTTTCCCCACCTTCCTCTCCCCCTTCTCCTTCCCCTTCCCAATACCTTCAGCCTCACAACATTCGCCAATTGGGAGTGCCATAGTCTCACTGGCTCCAGACGGTTGGGAGCAGTTTGGGACTCTTGTGCGGTATTCATATAAAAAATTAAAAAAAATATCGTGTTTTATTAAATATTTTTATTAGCGCGCACCCTCTCTTTTCCGTATTAACATATCTCATTTTCAAACAATGTTCAGTTTCCGCTATGGTGTATTGCTGGGATTTAATTTTTTTATTGTTTATAAATATCCAATAAATTGTAGAAAAGTGAGTATGCCATTAAAACAAAACAAAAAAATTATACGATTCAACAATTTTTTTTTTCGCAGGCCTTTAGTTAGATTTCTTGTATTTTTTCGGCATTCACTATATAGCAATTTCTAGACATTTTGTTTGGAAGTTTCAATTTACCATGTACTTTTGCTATTTTTGGATTAATAAATTCGCTAATTTATTAATCCAAAAATAGCAAAAGTACATGGTAAATTAAAACTTCCAGACAAAATCTTTAGTTAGATCGTAAGTACAATATTTTTCAATCCTACCCCAGCTTTGCTAAGTGAAATTCCAGTGTTTGGAATTTCCGCCAATTACCTATGTAATCATATTTAAGGCACAGATTGACAGGTTTTCGTCTCGTAATAGCAAACAGTACAAGCTCTGTTCTCAGGCAGGAATGGCCTCGTTCAGGTGCCTTCTCATTGGTCGGGGGAATCTTAAAATGGTTTCACTACCGAAAGAGGCGCATAACGCTAGATTTGAGGTAAAGACGGCAGACTATCCGTGAATTATTTGGTAACCCAACTTTACTCGAAATGTTTAAATTACATTATACCTATATAATGAAACTTTTTCAAATATTCCGATTAACAGAAAATTCGTTTTAGCGAGATTTTTGCTGACCATCTTGTCCCGAAAAAAAAAGATCTACCTGTATTTATCTGCTTCCAAAGGGAAACACAATCAGCGTATACGAACAATAATAATAATATATGTTTTATTAAGATTATTTTTTTTATAACAAGTTAAAAAAATTATGATATCTTCTCTGGGATTCCTCGTACTAAGGATTTAATTTACTTAACATTAAATTAAGTTTAATCATTTAAGAAGATAATATTAACATAATCTAAATGAAACATGAAACCCAAAAAAATTAAAGGAAATAAAAAGATATCAGTCGCATCTGGGACTCGAACCCAGGACCTCTGTCTTTCCGGGACAACCAGTGAGTTATTTTGTTTGCTAAATCCGAGCCCATGTTTGCAAAAAAGTTGTAAGTAGTTTATGTGTAAGCGAGTTTTTACCATTATCTATGTCGATTTCATCCAATGTGTTCGTTTTGTTTTGGTTAGAGTATGTGATTTTTTTTTATTGTTTGCTAAATAAGTTTTGGGTTATTATTGGATTCATCTATTTTAGTTCTACGGTAATTTTATTGATTTAGTACGATTAGAGCAGATTTTTGTATAGTTTTTGTTGAATAGTTACAAGGAGAGGTCTTAAGGTTTGTTTTTAACTTGTTGGTGGAACGTGTCTCTTTTTCGTATATACTTAAGTAGGTCAGGTGTAATCCAAGTTTTTTTTTTTAATTTTGTTATGTGGATGTATGTTGTTTTTTTTATATAAAAGGATGATTTTATATTTTTATTAACTGGTGTTGAGTAAATAGTTTCCAACCAGCTTCTAGATCTTTAGTTTTTATATAATGAATCAAAGATTTCGGCTTGTATTAATTTTTTTTTCATAGTCTATAATATTATTATTCTATAATAATATTATTTGACGGCCTTCATGGTCGAGGGGTAAGGCTCTCGACTACGAATCCGAAGGTCCCTGTTCAAATCCCGGCGTGCGCAAGTAAATTTTATTTAATTAATTTGTGCTGTTTCACAATTAATTTATTTAAAAATAATATACTGTAGTAGAGTGGAAGATACTCTCAGTATTGTCCTGGTGAAAGACCACCATTCAGAATTGAAACGTTGCTTGAAATGGCTTTTAGCCGTGTTTAGTGACCAGATCTGAATAGCCAGGTATTTTTCCACCTTCCTCTCCCCCTTCTCTTTCCCCTCCCCGATACCTTCAGCCTCACAACATTCCCCAGTTGGGGATGCCATAGTCTCACTGGATCCAGACGGTTGGGAGCAGTTGGGACTCTTGAGCGGTATTCATATAAAAAATATAAAAAAATAAAAATGTTCATTCCATGATAGATTTTGAGAAGGTGGATGATTTTTTTTAATGAGTGTTAAGAATTAAAATTTAATGATCCGCGATTGTGGATTGGTGTTTGATTGTGTAGTATTTTTTTAATCGTTTTTGTCATTATGTTCTCAAAATGAGTTTGCCAGGGAGTCTATTTATTCAATTTGTATTCTACTCTTATTGGTTCATTAATCGTCGCAGATGTCCTATGGGAGAAGATAGGTATTCCTGTATTTGTGAGTGTTGTCTTCCTGTATCCAGTATGTTGATGTTGACGTCCCCAATAATTAACAGATTCCATGCATTTAAACAAACATTTTTTTTATATAGGGTCTTATACGCATTGATATAGTTAACTGTAATATTTATAGTACGGTGGCGTACAGTCAGCAACTTATGTTAAAGGGCAATGCACGCCACTGCTATATTATCGTGATCACCCGACTTCGACCACGTTTCAACACTCGTTTTTAAACATAAACAAACAATATGGCGTCTTGTCTTATATTTCGAAGCTAACTGTACAAATTTCATCACGCTTAAACTAACCGTTCTTTACTGCTTCCAAGAGGTAGATTTCATCACGCTTAAACTAACCGTTCTTTACTGCTTCCAAGAGGTAGATTTCATCACGCTTAAACTAACCGTTATTTACTGCTTCCAAGAGGTAGATTTCATCACGCTTAAACTAACCGTTCTTTACTGCTTCCAAGAGGTAGATTTCTGATTTTTCTTCCATTATGAAGAGCGATAAATACAAGATTTCCTAACTGATATATTCCAGGGGATGATTCATGGAAGAAGTAATAGGGGAAGCCGCACTTCATGGCTTTAAAACCTAAATGACTTGTAAAAATTACTTCGGACTGGATCAAACAGGACGAATTGTTGCTTCGATGATTGCAAACCTTTGATATGGGAGAATAAGAGGGCACCAGAAGATGAAAACAAGTCATATTTAACTTGGCACACGCAATATACTACGTCTGGGTGTGTACCTGTAATGACGAATTCAAACACCAAACTCGTTATAGAAGGAATGCATTTGTAACACTTGAAAGTATTCCCCTAACTCAAGCTGCAAAACCGCACAAAACTGCAGATAACGGCAGACTGCACATGTGTCACCTGTGCCCTATAACTGCCAGGTACGTGGCTTAAATAATAATGCCGGCGCTTTATGCCGTCTGGTGATATCACATGCTGTGTGTTTCTACCCTACCAAAAGCACCCTACGGAATGCCTCCGTAACCCCTTCTAAATAATAAGCCAGGAGCTCTGACTGCAAACTACACGTACTAATATCACCAGACCGTATGAATGCCAGATTTATGTGCAATTATGACTGTTGCTATTGTGGCTTACGCATACTTAAGTTATTTCATTCACTTGCCACATTATCGTTTATAACATATGTTAGCAACACTACCGAAGAGCTCCGGGTCGCCAGGCAGCAGGTCGCTGGATTTCTCCACTGGCCGGGCTCTGATTACACGACACTCTCTCTTAAAAACTAAAACTATCCGTGTTTATGTAAAGTCGTCACCCCCAATACAAACAAGCGTATCTCATATTTAGCAACTTTACAGGAGAGCCAAAACACCGTTTTTTGGTAAATATGAGATACGCCTGTTTGTGTTGTATGCGACGAAATGTAATAATTAGTACTCTGATTAAGTGAATAAATTTTAATAATCGTTCTGAATTCAAATTTCCTAATTATACGCACTTACTTTACTCTTGTTGTCTGATAATGTTCACGTAATTTACAGGTAAATAATATATGCTTTATGGAATATTGAGGGTAGAAATATTGATTAGAGGAGAGATGTGCCAGCAAAAAAGCTGGCATGAATTTAGTAACACCTCTCAGAACAAAACATGTTGATTGCCGAGTTAACAAATAGCCAATGCAAAGCTCCAAATGCACATACATGATATTGACCAACCCAATGGTTTTACGACGGTCAAGGAGAATACGTAGTATTTAATAAGAAAGTTACTCCTAACATGCTCGGTGGACCAAGACCAGAACCTACTGAAGATGAGCACCTGACATAGCTTCTTCCGCAGCGATTTTTCGAATCTAATTTGAATCTACAAACCTCTTTGTTGACACAGCATTTCGGGACATTTTAATAAATTCGAATAATTATTGCCTAGTTGGTAAATTAATAATTTATTTTTTTAATTCATTAAAATTATTCAAATTATTTAGAGGTATTTTGTACTAACCATTTTAATAAATAAATAACAACTTGTCTAGAAACCAATGGTTCCCTCGTCAGGATACTATATTTATATACTAAGAAAATAATGACATAAGCATGAACATATTATAAAAATAAACAAAAATTAATAATAAGTGATGTGATAAGGAAAATAATTGAGTATCAATGTAAAAATAATCACATAAAATTAAGTTAATAAAGTTTTTTATAAAACGCTAACTATATTGGAAAGTATAAATTTAAACAGAATCGAGGAAAAACCAACGCATGAAAATAAGATATAAAAATAACTCTTCAAGATTTTATTGAAAATGAGTGGTTTTAACTTAATTGAAGAAATAAATAATAACAGTTATGATTAAAATTTTAAAAAAAAAAACATTATACTTGATAAGAATAAACATATAAATAAAAAATGGTTTTTGCTTGAACATGTCACATTTGTTACGTACTTTAATATTTCGCTGGTATAAAAGTACGTATACGAGTATGTCGAAATAACAAACTAAAAGTTGAATTTCTCTTCACTAATCTTATGAGATAGTAGTTACATATCAGTAGTTATATATTTTTGAAATGCATCATATGACCACAACAACGTACTAAATAAAATATATATGTTTTGTATCTAGGTTAAGGCCCGAGTATTCCTCTAACTGCCGTGAACGGTGCGATCATGAAAGAAACTAAATACCTAGGACGCGTAATCACCAGGAATCTGATAATGATAACGATATTGATATCCAAAGACGAGCTCTCAGCGTAAAAGCGAACATGCTCAGCAGAAGATTTCGCTTTTGCGGTACCGCTTTAATAAGTACACTCTTCCTTGCCTTTTTCACAACATTGTAAAACTACAAAAAATCAGTATGGAAAGACTTGTCCAATACAATAACGCATTCCGCATACTGTATGGCCTCCCCAGATGCTGCAGCGCTTGCAGTATATTCATGGGGGACGAGTTTCCGGTTTTGCAGCCCTTATAATATCCAAAATGGCAGGAATGAGAGAAAGGGTAAACAGTTCCGGGAATATCCCCTTCGTGGAAGCCTGCCTCAGCCCAGCCTCCAGCATCGACGCATACTAGAGAAAGATAATGGCCCTCACAATTTAGGCTTTATTTTCATAATTTACTTATTTTTATGTTTTAATTATCGTGAACCATTCATCCACTATTTTTATAAACCAATGTACGTATGCTTTATATGGAATATGTGGAACTGCACTAACCTCCCCACATACAAAAAAAAAATACTTTTTTTTATTATTAAACATTATTACTATTACAATATTTTTTGGCCTACTTTCAGTAAAACCATTCATGGATAAATACTGTTTTTTAATTGCATCAATGAATCATTAGTGAAAAACTTAATATAAAAGCTATCTTATGCGAACAATGGGAAAAAAGCGATTTCGCAGGCAATTAAGCATAAATATACCGACTAACAACGATGATAAATGCTTCTCATTTCTTAAATGTCAGGACAACTTAATGTTGCGGTAGGTTACAGCGAACTCGCGTGTGTGGAGACTGTGAGGTTTACAGGCAAAGTTCATGTTATTACACTGTTTTGGGGAGAGCACATGCAAAACGAAAAGAAGACCGTTTATTTTAATATTGTAAAGGGAATGTAGACCCGAACTCAAAACACCTTTCATGTGAAATTGTAATTTTGACTGATGAATAAATCCATGAATCTTGAAATAGCCTCATATTCCCGAATATCTCTACGGAATTGACAATTCACACGTGTATATTGCAAGACTGAAAAATTGCAAGAAATCAAAAAAAAATTTGTTTATAATTAAGTTCTAAGTGACCTTCTGAATTTCTGCTACAAATATCCGACTTAGTTGAGTATTTTGGTTTTTGCGTGTGCTACATAATTTTACTTTATCAAAATTTAAAAAAAAAGTTAATATTGTTTTAAGACAAATTTATTTTAAAAAAAGGATATATTGTTTTAAGACAAATTTGATTAAAAAAAGTTATTATCTCGAATACTTTCTAAGATGTTTTAAGAAAAGCAGAATCTTTAATTTGCTATCCTGTATAATTTGACTTAATAATAATAATAATAATAAATGGATTATTTCTATAGCGCCGTTTTCGTGAGAAAATCACCTCAAGGGCGCTTTACAACATAATTTAGCTAACCTATACCTTATCACTTAGACTTATATATAATAATTAACATATTAGATTAATTACTAATGGCTTACAGCTAAGATTTATAACTAGAAAATACCTAATTCAGACTTATAATTAGTGACTTACATCTAAGACTTATATAGATAGCGACTTACAACTTAGATCTGTAGCTAGTGACTTAAAACTAGTGAGAGAGTCTTACAACTAACATATTTACATTTTAGAATAAATTATGTACAAAATATTACTATTTGGAAAATCAGAACATAACCTGATATTGAACAGCAGTGGGGCGAGTATGTATATGATACATTACAGCTGCATTTGTATGCCTCTGATCAGTTTGGGGATAATATACATACATATATATGATATTCTACATGTTAATAAAGATGGTAATGCTAGACAGATACTTACGATTAAATTTAAAAAATGTTATGAACGCCAAAAGAAGAAGGAAGTTTTTGCCTATATTAATATTATGTACAGTTAGTTTTATGACATGGATGCAAAAAATGTATTGGGTGAGTTATCTGGATTTAAATAAAAGTCTTAAAAAGACTTGTCAGTTATGTACTTTTAGCAGTACAGTTACGATACGCATCTACACCATAAGTTTATGGAAATTTTGTTCTGCTGTGAGCGACATTAATAAAATTTTGAAGTCGTAAAACGTACCCGAATTTTTAATTTAAACTTAGTATTAATATATAGTCTTCGTAAAATCACAATGCCCAGACAGATGAACGTAGAGAAAAGTTTGCATTGTAATAAGCATAGAAAATATACTTTTATTTATTGTCCTTTACAGCACTACATATCGCTTTCATGTGACAAAATGTAATTTATGGATTACTTCTTTTTACGGGAGGTTCTGAAAATGAGTTAATTCAACCAAAAGCACCATAAAGAGAGAAAAAAATCAATAAAAAACACCAAAGAAGATTTTATAAATGGAAACAAAAACAAATACTGGATTATTACGTTTTCAAAAAAAAACGTTTGTGGCTGATGTTACAACTGCCAAAAATATATGCTGTTTTCTATTTCCAACTTGTGTATGGAAAGTATGGTTTCTTTCTCGTAAGAGACAGATTCTCTCGTATACAAAAGTGTAATCTCCGTAACGATTTTTTTTTTATATGCAATTTGTCAGAGAAAAAAATATTTTTGGGAAAATCCTAAAAAAAATCATGACACGTCTTAGTTTATCTCCGATTTTGGTTGCCTTTGGTAAATAACAATATCTTTGTAAGAGAATGAAGTTTAGTGTACACGTGTCATTTCTCGTCTAGCCCCTTGAATCTTGTCGCGAACCCTTCATACGCTCGAGGAGATGGATGGACCGTATTGGCCTTTTTCACGCCCAAATTTACGGCCACCATAAAGAGTTAAATACCCCTTCGTTCCGCCGCCCGCCCCTTAATGTTTTCCATTCGCTTTCTAACGTTTAATATAAATGCTGTAAATCAGCGAGGATTTAATGCGTTGTTCACTTGTACTCGGAACACTTGAGCATTACCCCAGCGCACAGATACCCTGAATATATATATACTATTGTAGTGATTACTTGCATAAAAATTTTAAGAAGTTCTCTCCTCTTTACAAATCGAACGTTTTAAGTGTAATAGCAGGAACACTTAACAATTTAATACTAATGTTTTTATGGTAATAATGTATTGCTAAGGGATAATATTTTAAGGTACTATTATTATTATGATGCTCCCCTAACGAAAATTTATAATTTAATTAAGTTATATGCTGGTAAAACAACGTTGTTAATAATATCACGTTCTACAGTGTAGAATCTACACCATGTTTAAAACAAATGACCGGTCTGAAGGTTGCCGCAATACTCGATGGTTATAACAGTCACCCGGTTAGCGGGAGATCCCAATCAAATTACAGACTTTAAAAATTGAATATTATCACTAAATGCACCTTTCTTTCTTCCATTCCCTCCAGCCAACATTCCCTAATGGGAATTCCAAAACTCCACTTTCTCCAGGCTAATGGAACGCTTGCACAGTATCGCATAAAAATAAATTATGAATGTGAATGAAAACTGGATAGAGTAGACTCGTTCTGTAGTTAATTTCCATATACATTACAGAGAATTTCTGAGGAAGATCGGTGAACTGGTAAGCAAAATATTTTTTTTTCTATTTTAAACATGGATAAAAGATACCAGAGGAATGGGGTGCGTACCATTAGTAGTCTAGAAATTGTGTCAGGCGTTCGGTAATATGTAGGCAAATTAATGGAGAGCTGTAGTGCAACGCTGACTGTCAGTGTACGAGGACCATCGGTCCAGCTCGTCAGCGCTGCGCCGTCGGTCGACCAACTCGCTTACTATTTGTATGAGAGCATTTGGAGCGGCGCTGACCGCGTGAACTGGTGGGTGTACGTGAGTACAGTCTTATGAAATGAATATTGAAGCAGGGGTTTATTACTGAGGTGCATATAAGGTGCATTATATCTCCTATGTATCTATATTCTCTTCTATTTTTTTTCTTTTTCTACGTAAGTAAATTATGTATAAATTATGTAGTTCAAAAACGGGTTTATGTTTGTCCATACTTGAAGAGGACTGTACTTGTACAGCGTTGACGAGGCACTGTAGCATCATCGCGTAGACTGACGATCAGCGACCGACGTACGCGACTGACGTACGCCTGGTACTATTTCCAGTCGTAGTATGAAACCGCTTGCACAAAAAGGTCACGAACATGGTTCAACCATACTACTTTAAATCGCATCTACGCACAACGAACCTCCGTATTATAGAAATATTTGGTGTGTATATAGAAACATACATACACGTGCAGTTAGGTTGTAGCTCGGGAGCAGTCGGTACGCTTCCATAGCATTTGTTTCTATTATCTATGAAAATCTGGGTTAGTACCAAACAAAACATAATAATAATTATAAATAAATATATACAAATTTTACATCTATTGAAGAAATAAATAAATGTTTTATCTTTTTTTTATAACAAGTTAAAAAATAATGATATCCTCACTGGGATTTCCCGTGCTGAGGATTTCATTTAATAAGATTGTTGAAGATTTCGTCAGTGCGACTTTAAGTATAATTTTCATGACGACTTTTCGTGTTCTAATGAGTAACTTAAGAATATTATCATTTCCACTGCCCAAACCGATAATATCATATTCTAATAGTGATTAAAAATATTACTAGTAGCCATTCTAATTAAATCTTTTGTACTGAGGACATATCTGATTATTTAAAAAAAGTCAGTTGATCTATTTTTATTTTGTTATTTAAATAAATAATTTGATCGGTCCACTTTAAATTGCTTTTTTTACTTCTGAATACGTTATTTAGTTACAATTTTCCATTAAAAGACAATTATATTGTACATTTAAAGTATGTAAGTTATGAATTTTCAAGTTAAGGTTTGCTTCTGAATGTTTTCCATATTTTATTATTTTGAAAGTGATGAATTTGGTTTTATTAGCATCAAGTGTAAGTGAGTGATAGTCTAGCCACGTTTTGATTATGTTTAGAGTTTTGTTTATGTTGGAAGCCTTTAATAAATTGCTGCCCGACAGAATGGAAATATGGATAATGGCTAGGTAAGATAACCATGCAATCTGTCCATTAGAAGGGGAAACTTTGTTAATTGAGTTCCTTTGATCGAATTGCCTGACAAAGGGGCGCAAGTATAGGTGCTGGAAGGCGAAATTCTTTAAGTTTAAAATATTGCCTTATAAACACTCGTTTAATATTAATTGTCGGGGGAAAAGAGTTGATTCATTAACAAGGACTGCGATAAAATATCTGCTTTGTCTCCAGCGTAATTGCCTGTCTCTTTTTAATATACCAATATGAAATATCGAGGGAAGAACACATTAAATAGCAAATGATTAGGAATGCAACGTAAGACGGAAATTCGAATATTTTTTAATCTTCAATTTAATGAGATTAAGTTAATGAAATATATAACCTCATTGTAATACTTAATCATTTAATAAGGTAAAATTTAAAGATTACAAATCTCAATAAAAATATTAAATAGACGACTAAAGAGAAAATAAAAGGTAACGGTAAAATATATGATCAAACGTTTAAAAACGTAATGACAGTGAGATATTCAGCTTTTTGTCATTTAGCAGGCAGAAAATACTTGACTGGATTCGCCGTCGCAAAACTGGGAATATTTTTTGTATTATTGTTATAAGTGTAAACGCACGTGCGTCACATGCTCATATTGACTTTAAATGAGATTTTCTGCCAAAACGCGTTACTCTATAAAGCGTGATATTATATTTTTTGAAGTTCCAACTGTTGTATAATGGTGTTATATTAAAAGCACTTGTAAATATAAAGAAGATTTATTGACCATTGCGGTTGACACCGGTTTAACAAGTGACTGTCTGAGGTTATGTCCCATAGACAAAACTATAGAAGTGTTCCATAGTGCATATTATACCAACACCAACAAATAGAAAAGCGAGGTTCTGAAGATCGCAAAAATATTACGATATCACGATTTGAAATGAACACGAAAATCAGCTGATACAAAATCGACTCGAGACATTAAAGAAATGTCAGTGCGCCATGTACGAATATGTATAAATAGTTTATTTATAACATGGGTACTCGCAGATCAATATCAATCGATCATTAAAAATAAAATTTGTACTCGTGTATAAATAACGTGGTGAAATTCAGTTGAAATGATTTTATTTAACAACAGTTTTTGGGTTATAGAATCTAGAAAAATATCTGAAAAAATAATTAAATACGTGCCGATGCAGATAACACATCCCTTGCTTATTTTATTTCTACAAAAAAAAATGGCATGCATTTTGAACAGATTTCGTTCTCTTCTAAAAAAACAGAGGTTTTTAATTTTACCCAAGGGTGCTTTAAAAGATTTTTTTTCCTATCAATATTCGCCGAATTAATTATTTACTTTCGCTTGGGAAATCCAATATCTCTGAGAGTCTACGCGTAGAGCTGTTTTTGCGAATATCTGTTGATATTTATGGTGTCTTTAGCAATGGCTTTTCCATATTTCTGTACATGGGTAGGCCTGTGTGAAAGGGTATTGAAATGAAAATGATTTATTTAGTTTGCCGCTGATTTTAAAGTGTTACTTCACCAGCTTTAAAGTTATATAATCAAAGAGTTCCCGTGGAATAAAAGAAAGATGAATGCGGTGAATGTTGTTAGTTGGTGGATACCTTTTGATAAATAATAACGATGAAAACTAAGTGAATTGTGGAAATAATATGTATTCGGTGGAACACTGAAAAGACATGTATTTTTATTTGGCAAAGTTAAATATGTGTTTCCGAACTGTCATCTTTGATAATGATAATACTTAAATAATTTATGTAGCGCCACCTCAAGGACGCATAATAACAATATGTTTTTGGAAAATTTAAAGATTCTTTACCGAAGATTAAAATAATGATAAACAGAAGTTTTTTTTAAGAAAATGTTTTTATCAAAGAAATCAATCACTTTGTGGCTTGACATTATAAATTAAATTAACGATTTTTTTAAGCCACTTTATTGACTTCAACCGAAACCGGTCGATAATGCATAAATATGAATAAAATAAGCTGATTTAGTGATCCGGCTCACTAAACCGAGCCGCTTCGATAGACGAACCAAGCCCTCGTAAAAATTAAAGAACATTGGGGCGATGTTTTTTTTTATTGGCTGAAACATTTGCTGGACCCTGGTTAACTTTGTCCACCATAACACAGGTGTCTAACATTGTCAGTAAACAAAATAATATTAAATATTTTAAATAATAAATAAAAAAATAAATTTAAAAAATTTAAGTGAATTCTTTTAATATCTATTTACAAGTTCAGTAGTAAAATCGTCAAACGATTGAATTTGCATTGATGTGTAGATATGTAGGGAGGGATGAACGTCGCCAGAAAACTAATCAAGCTATATCAACGGTAATTTTATTACGTATCTACCGGAAACTAATTCAGTTCATAAGATTTAGGTCCATCCAAAGGCCGGCACAGTGCTGGTAGCTTATCGCATGTCCGCCTCTCGCATGTCCTTCATTAAAGGTAATTTAAAATCCCTTGTGCAATTAATAAATCCCCTAATGCAATCAGGCCGCGTAACCACGTCAATCCCTTTACGGGTTCCAATTAACTTGTCCCACATCCTGAATAATGAAGATGGCTTGTTGTTTTTCTTTTAAATATTCAGCAATACACACGAGGAACCGGGGAAGCCATAAACCTCCGAGGACTGGCTGCTCCAGCCTTGTGGGGTGTTTTATTTGCTAAACGAAATCGATCCTCTTTTATATGAATTGCCTCTTGTACTATTCATGTTTGTAGAATCGATTAAAGTTTTATAAAAACTCCAGCTGGGCTTGTCTTCAAATCATTTTTGGGTAAAAATAGGCTACTTCGGAAATTATGGAAAAATTCGCGAGGTTCGTAAAATATTCTGCATATTATGCTTTTTTTTCTTTTTTTATATGAATACCGCACAAGAGCCCCATCTGCTCCCAACCGTCTGGAGCCAGTGGAGACTATGTTGTAAGGCTGAAGGTATTGGGGAGGGGAAGGAAAAGGCGAAGAGGGAGGTGGGGAAATACCTGGCTATTCAGATCTGGTCACCAAACACAGCTAAAAGCCATTTCAAGCACCGTTTCAATTCTGAATGGTGGTCTTTCACCGGGGCGATACTGAGAGTATCTTCCACTCTGTATCATGTGTAAATATATTATATATTATTTTTAAATTAATTATTTGTGAAACAACACAAATTAATTAAATAAAATTTACTTCCGCACGCCGGGATTCGAACCCGCGACCTTCAAGCTTTAAAACGTTAAGTTAAATGATTAGGCGGATGTCTGAGAGTTAATATGTTACCATTTTATTATAACCTTTGTTTTAATGATTTATTAAAACATTTTTTTAATTATTATTTTGGACCGTACCGGTCTCATTTAATATTATTACGTGTTCCATTATAAAACATGACTTTTTTGCAAATGGCAAATACAAATTCCATCATACCATGAATTTAATAGTACTAGATACCTGCCTAGACAATGAAACAGCTATAAATAAAAGATAACAATAGAAGTAAAGTATTCCCTAAATGCATAGTAAATGTACTAAAATGTTACTATACTAAACTCAGAATTCGCCAACCTTTCGTTATAAATATAAACGCATTATAAAATCATCTTGATAAAAATATAATGTAACCCATCTTTAATATTTTTTAAAACTAGATTTGTAGGTATGTAAGGTTATAGTGATAATAAATTCAACATACCTTAAACCCTTCAGTATGTTAAATCGGTATATAGCAATACTGATTAATAACATTTATGTAAAAACATTGTTTACCACCCCTATTTCTCCCAAAAATGATCTAAATACCATAGTCTAAGGAAAAATTGTACCAGTCTGAAGAAGGCCGAGATAGGCTGAAACCGGTATGGTTCAAAATAAAAAGGGAAGAAAGGGTTAATGTAATTAATTATTAATGGAATTCCACAACGAATAAGAAACTCCAGTAATTTTTTTTTCCTAATTTCTAAAATTTCAAATTCATCTAAATGTCCATTTATAATCGTAAGTTTAAAAAAAACACCTTTATTTATGCCAAAAGGTTGATTTTTTCCCAAAGCATGGTGGGAAAATTCAGAATAATTATTATTACGTAAACACCTTAGATGCTCTCTAACTAAAATATTAAATTTTCTTGAAGTATTTCCCATATAAAAAAAGTTTTTATCGTTACAAATTAATTTATAGACCCAAATAATATAATATAAAACAAACAATAAAGTTTACAATTAGATAAATTTCAAATTTTAGGAATTAGAAAAAGCGTTAATGATCCTTTAAATATTATTAATAATCACATTTTTTCAAAATAGCTGTTTGTTTAATTTATTTTCACATTAATATCTATATTTATAATTTATATTTATTGTAAATTTTAAAAATAATAACCACCATTTTTATTTTATATTCCGTGTTAGTTCCTTGATTTTATTAATATAGTTAATAATAAAATTAATTTCTATTATAAATTTATTATTTAATGTTTTAAAGAAGAAAAAAAAAATTTCATTAATTTTTAAATTTTCAATTAATTACTTACCTACTTTCGTCACTTATCAGCGTCCTCGAGGTGATTTTCTCACGAAAACGGCGCTATAGAAATAATCCGTTTATTATTTTTATTATTGTGAATTTTTATTTACATTTGTAATTTGTCTATTCTTACATAATTATTTTCTATGTTTATCAATATGTCTATGTCTATAGATATCTTTTTTTTATTATACTGTGTATCCTGATGAGGAAAGCTTCACTTTCGAAACATGTTGATATTTATATATTAAAAACAGTGACGTTAATAAAGTACTTTTATTTATTTATTAATAATGAAGCCACCAAATAACTACACATATATTAAAGGAACCATTATTAATTTTTTAGTTAAAAAAAGGTATATATTTTTATTACTTATATTTAGATATTGAATAGAAAATCATGTACGGTAAAGCTCATCATTGTTTTGACACTTGACATGCTAACCTTAAAGCTGCTCAAAACCGACCGGCCATAGATTTGGAGCATTTTGACGTTCTTTGAAAAATCAAAAATTATTTTAAATATG
The DNA here is from genome assembly GCA_022606495.2 of Halesus radiatus. Lineage (NCBI taxonomy): Eukaryota > Metazoa > Arthropoda > Insecta > Trichoptera > Limnephilidae > Halesus > Halesus radiatus. The sequence goes on along the minus strand of JAHDVE020012252.1, from coordinate 62,084 downwards.
AAAATTAACTTATGAAAAAAATGCGTATGCTGATATTTAACTTAGAACATCATTATTGTTAAAAGGAATATTAATAATGGAATGGCGTTCCTTGTTGTCAGTATAAAAAATAGAAAGAAAGAAATTTTTTTTTGTCTAAATAGTAAAGTTTTTTTTTATTATTTATCGCGACAGGGGGTTTATATGTCTATGGGGTGATTATATTTTATTTGAGGCCCTATAGTGCAAGTTAGGATAATTTGGAATGACTGACATTCAATATAATTTGGCAGGATAGGGTGATAAGGGGGGTGGGGTGCCAATTTTGCGCAGGGTCCTAAATTCTAAAGATTACGTTTCCAGCACTTGATTTCGTACAAACAGAATAATATGCATTCACTTTTAAAATCGATAAGTGATAATATACATATGTAAGACAAAGGCAAATATTGAGTAAACTCCCATTCTCATTCCCCTCCCTCATTTTCTACAGATTAAAAACATTTCCCAATTTGGGGATACCGTTTTCCGAATTGAACTGTTTGGTGAAAACGTTATTTGTCATGTCCATCAAAAATATACATAGTGGCTTGTCATAATTTAATTGGATGAAACAACTTTGTTTTACACCTAAAACATAATTTCGTCCAACCAAAGGAAATATTCTTTGGAAACTTTCCTATGTGATTAAAATAATTTTTGTTCTTAAGGACAGATCCCCACGGGTCGGTATGAAATCGAAATCGCCCGCATACCTCAAAAGTGCGCTCCCGCGCAGCACCGACCCTTGTGCGGGCGCCAATAGATATATATGGAACGGAACGCTTTCGGTATCGCGCATTCTTATTGGTCACGATTTACATTGATTCCTCACAGACCCGTAAGGGACGGGCCTAAAACAAAGTTGTCTAGTTCCGTTAGATTAACTGCGTACCCACAATACGAAAAACTCACATATATCTTTGAAGCTTTTAGCGGTGACGTTAAGAGGATTCTTTTTAAAAGTTCTGAAAAATTTCGATGACATGATTAATGTTTGATATTAATTTTACGGTTATCGCTGTGATTGCATGAGATGGTCGTGACGCAGCATTGAACTAGAGCCAATATTACGTTCGTTCCCATGTTTGACAAATGTAATGTACGTGATATTTCTGTTTTGGAGAATCTTAGTGAGATAGTGATGAAAACATGAATGATTAGCAATTTATTATCTATATATTAATAATCTAATTCCAACAGCGAAGTTATTTCCAAAAAGTTCACTTTTGACTAGCGTTCTCCCACATCTCGCTCTGCAACGGGGTCGATTACCGCGTGAACCACTTTAAGTGACGCCGGAGTTAATAAAAAATGGTTTTTAAAAAAGCATTCGAATTTTCCGATTTGATCGACTTTTCCATACGTTTCGCAGTTCAATGGGGTAGACTTGGACTCTTGATTTGACTTAGTTCGAGCTTCCATCTTAAAAATATTGCTCAAAACATTGTAAAATAACGGTTTTAACACCATTCTCCATTATTGATTATGTAAGTTTTCACTTAAAATTTTAAAATATCGCACTTGAGAAAAAATTGGGACTGCTTTGTATTTTGTATTTTCTGTTTTGACAGTTTTAAAACACTAACATTTTTATTGGCGCGCCAAGCGGAGTGAATATGAACTACATAAATAACGACAGAAAGCTTTATTATATCATTCTTATTCTATTGTAGTAATATTTTTAATCAATAGAGTTGCTGCTGTTTTGTCTATAAATTTGAATTTAAAGTTTTGGATTTGTAATTTTTTGTTAATGACTCAAGCTGCGTTCTCACCTCCATCTAATCTATGCGATAATATACCCGATAGAAATAGAAGACCAGTGCCGAACCGACTTCAACATTCGTTCTATTCTATATTATAGACTTACAATAGAAGTGTGTGAACGGCAGTTGCTACAGTCGATGACATAAAAATGAAGATTACGAATTTTTAAATTATTATTTTTTTTAAGTATTAACTGCAATTGCCTATTTCTTTTTTAAAACGGTTGATTTATTATTTTAAATTTTTGGTTGCCTAGTTTAATTTGTATAACTCTAATTTAATTACAACTTTATTATTAAAATCATTATTGATATCTACAAATTATACATGAAATCAACAAATAAATGATTAAAAATATTCGTATGACATTTTGCTGCCAGATTTTCTACATCTCTAACAAATTAATTTAATAGAATAGAAATGGAGTAAGCGTGATATCAAAGAAAGATTCGTTCTGATTCGATGAAATAGAGCACAGAATAGAGAAGGTGGGAACCCGGCTTTACTTTTAGGCCATTTTAAAATTAGGATTATTGCACTAAACTGAAGTAGGTACTTATGTGTTAAGAAAAATAAATATTTTTAAATCCGTAGAAGCTATAAAGTACCTACATTAAGTGTATTATCACGGAGATAGGTTAAGTTAGGTTAGATTAGGTTAGGTTCGGTTCGGCTCGGTTCGGTCAGATTAACTGAAATGTGCGGGTAACTTAAATTAATAATAATGTGTATTATAAAAATATTAAATCGTAATTGTTATATTATGACTTAAATTACGGAATAATAAAGAAAAAATAGCAGTTTAATTTTTTACCCTGATGATGCTTATGTTAAGGGAAACCGGTCGGTCCTAATAAAATAAAATAAAATTCTCGTGGTTATATACAAAGTTATTGTTTTATTTTCATTAAATATGTTTAACCACAAAGTGACTACTTTCTATCACAAAAAAATATATTAAAAATAAAAAAAAATAAAACATAAAATAAAGAAAAAATAATTCATCTGGGAATTCGGAAGTAAAAAAAAAATAATAAAAAAATATAGAAAAAATAATTCTCTAGGAATTCGAAAGTATAAAAATATGTATTTTGGGGGGAAACTGCTTTTAATGTGCTTTGCTAGTAATATTGGTTTGGATGGTATGTGAACGTGACTAAATCTGCTAAAATTGTTCAAAGAAGCGAAGCTAGCGGTCCACACTGAGGCATGGAACTGGCAGATTTATTTATTTTATTAATCTATACTGGGTTTTCACAGATGTTTTTACTTACGTCAGAACAATCCAGTTATAAAAACTCAGTTAATATGCACAAATTAAATAAAATTACAAATAATCGCTCAAAGGATGAAGGTTGAAAGTAGACTGAATGCAGTGGAAATGAGATCCCTAAGGCATATGTTTTTAAAACCGTACATGACCGTGTGATACACGTTGAGATTTGCTAAAAATACAAGGCGTAATGGGTTCGATTAAGAAAGGGACGCTTAGATGGCTCAGTCATGAAGAGCATATAAACGAAGAAAGGAGTTTATGGAGAACATATGACGCTAATGTGAATAGTAGAAGAAGTCAGGGAAAATATGACACAATCAAGCGAAACAAATACTTGAGTCGGGCCATATTAAACGTCAAAATAACCGAAAGGTATGTATTAGACAATGTATGAACGTGATTGAAACAACAATTGCGCAAAGGCCGAGTTATTTGGCGGTCCAACCTCTCTGCCTGCCCTCTGGAAATGGTGTTATGGTTAGATAGTTTACGGGACTAAAATTACAAAAACGTTGGATGATAATCTATAATAGAACTTGTTAGTCCGATCGAGGTTCCAAAGTAATATCCGATTTTTAATATGAAAACAGAGACAAAAATCACTTTATTTACGTAAGTAAATACGAATACGGTTTAGATCTAATATGATAAATTAATAATACAGTATATATTTGAATGCGAAAATATAGAACGGATGCTTCGTTATAATAGAGGTATATGAATGCATTGGTACAGATTTTCCGGTGAGATGTTTATGCAACACTACAACGTAAATAAATATTTTCAGTAATTTCATTCGCACGCCAACCTTACACTCCTCACACTTTTTTTATAGATTATTACTGTTGATGTTTTGTTCATAAAAATAATAATTAAACTATATAAATTGCTTCCGCTTATGCGATAAACATTTTCAAAATTGGAAATGATGTATGTATTCTGAAAAAAAAAAACAAATCCAAACAGGCGATGAAGTGGCTATCTGTAATATTTTTTATTACATGATTATTTTTATTCCGTACTTGAAATGTTTAATTTTTTTTAATTCTGTAGAACAACATTTTTCAGTTTTCATCTCAGCTGATTTTCAAGTCAACTGAGATTCCGTGATTTTTCACGGGAAACAATTTTATTATAGACGGTCAGACTTTTTATAGTAGACAAAAAAAGTGCGCTGCGATATCGTTCTAATGGGTTTTAAATGGCAACACCAAAATGACTCATAGGAAAAATGAATGTTCGTTTAAAAAAAGCACAATGGTCCGAGCCCTTTTTTTTACTTTAATCGAATGGTACTCAGAAATTAATTGTACTTTCCGAAAGAAGATGTTTCTACATCATAGACAATTTGTTATTGAAACTTTTTATTATTTAACACTTTGCAAGAAAGATAACTTCATGGAAAGGCAATTTTTTTGTTTTTCTGAAATTTGTATATCGAAATAAACATATATTTGATGTTAGATATATAAAAATAAAATAAAAAACAAAACAAAAACAATTGCACAAGATGACATTACATACTTATAGACATGTTATTCTTTAAGAGTAACAAAACTCTTACGTTTACAGTAATATCTTAATTCAAACATCGTTTTTGTATGACAAAGTCGGACATTTAAAAGATATGTATGTTGAACGCGATGGATGTGCGTCCGTACGTCATCGTTTTCGTACTTCAAAGTTGCGTCGAATATCACGGATGTAAATGAGATGATACTACACCTACTCGCTTACACTACGATTGGGCCTACTAAGAAAGGACCTACTGCTAGAAGGTTGCCTTTCTTATACGTTGCTACGTTTGCTATCTCACTTTCTGGAATGATCTTTAAAATTTTCTGGAAACAGTGGAACAATATGTATTTCCATTGTTGTTTGTGTTTGTCGAGTGTTCGTAATGTCATTGATTGTTTCCAGATTACAATTATTGTATTATGTAAATATTAAGTAATTTGCGTGTATTTACGAATGAAATGTTGCTGGTGTATATCATGTTTCTTTTACTGTTATTTTGCGTGTAATGGAACCCTTTCTAGCATTTATTTGTGCAATTTTAATTTAAGACAGCAGACGACCTCACGCAGCTCATGATAGTTTAATACTAAATAAAAGTACGGCAATTACCGTATCATTTGCTTGCCACTTTTTAAGCTCTATAACGTGTATATATTGTTTGTAATGTCATTGATTGCACAGATCAAAGTTATAATTTTAAAAAATCGAGTTATCTTGTTTCACCTCGTTTCTTTAAAAATAAGTGTCAAAATCGAATGTGAATTTTTTTTACCTGAGACTAATTTCATAGTCAAAGTGAGTAGCGTGGTGGTGCCATAGTAATGAAAAATTCTAGTTCAATTTTATTTCTTAGCTATAGTTGAAAATAAAATAGAACATATACAATCTTACCAACCATCCCGCCTACGTAATACATATTATCTTTCTAAGAATTCCATTCAAAATATTGTGAACAGAAATAGACACACGATTAACTTCTTCAAATATGACTTTATATTGCTTGTTGAACGTTTACTTCTCTCCTGGCGTTCCTATCATCGCAGAGTTAAGCCGTAACTTTGATGTTTTGGAATAAAAATTTCGCTCTTCCTTCAATTTTTATGCTGTTACCATAACCATTTAAGCTGTGCGTGGGTAGTTAGCTCTCATTGTAGCACTAATACATATTTAAAGTGGTGTAAAAAATAGGTACTTGTGTATTTCGTCGCCCTATATATTACAAATAATTTGTTATTTATTTATTATTGTTTGATCAATAATTGTTTAACAGAGCTCCTGCTGACGAACTATTTGCAGAAGTGATTTATTATCTTTTTTTTTTTTTAATAAATCATTATAATGAAATTCCACCACGAATTGTCAGTATCAAAAAGTTTAAATACTTGCAGAAACTTTGCGGATTAAAATTCCCACTGTATAAAAATATGAAAATAAATAAAACACTAATGATTTTATTAATTCTTAAAAACAATTTTTTGAACAATTAAAATTTAAATAAATTCACTGTGTAAGAACCACTGAGCCATTTCCCCACAGGGGTAGACTGCCCCGGTGCAAGCTCTTTAATTCGTTTATAGCTTGACAATAAAATTTAAACATTTGAGGTGATTTTTCACAAAAACGGCCCTATACAAATCATCCAATTATTATTATTTATTTTAGTGGAACTACATTTTTTCATTATTATAGCAATACCGAGCTATTATGTCTTTAATTTTTTATTCAATACATAAAAAAATTTTACATTCCAATTTGAGAGGTCGTTTTAAAAGAACAGTGCAAAACATCATAATTCGTTTTTTCGTTTTTTTAATATATGTTTTTGATCTGTGAATTTGATTTTATTAATTTGTCTACATGGCATAAATTTCAGAAAAACAAAAAATTCGCCTGTGCGGTGAAATTGTCTTCTTAGCAAACCGTTAAATAAAAAATAAAGTTTAAACATAAAATTGTCTTAAGATGTGGTGTAGAACCATCTCCTTTTTGGAAGTATCACTAAATAAAACAAAACTTGGCTTAAGGAATTAACAGAAGAAGAACTGACCACAATTTTCAAAACAATGTCATAGAAATTACTGAAAAGACCATACCCAAACCTTGAAGTTTAAGTCGCTGAAACCCCTTTATTTAAAACCTGGTCCACCTCAGCACAGGATCTCCTAGTGAGGAAGACTATGAAAAAAAATCTATAATACGTATGATTTTTTTTATTTATACCTTACCTTAAAATGTCAAAATTATATAAAAACTAATAAAAAATAAATTCTCGATACCGTTTAGTGAAAGTAAAAAAAAGACGCACTTGGACCAATGTGTTTTTTTAAACTCCTATAAGCCATCTTGGTCATTTAAAACGTTTTAAACGATCGCAGTGGCATCGTTTTTGTCTAATATAAAATATCGTAGATCATCTCAAAGACTTTCTCTTTGACTTAACTTGACTGATGTATTTGTTCACTTTTTTTCTTATTGAGATCATAAACAATTGGGATGTTTCTGACCAGCTAAAATCAATCACTAAACAAAACTTAAAGAAATTTCAATCGTTTTGATTATAAATTGTTCATCTCTCACCAGGACGACAGCGGGAGTTATATGCGGAATGTGAATTATTTTACTTGAATTCTACGTGAGAGTTAACCAACAAGAATTACCCTCGCCAAGTTTCGAAACTGCCACCACTGGGCCCAGAACCAGGGAGATTTCTACCCTGCATTCGAACGTCATCAAAAGACGCCGTCCGTGACTTATCTTATTGGGACGCCCCCGACTTATAATTCAATTCACTTGATTGGCTTATCATCTCTTGACACTCGGTACTCCGTCTATTCATTTTACATATCCAAACCATAAGCATCCCGTTCCAAATCTAGTTTATTACACTCATGCCTTTCGAAATCTATTTTTTAGAAACGCTTTGAAAAAAAATTGGTTTTTAATCAGATTTTGAAATACCGAGAGTTTTTCTGATTCTTATTTAGACATCAAATACTTTTCGTAAATATTTTTGGTTTTTGTACAACTTCATAAAATATTTTACCATTCACTTTTATTTGTATTTAATAAAATATTTATCAATTTCTGCTAACATTGCTATTGCGTGACAGCTGTTTCGGCAATAGAAGTCATCATCAAACTATAGTCAGGCCACGTACAGTCGACTTATTTATATAAAATCAGTATTTTTTTTATGTGACACCACACAAGAGTACCAGCTACTCCCAACCGAGTGGAGCCAGTGAGACCATTGCATCCTCAATTGGGTTAAGGAGATGGGGAGGAGGAAGGTGGAGAAGTGTCTAGCCATTCAAATCTGGTCACGAAACATGACTAAAGCTATTTCAAGCATTTCAACATTTGTTTCAGAATGGTGGTGTTTCACCAGGTACAACTTACTTTTTTAAAGTAAAACTGTCCCCTCTTATTGCGTAAGTATTTTTAGTGTCGGTAAAAGTGATTTAGGTGTATTGAGATCTTGCAATTTATTTTGCTCTCTTTTAATACTAACATTATGAAACCACGTATTTGGGAAATATGTGTTGATGGATTCCTATAAGCTGAGTGTGTTTATATTTAATATAACGGATTAATCAGAGGAGCGTGTGTTAGGATCAGTAATTAATGAGGCGACTCACCAACGGTTAACGAAGGTTGATTTATTTGTACAACGGTTATAAAAGCTTATGATTAAATTTACACAATATAAATAAGAATACGAGATAACAAGTAACATTATTTGAACTTGGAAGAAATGAGAAAAATAAATGGCGATTTAGTAAGACGATATGTTATCTTTTAAGTGATCGGAACTTATTTTTTAACAGCTGAATACCGAAAATAAAATAGTGGCATCTATACATTAAAATCTGCTTCTTCAACAGAAGCATGATTTCGGCATTTTTTTCTTCTTTTTTTGTATTTTTGTTAAGAGAGTTGTCTGTATATGCCTAAACGGAAAGTCCTCAAATGGATTTCCTCGGCTGTTTCCTGTTGTTTTTCTTGCTACAAAAGAGCGGACGGGCCTCATAGGCTACCGGGAATTTCCCGATGGGCCCATGTCAGATGTGGTACAAATTCCGACGGCTATAAACAATACGCACTATTGGCCCTTAAATCTTTCAACGCGGGCCCTTTTGTAGCAAGTGTTTAATACACGAATCTAGTATGTTTCTAGCAGAGGCGTTCTGCGACTTTTACTGGGCAAAAATATCAAAAATATTAAAAACATGTGTATGCTCTTTTTCCAACCGAGATAAGTCTACTTTTCTGTTCCTTCTGTGACATTTCATCCAATCTTATGGTACGGTATAAGTAGGGACTTCACCTTTTTAGTCTCTATAGCATTGGTCAGATCATGAGGGGTGAAACATTCAAGATTGCCCAAATGATAAACTAGGAAAAGATTGATGGCGTTCTTAAGAAAGACATCGCACCTCGTGGCTTTGAAAATTAATGGACCTTTTCGATTGCAGTCCGCTGGGTGGAGATTGTCCACCTTTGACGGGAGAGGGTACCTAAATAAGAAGTAGATTTGTTATGATGGTCTGCGTATATCACTTATCGAAACAAACGAAATTGAAATAAAATAAAATATTAATCATTGAAGATAATATTAAGAAATCTCAATAGAAATACGAAACAGAAAATAAAAAAGTAACTGTCGCATCTGGGACTCGATCCTAGGTCTATCCGAGATCAGTGCTCTTATCCACTGACCTAATTCCACCATACTGTTCTCCATCAATATCGTCTTCAATTAATTCCCATGTATTTTTGGCTGGTTTTTTTCTACATTGACTACAAGATTCTTCCCGAATATATTTTCAATCTAGATAGTGTCTCAGATGTACCTATCCAATTATATTTATATGAGAGATCTATTAACTTTTTCTACAAGTCTAGGATTAATATTCAATTATTATTGGAATAGCTTGTAAACTCATCGAAGATTTATGTTTTTTTTAATCGTTTAAGGCAAATTTAACAAATCACAAATGAAATACGATACAGAAAAGACACAAAAAACGATAAACTAACCGTCGCATCTGGAAGTCGAACCCAGGACCTTAAATTGAAATATGATATCGATAAAAATCACTGAGAACAATAGGGTGGCATTAGATCATTGGATAAAAGTGCCGGTCCTCGATAAATCGACAGGTCCTGGGTTCGAGTCTCAAATGCTACAGTTACCTTTTTGTTTTGTGTCTTTTCCGTTTCAAATTCCATTTGAAATTTGTTAATATTATCTTCAATGATTAAATATGTATATATATTACCATGAGAATTATGAGCTTCAATAAGTTATTCCAACAAAAATTGAAAATAAAATATGTACATTTAAAGCTCGTTTCAGAGTGATTGATTCTCACAGGATCCGGAGGTTAGGGACCACAATTCAATGAAACGTTGATTGAAATGGTTTCATACATGCTTCATGATCAGATCTGGATAGCCAAGAATTTCTATCACCTCCCCCTCCCAAGTTCTTTCTGCTTAACAATATTCCCTAAATATGGGTGGTTGTTTCGCGCAGTTCGTGAAAAAATTAAGAAGTAAAAAAAAATAAAGATTTCATAGTCACAGAAAAGTTTTCTTTAGAGGCACTTTTACAATACTTGACATCAATTCCTGAATATTCTTCTTCTTTTTATGTGAGTACCGCAAACGAGTTTCAACCGTCTGGAGCCATTGAGACTATGGCATCCCCGATTGGGGTATGTTGTGAGGCTGGAGGTAGTGCAGAGAGGCTATTGCTAATCTGACTATTTAGATATGATCAACGTTTCGATTCTGAGTGGTGGTATTTCCCCAGGAGGATACTGAAAGTGTCTACCACTCTGGAATGTGCCGCAAATGTACTTTATATTATTTAAAAGTGATAATAATGCCATTCTGAAAAAAATCACCAAAACACCTATCAACATAAAAAAATCTCCATGAAATGCTAGAAGTTAGAGATATGATAAAGAATAAATATTATTCATCTCCCGAGCTTCACTTTAATGTTCGTTAACTGGTAATAATATATTTTCGCTAAATAAGTCTCCCACAACACCGAAGTAAGCTTCCAGCTCCGTATAATAATATATCAGACCGATAACATATATCTCTGTTGAACACAGCGAGGCTTGAAATACATCACAATCTTACTGGGAAAACTACTCCTGGCTATCTGGAGAAAATGATCTTGAAGGCCTTCCCTCAAGTGACAGAGACACATATACTGAAGGGGGGTGCACTGGCTTTTATCGTTATATTATAACACTATTGAGAATTCAACATAACGATGAGAATTTAATATAGTGATGAGCATTCAATATAGTGATGAGCATTCAATATAGTGATGAGATTTCAATAAGGCGTTGAGATTTCAATATAGCGAAGAGAATTCAACATAACGATGAAAGTTCAATATAGTGATGAGAATTCAACATAATGATGATAGTTCAATATAGCGATGAAAATTCAACACAATGATGAGAGTTCAATGTAGCGATAAGAATTCAACATAACGATGAGAGTTCAATATAACAATGAGAATTAAACTCGTGACGTTGAGAATTCAACTCTGAGATCTACGAGTATAATGATATCCGTGGCGAGCGGTTAAGAGCCCGTAACCTTTGGGACAAAGGGGTATTTTCTAAAACTATTGATACCGTTAGAAATGTGTGGAAGATTTGAAGTTAATATTTCTGATTCTGATCATCGCACTAAAAATACGTAATTACAACATTTTCAATTTTTTTAAATTTATTTTAAAAACGATATAAAACTGCGTATTCGGAAACGGTTTGAATTGACTAAAACGTCATTATGATATAGATAGCGCCTCTGGCTGGTAAGACGGCTATCACCGACGTTGATCGGCGTGACCTGAACAACGCTATATTCGCGAACAAAAACGAACATGTCGTTTTAACGGAAAATCAAAAGTCGCACATTTTAAATTATGATAGAAAATTAATTTATTCGTAGAGAGTTACGAAAACCAGTGAAAGTACCCTATTCCAGTTGTATAGGTAGTATTTTCAACATAGCCCTGATGAAAGATCAGTGAAAGGTTAAAAGATCACCATTCAGAATCGATGCATTACTTGAAATGACTTTAGTCGTGTTTAGCCGTGGTTCCCAACCTTCATCGTTCCCATCTACATCTTCCCACTCCTATTAGCCTAACAAAATACTCCAATTGTGGATGCCATAGTCCAACCATTAGTTGGAGTTGAGAGTGTTTGTTTGGTATTCCCGTAAAAAAAAAAGATAAATATGTCAGTTGTATCTTATTTTTCACCAAAAATTTTCTTGCCTACAAACCCTTTAAAGTTTTATCGTCATTTCACCAAGCACATAGAAACATTTTTCTTTTAAATAGCTGATCACTGATAACCATGGAAAAGGGGCTCTGCAAGGTATTCACAGTCTTGATCTCAATTGCACATGGTCTAAAACACCTTGCATCACATTTTTTTAGTCGAAGCTTTACAGCACCTTTGAAAGATCTGAAATTAAACGTGAAGAGATCTATATGGTGGTGTTATCGTGATCGAAAAGTAATGTTAAAATATATCTCAGATATTCGGATTATCTCATGTGAATTCAGAAGTACCTACAGGGGATCGCACTGGGTGATTTATTGGTGACCTTTGAATGTTGTAATAAATTAACGTTCTGTCTGGTTAAGCTGTTTAATGACTTTATATTGACTTAAAATATGTGTATATATATTATAAATCGTATGAATTTTATCTGTTAATTTACATTACATATCTACATTTATATTGACATTCATCGTTTCTTTTAAAAACAAGGATATTTTTTTTTTTTTTTTTTTTACTTCCTCCTATTTATTTTAGATAGACAGAGAGAGACTGTTGCGAGGATCTACTGACTGGTTTTCAAAAAAAATAACAAGTTATAAAGATTATTCAATCATTATATTATAATGGAATATAACTGCTACAATAAAAGTTACAAAGGGGCGTGTCTCTTAAAACATCGATTGTTTAATATGTTGTTATTATATTCCTACGTTTAATGATTAAATACCAAACCAATTCAACGCTTTACCATTTCAACCCATATAAAATAACGTATCACTTACCACCATTCATCATTAAATTCTTGAAAATGCACCGCATGCATTCAACGCTCATATTTTATAAAAAATGCAACGACCTCTTTTCATTCATTCAGAGCGGAAGATCTATTTTTACCGTCGAACAAATACTATTCACCCACACGTTAAAACCACACGAGTTAAAAATATACTACCACTAGTTTAACTGCCGAGCTTTTAATGTTTGCGCTGAAATAAAAACTAAAAAATCGTCTCCCGGGGGATGAAAACGAACGAAAAATAAACACACACGCGCGCACTTCAGTTCGAAATAACGCGGCAATTGTTTACGGAATACGAGCGAGCTTTCTTCGGCGCAAAGAGTTGAGAGGAAGTGATAAGTAGGAGACTCGACTCCGCGTAGCACACCGTAGCGTGCGCTACGATGCACGTGGCGCGAGGCAGGCTACGCGCGCAAAGTGTCGGACCAAACTGAGAGACAGATCGTAGCGGGTGTCTCGCGTAGCGCAGCCGGCCACTGTCGCTTCCCAACACACTCCGCCTAATGCCTAACTATCCTCGACACCCGAGAGCCTACGAATAGTTCTCAAACAAACAAACCGACCAACTCTTCAATGTGCGAGTTGTGACTTGTGACTCGCGACTTGGGGCTGTGACGAGATGCTACGTCACGTACACTGGCGAATAATAATATTCGGCGCTTGTTAGCGGCTGACGGATTCAACCGACTTGTTTCCGCGCTTGTGACATTCGACGCTTTTATTCTAAAGCGCTGACTTTGACTTATTTGCACGGTTGATAAAATATTGACAACAGTTAGAAAGCCGGAACAAGGTAGACGAAATGTCAAAACAAAAGAAAACTTCGATGTTCCAACTCCATCATCAATTACTATGTGATTTGTTTATGACCTTATATTTTATTATGCATCATTTTCGTGGATTGTCTACTGTTTGTTTTTCTCTTCAATTATTTTTGTTAATTAAATACGCATTTTTATGATTGTATCTGTACAAAGATTTCTTTTAATTTTTAAGAGATTTTTTTATTGTTCGTGCTTTAATTAAAAATAGCCGATTTCCAAAGAAAGCAATTATTAACGTAGTTTATATTAATACTGTCCTGAAGAAGATTGGGATATAACCGACATTAGTTAACGAAATGTATAAATTAAAATAAAGTGGTTCAAACAATATAACTATTCGTTTAAATAAAAGCAGACTTGAACTACAAAAATAATAAGTAGTGTTATTTTATTTATGGTAGGTATTGGTATGTTTGTTACTGTGAATATATGCATAAATGTGTGTATCTGATGGAATAAACGATGATAAAGAGATTTTATTCACCACTGCCTCTCCGTTTAGATGTAAAAGCCATGAAATTACTTTAAAATATTTTAAATAATGAATACATTTCTAAAATTGCATCTTTTGAAATGATTTCTAAAAAAACTACAAATTCAGTAGCATATTTTAACAAAACATACGATTTTTTCCCAAATACATACCATAAATAAAAAATCGTGTCTCTCAACTATGGAAATTTTCTGAACCTAAAAACATAAAATATGTTTGCCAAGGTCAACTTGCGAGGGGTTCATTATACATTTTACGAGACAAAGTTTTGAAAGTCATAAATCTCCGAAGGTGCTTGCCTGCAGCTAGGTGATGCTAACGAAGATGGGGGAAATTTTCCAGGGAGGCTCATTCATCTCATTTCACTGGCCATAAGTGACAAGGCGTGACTGCTAAGAAGTGTCAAAAACCTTCCCAGCAAGTGGTCACGTCTCGGTCGTAAATTCTCACTTCGATATCGTAGATGACACGGATGGCCTCCCACTGTCAGTTAATTTGTCGACTGGGTGGCTGAGTGGATGCAATAAACGTAAAGCAGGGTGATATTACGTCTATTGGAGCTATTGTAGCATGTAGCCAAGTTTAAATTAGGCATTTAGTAGATGATCACAGTAGTAGAACGGTAAGCTCTTTGCTCTGTATCAGAGTGTGAATGTTTCGTCATCTTTGGCGTAAACAATACCATAACTTTGCGGACAGTGCGGGAATTCGTCATCCTTCATTTTATTAGGAGAACGATTTGAAGGTGAATGTAGTCACTGCGGATGGGAAGTACAAAACTATTCAATAAACGTAACTAAAACCATTTCAAATAACATTTGTATTTTTAACGGTGGTCTCTCACTAGGGTCATACTAAAAGAATCTTCCACTCATTCTTAAACCCGGGAGGGGGTGTAAATGACAAGAATTTTTGAATATGTGATTTTTGACTTAGTTCCATCATATATCCACATATCTACTATTAATGACAAGAATTTTGAATATGTGATTTTTGAGATAATTCCATCATACTCGTATATCCACATATCTACTATTAATGCTGAAAACACAGAAGTCCTCCGACACACCATTTAAAAATATCCAAGTTTAAAACATCGACATTCCAATAATACTTAATAGCGAAGTAAATCTCCAAACTCGACAATTTTGCAAATGTGACTTCCGGACTTTCAGCTTTCAGGTACAGATATTAAATCTTGTTTCTTCCTTGCAGGTGCCATCAACTGATTTTACATATCTCTAATTATTTCAACATCTCTATAAATGACAGAAAAAATGTTTTCTCGAAGAATCTGGAAAAGATTAGTTAATTTATGTCTGCGTGCATTGATAACTTACCGAGTGGTGCGGTAGTGAAAGAGGGGGGTATGGGATTTCGCTCACCGTACCATAATGCGCGGTCGTCAGTGGGTGATCTTCCGACAGTAATGTACGTGTCATCATAGTATGTTATTTAAGATTACATAAGTAATAAATATAAACTATTCATTTCTTATTCAATTAAAAATTACAAAATTTTAAATATATACCCAGTTTATTGTTTCCAACTTTAATTTGTTGAACTCCATTATTATTTAAAGTTTTAACAAAATTAATAATAACTATTATGATTCAATTTAAAAAACGGTTTATTTAGATAAAAAAAATCTGCTTCTTAATTATTATTTCGCGTGTCAGCTGTTTCGCCTTCCAGAGGCATCAAACGCTGAGTGTGCAGAACCGGAGCTCAAAAGATTTTATAGGACCGTAAGGGAGGGTTTAAAAGATATATAATTTAGGTATTGTCATAATGGAGCCTCGGTTGGAGATCACCATTTAAACAAATTCAAAACGATAAATAAAGTGGTTTTAGCTATGTTCAGTAACCATATCTGAATTATTATGTACTTCCAACCATTCTCTTCTCTCCTACTACCCTCACTTCCATCAGCCTCTCGAAATTCTCCAACCTGAAAATGCCATACCTCCACAACACTGCGGCAGCAAGAGCAAGTGCTGTTATATGATATATTTATATATTTTTAATCAACTTTAAATCGATTTACGTAATCTGCTTTAATTATTTCAGAGGGGGGGGGAGATTATTTATTAATATGAAAAAATTATAATATTATTTCACAATACACAATGTTTATGAAAAGAAAAGTATTCATTATTTTTTTTTAAATTGACCTTTTCTCTCACCGGCTTACGAATGGTTTACAAAGTATGAAAACAATTTAAAACAGCCGAGTAAAATACTTGCAAACCTTCCCGGTACGTTTTTTTTTAATAAATTGGCATTTAAAAAAACATTAAAGTTTCTGTTTATGAAAAATTAAGCTACATCCTATTTTTTTTTTTAATTTCATCTCGGGATTTTAAATAAAATCTAATATTAATCTTTAAAAACATTATGTTTATCATTTTGCGTAATAATATTATCATTATTTCGAATAAATAAATAATACCTCTCCGACGTCCCCACCCCCCTTAATTAAAGTAAAAGTTTTAAAAAATTACTGTTTATATTTGAGTAGGTAGATGGGTATCTAATCGATCTCGTTGGAAAAAAAACCTTTTCAAATCAGATTAATTAAATTTTGATTTGTCGCCTAACAAGAACAAAAGTTTTCTGAAGTAATGAAAATTTTTGTATTTTTCTTGCAAACAGTTTTTTGTCTCTTTTATCTTCTGTCCTCTTAAACCTGTGACTTCGCGGCTCGAAATTATATTCCTCCATAAATTCGGCAGAATACAAGGACATTAAATATATTTTGCAAAGAAAGGCCTATTTAAATAATGCTCGAGTTTCCGACTCATTCTCGCAAAGCGGAAGATCTTTTTGTTGTTGTTTATTTGCTTTCTGTTAATGTACGGAGCTTCTTAATTTATCGCTCAGAAGAAAGGTATTGATTACACGGCGTTCTTATTGGAGCAATGACAGACTTGAGAGGAGGAAGTTGAATAAACACGTTAACTTATCATTAGTAACTAGCACTGAACAGATCATCATTAGAAGTGTTATGGTTTTGTCAATGTGTTTAGTAGTTGCACGACATATTTTGTATACGCCCTGTAATTACTTTCTTGTTTTCTAAGGGATTGCGTAATTTACTAGATTTTTATAAAAAATGTCGTCTTGTTTAATTGTTATGGATTATGTCATAGGGTTAAAGGTTTTGTAAAATGTTTGTTTCCGTTAAATCGTACTTCAAATAGTATTGCAATACAGCAGTGGCGTTCATTGCTATATGATCAAAAGTACTCTGTTTAAGGTCGGGTATGAATTGTGAATTAAATATTTTATAATTGCCATTTTCCGCTGATTGTTGTATCCAATTAAATAAATGAACGTTCCAAATTCATGGAAAAATTACATTTTGATGAGAAATTTGTCCTCTTTTCCTATTTATTTATTTTTTATTTTATTTTTATACTAACGAACTATTGTCCAATTACATAAAATACACAACACGGAATGAGATAAACAAGAGTTATAGAAAAAGAACAGTACATACAATATAGTACATGAATGAAGCAATGACAAAAATAGGACACCAATATACATGTGAGAGGACATTCATGTCAAAGCCTGAACAAGGTTTTGGTAGAGCCCGTGATATTAAACATATTAAATGATATTCGTCGAAGTTTATTTTCGTAAAACCTGACAAAAAGCATTTAGACTGATACCAAAAATTACAAGACCCTGGCTTGAGCTAACAAGTATCGACATTCTGGACAGTGGAGAATGGTACCCATAATTAGTAGAGTGTTGATTGAGGAAAAGCAATTCATTGTTTCTGAATGTATGGCCAGGAATTTAGAACTGGATGAATCAATTTCTTTTTATGGTTCATTTTTATTAGGGTAGGCACAGCTTTTCAGCCTTTATGGACTGCACGTCACTGTAATACAGATGTCAATGAGGCAAAATATGGCAAATAGTTTCTTTATAAAATTGGTAAAATTGTCTTCTTGTTAAAATCAAAAGGAAAGCACTTTTTAGCCGGAGGATCAATTTTCAATGTGGTCGCGGACCACAGCGGTAGGGCACCTACAGCTTGACATGATTAACTGTGCAGTCGGTGGCGACGCTAATGCAGATCTTTAAGAATATGAATATCAAACATGTTACGACTGTCCGAGGTCAGTAAGTATGCATATATTATAAACAAACGTTATAACTAGGTACCTTCCTAATGACTAATGACGTAAATTTTCAGATTACGTAGAAATGAATTTTATAAAATCAGGATTTAAAATAAAATTTGGTCGGAAAATCTTTTTTGTATTTGGTAAGAAGGTAAGTAATCTTTCATCTCCAAGGTCAAAGCAGTAGTATTCAAAATATTATAATACATTTGTCGCGATACTCTTTCGTAAAACAGAACAGAAACCGTTAAACATCTTGATCACTGGATACACCGGGTGACTGGTGCAATGCTTCACTAGGAAGAGTGTCGGAAGCAAAAAGTCGTTTTGCACTGCTCTGGAAAGACTACCCTGGTTTCATGGCTACGGTGTGTTTTGGATATAATATGTTTTTGTGTTTATTGTTTGTATATTTATATGTTTGTTGGTGCACTCCCGCAATCCATTTGGATTACTCCGGTTATCGACAGGAGCCACTAAGGGCTATATTTTGACTTCGTCAGTATCTGTACTAACCAATTTGATGTGCGTTTGTGACTAACTTCCTTCTATGCGAAAGCTGTGCAGGGACACTTGAGGGTTTAGAGTTTTTTAAAAATTGTAGATTCGTTTAATTAAAAAATTAGAGTCATTGACGTGCACCCTGAGGGAGTAACCATAAATTACTTATACCGGGGCGGGAAAGTGGTGGGTAACCTCAACTGATCACGGGAAATCCGAATGAATATCAAAACTCACTTTCGTTACTTCTATATTTTCAGAAACAAGATTTGGTAATGAACTCCTATAAAACGAACTCCATTAAAAATATTAATGATCGGGCGAAAATTTTTCTATACCCAAGTCAAACCAATAAACTAAAATTATTGATTTCTATTTATTTTATTTATCCAAGTGGCCAGCGGGCCTCGGGTTGTGCATCACTAGTTTAGGGGATGTTATTACTAAACGGCGCTATTAATATTATCCAAAAATAATAGTAATTACGTGTGCTCCATACCGACGTAAAAAAAACTGATGTCGCCAATTTACATAAGACCCCTCAACTCCTAGAACTCAAACTGGTCAATTTAATTGACTCTGCTCAAGAAAGAATTTCTCTATTTGAATTTTTTTTCAACTTCATAGAAGTAAGAAAAAATTGAGCTTAGACCGACATCCCACAACACACTTCTGTTGCTTTGTCTCTTCAGTAGTTACCAGGGAGACAGATTGATTACGGATCGTAAGTACAATGGCGGCGGATAATTCGAAACCTTTGTTTTATTTTTGTGCAGACTTAAATTGAATAATTTAACGGGAAAAGAAATTTTGAACCTCCTAAGTAATATAATTTATTTTTGATTTTTTCGTCTCGTCCATTAATATAAAGGCGATCAATTCGAAACATACATACGAACATATTATTATAATGCCTTATCTCTAGGTACTAATAATGAATAAAAGTATGTTGTTTTTGAGTCCAGGCGTTGTTCTATTTTTTTTTTAAATAAGGATTCCAGTATAATTTTTATTTATTTTTTAATCTTCTAAAATTATTTTTCATAGTTAATATATTTTTAAAAGTTTTAATTTTTCAAATCCCACTAAAATTCTCCAAATCTATGGCCGGTCGGTTTTGTTCAGTTTTGAGGTTAGAATGTCAAATGTCAAAAGAAGGATGAGATTTACAGTACATAATTTTATATTCTATTCATAATAAGCCATAACTAAACATAAGTAAGAAAATTATGTACCTTTTTAGAAACTTTAATTCAAAGAATAATAATAGTATTGAGCATTAACACTATAATATTATCCGTATTGATAATTGGTTTACTCGTGAATACCCTAATTTCTCTCATTAATAATAGTTTTTTTTTTATATCGAACAACAATTATAGAGTTTAAAATCACCCAATGTATGTTTAAATTTCGCCAAAACTAAAAATACGTATTTAAAATAAAAAACAAAAACGAAAAATAAAAACTTCCATACGAATCCAAAAACAGAATGCGCACGTGACGTCAGATATTCCAAATGCAATGGTACCAACATAACAAGGTGTTTCGATGAGATTATTTTTTATTCACTTTTCAATAACGATTTATAAATTCTACATTCTCGATATATAATAAAAGTTATATATTCAGAATCGGCGTTTGCTGATCTATATGAATATATATTTTTTAACCATTATATTTTTCACTGCATTTCCTTATTACCTACAAAAGTAACCGATAAAATTTAATATTTTCGGTAGGTAGGATGTACGTGCTTAATGACTTGCTTAATTCATTCGAATTCGATTTTGCTAGTCAAAAGAACCCCAAAATGTAATAAATACAAGCCACTTTCGACCTCACTGATAGTATGAAAGTGCGATAACGTCAATCGAACTTGAATGAATCGAATTAAAAGTTCGAATTTGATTTCACAAGTCAAAAGAGCCCAAGCGACGGTGGTATTAAACTGGAACTTGGACCAACCCCCTGCAAAGGTTGAAAAACGCAAGTAAAATTCGAATGATTATAATTTATACAGAAAAATCATTAATATGAACATTATTTTTCTTGTATTCATCCTATCGAAGGATGGCTATAGTCGAGATAATCTTTACCCCGCAAATGCAGGTCAAAAATTAAAAGAAAATTTGAAACTTTGAGCACAAAAATACGATCAAAAATAAAATGTACACTCTGCGTGACTATATCAACATACTCACGATCGTTTTATGAATGTTCCCCTCAAACTAACCCAATAACGTTTTTGTTATTTTTTTTACCTCTTTTGCCTAATCCCCAAATACGCTTATTTTGAAGATGCGCCCATAGATCCACAATTCAAAAGTCCATATTTTTTGTCAATTTTAGATGTAGGGGGTGTCCTACCGCCTTTGAGTAAACTGCCGATGAGCGCTACTCATCGAGTAACATATGTTATCTCTTTCACCACAACTGAGTAGCGCTTGTCAAGAAAAAGCCTGCTTAACCCCTTCCAAACAAAGGAATACATCGCAGAAGAATTTTAGATTTAGGGGGTGTCCTACCGCCTTTGAGTAAACTGCCGATGAGCGCTACTCATCGAGTAACATATGTTATCTCTTTCACCACAACTGAGTAGCGCTTCTCAATAAAAAGCCTGCTTTACCCCTTCCAAACAAAGGAATACATCGCAGAAGAATTTTAGATTTAGGGGGTGTCCTACCGCCTTTGAGTAAACTGCCGATGAGCGCTACTCATCGAGTAACATATGTTATCTCTTTCACCACAACTGAGTAGCGCTTCTCAATAAAAAGCCTGCTTTACCCCTTCCAAACAAAGGAATACATCGCAGAAGAATTTTTCATTCACTCATCAAGTAGCTTCATCAGTATCCCTATGGTACATCTGTGCTGAACCAAGAGACTCCCGATTCCGTCGACTGGCTGAATATTCTCAGCACCCCACTATGACCTCCACCATCTCTCCTCCACCATACGAAGAAGAAGAATATAATTTGCATGTTCATTATATAATTAAAGTTACTTGATGAGTTAGTAATTATTAAATTTCACTCAAATGTGGCGAAATACCCCCCTTAGTATCAAATTTTCCATGTCATACAACTATAAAAACACACCATAAAAAATAATATATATAAGGGTTTATGTTAATTCGAAACACACCTACTTTACTAGTTTATGAGGGTGGTTTATTTTCCACACATCAAATACATGCGTCAATCTTAAAGACAGTGAATGTTTTATAAAAAAATGTGGAAACAATAATTGCCATAACAAAAACAAATCGTGCTGAAATCCATATTCGAGTATCACAATTTAAAATATTGAGCATTTTCGGCTATAAGGAAGGCTTCCAAAAAAATCATCTAAAAGGACAGTACGAAATTCAATTGGTTTGCGGGACTAGTTGAATCATGAGAATAATAGAAAATTGCTAATACGATTTGAGTTAAGTCATCCACTTACATTATATCGATTGAATAAGCTAGGTTTATGGTATTAAATAAATAAGCATGTACCTGCTTACGTTTACCATCAGAGAATTCAGAAATAGTGAGTACCTACTCAAGTTTTATTTTTTTAATCATTGAAGATAATATTGACAAATCTCGAATGAAATATGAAAGGTTAAAAAGGTAACGGTCGCTTCTGGGACTCGAACCCAGGACCCCTCAGTTTATCCGGAGCCAGCACTCTAACCAATTAAGCGAATGCTACCTTATTGCTTTCCGCCATTTTCATCGATATCATACATCAAGCTGTTAATAATAATATCATCTTCAATTAATTCCTTTATATTTTTGGCTGCCATCCTTCTATATTGACTGAGAGATTCTACCCGAATTTAATTGCAATATAGATAGTGTTTCGGATAAACATATCCGATGTTCACCTACTGGGACATCTATACACCTTTTCTACAAGTTGTAATGGTCTAACCATCATCATTTTCTTTTAATAGAACCCTGGAAAATATTTTTTTTTATATGCATAACTTTCATGCTAGAAAAGCTTAAGGGGGCGACATCTATCGACTTGTGGAGAGTTTGATTACAGTGAATTATAATCCAATAATTTTTTATTCATAAAACTCGTTGCAACATAAAACCACGAGATGGCAGTGGGAAGAAGGCGTTCCCTCTTATAAATAAACATCACAGGATTGGGCCAGATCGACGAAAACGTTACCAATCAAACGAGCGTTTTACATAAACAATAATTAGTGGTGACAGGACAAAGGAAATATTAATTATTTATGTGAATCGAAAGGGTTCAGATCGACGGACTATAATGTAAACATTTCACTAGAGGACGAATAGGGCGAGAGAGGTCGTGAACTTTAAAGAATACAATGGATAATGCAGAGATGAATAACCATTGAAAATGGAAGTAGGAAGTAAAAATAATACGCAAAATGTTAATTACAAATAAAAACTACAAAGTGATGATTTATCTTGCACGGGGAAAGGTGTGTTTGCATTAGAATTTAGACAGAGAGGCGTGTCATGTAAGGTTAAGCGGAAAAACAACGAATTAGAGAAAATAATTCAGAGAACAATAGCTTCAACAGATGAAAAAGGGAAGAAACAAGAATTATACAGTATGGAAACTTCGGCAAACGTAAGAGGCGATTTAGGCAGGACTAATGTGAAATAGGAGTACAATTTTCTAATTTCAGGAACGTAGATAATTACAAGGGAGTGAAACTAGACTGATTTTAGGTGATAAAAGGTATTAATTGAGTAGATTCGGGACATCAGATATTATGAAAATGTAGATGAGAAATGTATCAATCAATTATAAAATTTAAACTGAAGGAATTCAATAGAAATATTGAGATATATGGACTACTACTTTGAATATAGTTCGATACATTTAGGTAAAATTTTGAGGTTGTCAATGACTAATGTAAACAAGGCGACAAGAATTGTTTATCCAAGCGATCAGATGAACATGAAACTCGGGCAATAAAGAGAAAAACGAACAATTAAAAATATACAGGGAAGATAGGAATATTTAGTTAAGGAAAAGTAATAAAAAATAATGGGTTTTCGATTAACTCTGATTTATATCGGTTTTTTGTAAAAGTAATGGTTATTACCCATAATAATGAGTAAGCTAATGCGATATTGAGTTAGAGTGAAATGGAAAAGGGGGAGTGGCCAGGAAAGAAGTGAACGAACTCATATCTACCAGGTTTGGGGTAGGTAAATCGCAGGAAAAACGCCAATAAATTAATACATAAAATTATTAAAGGTAGTGAAAAATCAATTAAGGATGATATCAATCGACCCGGATGAAAGTATAAGCAGACGACAGGTACATGCAAAAGGTGTAATACAGCTAGACCAGGAAGAAGCAGTGCAACACATTGAAAAATCATTCTGGAAAGGTATATTTATTAACTCAGGCAGGTGAGGTGGGGAAGAAATTATAAAGTGTTTACACCAATATTAGGATCAATTGAAAATTGCGCGAAAAGATTCGTTAATCGAATATTCACATGTTAAATCAGAGAAAAACCATGTTACCATCGGAAAATTCACAAATAAAAAGATATCGCGTATAAAGACAACCAGGGACTAAGGGAAATTCTAAAATTGAACGATGTGAAGAAGGCGCTTCTTTAAATAAAATTCAATAATGACATAGTGGCTATAATTACGAGATACCCGAGTTCATAGGCGACCAAAGAATAAGCGATAGATAATATTTTCAGAAAAAAAAAAAACATGAATCGAAATTTCCAATTCTATAATAAGGAACAGCAGGGCGATCTAGAGGAATGAACTAAATTCGATCCTGGCCGGAGTGAGGAAAAGTGACAGATGCGAAGGCGGACTAGGTTTTATCTAAATATTTACATTGAAGAATTACATTCGAAATTAGTGTTACTTACATATAGGTTTACGAGTTGGTAAAGAACATAATGTAATGTAGGTATGGAATGGAGTTAAAACCTTTTGATTCTAAGCTGTATATATAAGGAAATGTAACGGCAGAATATGGGAGTTAGTCGCGGAATACGTCGAGCGAGGAAATATTAAATTACGTGCTGGCCGATTTTAAGTAATTGTTTTGTTTTTGGACTTAGGAAGTTTCATTTGATTTGTTTCTTACAATTAAATAAAGTTTTAAATAAATTCTTTTAAATAGTTGTTGGATTGATTCAACAATAGTTTGATTTAATTCAATAATAGTTTGATAAATATTGAAGTTTCTAAAATTCATTATAATTAAGTTGATACTAAAAATTACTTCTGTGAATTAATTAAAATTGGTGGTTTTAAGTGAAATTATAATAATCGAAAGTGTTTATAAATAAAGTGTTTGAATTGAAGTTGATTGGAGTTCGTCGCGAAATAAGTTGGAAGAAATAGTTCATTACGGGCGTATCGGTATTTGGGTGATTAAAAAGTGTTTTTCTGGACTTCAAAAAATTTCATCTTAAAATAAATAAAGTGATTTTGTGTTCAAATTAATAATAATTTATTTATTAAAATTTTCTTAAAGGCAGTTCGTCTCGAGTTGATACGTCGTTAATTGCGTGCGGAGTGATTAAAAAGTGTTTTTTCTGGACTTCAAAAATTTCATCTTAAAATAAATAAAATATTTGTGTTTAAATTAATATTAAAATTTTCTTAAAGGCAGTTCGTCTCGAGTTGATACGTCGTTAATTGCGTGCGGAGTGATTAAAAAGTGTTTTTCCTGGACTTCAAAAATTTCGTCTTCTAATAAATAAAGTGTTAAAATAAATTCTCTTGTTGATCTAATACAATAATAGTTTCATAAATAGTGAAATTTCCTAAAAATTAATAATACTTAAATTACGTTGAAGATTCTAAAAGTTGTAATTAAAGTTGATAACAATATATTTGATTTAATTTTCTCAAAATTGTTAGCGCAATGTGATAAAAATAATAATTTAATAAATGTTGAAAATTTCTAAAATTAATAAAGTTATTTGTTTAAAGATTTTTAAAATTAGCTTCTGTGAATTAATTAAAATTGTTTAAATGAAATGTGATTTAATTCATATTTTGTGTTGAACTGAATTTATTACGAGTTTAAGAAAAATTAAATATAATTGCGTTTAAAATAATTTAGTGAAAGTTTAAAAAACAGCTGAGTCTTAGTTTCATATAATTCATTTTTAATACCTAGCGTGGGATTAATTTCGTCAAAGAAAAATAATAAAGTTCTAAAATATTACCAAGCGTTCGGTTTACAGATTTAAAAACAACAAAAATTAAATATTGTTTAATAATATCCGGATTGAGAGATCATTAAATTTGAAGAAATAGTACAAATCGGTAGATCACGAATTGAAATTAGGAAACACTAGATTGTATTAAGTAAATATTTCTAACTTAGATTAAACATTCCAGGCAGGGAAGTTCAATATTTTCTGAATCTTCATATTGGCGTGTATAACCCGTCTGGAAAAATTATGAATTTGTCGGAATTCAGGTGAGTCAATTTAATATACAAGTTTTCAGATTACCCGGGGAAGGCGAGGATGGAGATATGAATTATATTTCTAATGACTTATAAGTACATGTGTGTATGGATATATATATATATATATATGAAATGTATAATGTATCTATCAAATCTATATGGCCGTTATTTATTTTATCTTTATTTATATACAATGTTTAATATGTATATATATAAAACCAATTATTATATTTATGTATATTTCCTATAAAAACAATTTATTTTATTAATATATATATTTTCCTAACATATAAATTCAAAACTAACGTTACTAAAATTACCAACAACCCAAACGATTTTTATTAATTCAAAGATCGTTATCATTCTAAAACAAACCAATGAATCCTAATTGTTATGCTTCCTGACGGGGGTCTCTGACACTTAATAACTGTCGCATATCTCAATGACACACATCCTCGACTGTTATTAAAACTAGGTCAACATTCCAAACCACACCCTCTTTTATCGAAGTATGTAGATACGTATAAGTATATATATATTCGAATTTCAGTACATCTTACGAAGAATAAGTACCTTAACAAACGTCGACATTTAATTGAAAAATAACTATCATCTTTTGCGATGAACTATCATCTTTTGCGATGAACTATCATCTTTTGCGATGAACTATCATCTTTTAGAAATCACGTATTTGTAGTTTGCGTACATAAATATTTTTATAGCGCCATTTTCATAGAAAGATTCAATTCAAAGGCGCTCCACACCCGTTCGAACATATTGATGAATTCAACAGAACAAACAAAAACCCACATTACTAGAAATGTCAAAATAAGCATAATCATTCGTCGACAATACGTTCCCAAGTTATGTTATAAAATTAATTTTATCTTCGACTTAGGTTTTCAAGGTTCAGGCCTTGCGAATTTTGGGCTTTTTGGAGTCCTACCTTTTCTCCAAACAAAAATCAATCTACAGTTAAATTCAAACTACATGAGATAGCAGGGTCTCATTAAATCAACCTGTCAACCAAACCAAAAGTAATCTATTATATATATTGTATTATCACTTTCATGTATTTTGATATGTAATATGTCTGAATATCTGGCACAGATTCACGACCTGTGTTGGAGATGTCAGATCCACAATTTTCTGGGAAAACTGGAGTATTGTGGATTATAAAAACTCGTATTGTTTACATATATTTATAATTTGTACCTATCGATTGGGCAGAGATAATTGCTGATTTAAGCGTGGTTATCTCTGAACTCTTGATGCGGGGGACGGCCTTTCAACCCGGACTTTGCAAAAATTCGCAAGTATATAATGTTGTTTGACGAGGGGACGGAACCGGTTTGATCTCCTTTAAATGTAACTGTCTGGAGGACGGGAATTCGGAGGGTCTCGGACCCATGGATAAGGAAGGTGCTCTTTCCGTCGCGGTACAGGGGATGACCAATAGCGCACGAACTAAAAGAAGAGGTTACGTATACCGATTTGGTCAGGCTGTGCGTCTGTGAAGAGAGAGTTACTAACCGGAAACGTGGTCATCTGAGTACTTTAGGGGTTGGTCTGGAGCCGAATTGCAGCAAAACAAACCGTATTCGATCTCTCGTCAAAACAAAAGCTGTGAAAACTAAAACCTAATCATGTAATTTTCCCAAATTTAGGAGAGGATGGAGATGGCGCCAAAACAAGTAAAACTGTACCCTTTAACCATGAAATTTATTGAAACTAACTCATGTAGAATAACACTTAGTACGATGAGGAAAGGCGATAATACTGTGATCATTACATTTATGTATACCAAATTTAAAATTGAAACTACGTCGTATTATATAGATCAGGAATAGTGCAATTAGTATAGCCCAGAAGCTAAGTCTTCCCATTAAAACTCACGATAGAAGAAAAATAGAAAATTTAGGGGTAAAGTTAGGAAAATGCTAGTCTTCCTATAGGAAATTAACGTAGATTGCATAGTAGGATAATAATAGAGAGTTCAGAACATTAAAGTCTAAGATAGGAGTAATGTTAGGAATATGAATTCTGTCAATGGTATGCGAGAGTCTGCCTACGCTACAAAGAATAGGGGTTACCACAAATAAGGCCTTGTTTTTCCAATAGTCTGAAACAAAAAACAACACAACGTAGACTCGCGAAAAGCTTGGCAAAATTGACCACATTGGAGTGCAAAATTTTCCGCAAAAATCATGAAAATCGGAAACACTCGAATGTTAGCATAGGGCTAGACGTTACACGCTGGCCAAGGAGGAGAAAAACCTCAAATTGAAAGGAAAACTACAAAGAGTTTTCCAATCACATTAGTTAGGAAAATTTAAGGCAGCAGTAGAGGAGTCATCTTAAATCGGTGGCGCGAACGGAAGTCTATTGCTAAATTAAACCATAAACGAAGGAAGGGCGGGCCATCACATCTTTAAAGGTCAGGCAGGGGGGGGGGGACCATCTCAAAGTCTAGGATTAATATTCATTTTTTATCGAAATAACTTATAAGGTTATAAGCCTCATCGTAATATTTCAAAAATAATTGAAGATAATATTAACAATTCTCAAGTGAAATATGAAACAGAAAGGTCACAGAAATTACAATAGTAGTAAGATAGAAAATAATAAGAGGGCATCAGTGGTCGAGGAGTAAGGCTCTCGACTACTAATCCGGAGGTAGCAGGTTCAAATTTCGTCGTAAGCAAGGAAATTTTATTCAATTAATTTGAGTTGTTTCACAATTAATTAATTAAAAATAACATATAGTACATGCTGCACGTTCCAGAGTGGAAGATACTCTCATTGTCGCCCTGGTGAAAGACCACCATTCAGAATTGAAACGTTACTTACGAAATGGCTTTAGCCGTGTTTGGTGACCAGATCAATAGCCAGGTACTTCCCGGCATTCCTCTCCCCATCTCCTTCCCTCTCCACAACATTCATCCTCACAACATATCCCAATTAGGGATGCCATAGTCTCACTGACTTCAGACGGTTGGGAGCAGTTGTGACTCTCTGCGGTATTCACATAACAAAACAACAACAAAAGTTGTGGTCACATCTGAGACTCAAACCCAGGACCTCTTTAAAAATATATTATAATGATGTTTAGAAGCTTCTTTTCATTATTTTTTATTAGTGGATTAGCTAATGGATTGCTTACCATATTGTGTATGTATGGTGTGTATATGAGTGTTATCAAGTGTGTGTGCACTTGCAACTTGCTTCAATAAGTTATTCCAATAAAAATCGAATCCAATATTTAATATATTGAGATTTATGTTGCCGTCTTAAGCAAAACCATAGCATCTTCCTTGAGACTCCTAAGGAAGATGCTGTGTTTTTACTTACCACGGCAGTATAGTTCCTATAGAAATTCAGTAAACATAACTAGTGTGGAAAATGGGGCGAAAGTTAGAACTCAATATAAGTATCGAACTCAGTCTGACCGACTGCTGGACTAGCGTCCTACC
Source organism: Halesus radiatus (assembly GCA_022606495.2). Lineage (NCBI taxonomy): Eukaryota > Metazoa > Arthropoda > Insecta > Trichoptera > Limnephilidae > Halesus > Halesus radiatus. The sequence goes on along the minus strand of JAHDVE020012252.1, from coordinate 32,500 downwards.
CATCGGACTATCGACCATCTTCAGGATTTATTATTTTCTTAAACTAGAAAGTGATATGAGTTGTTAATTCATACATGGAAAAGGTAAGACCGATATTAACATAATAAACAAGATTAAGAAAATCAGGCTTTGACGGTTTCAACTTGCAGAGTGGATGGAGGGAAAAAGGTTTGTCAGAAGAAAATATGATAGGCCAGTAAATGAATGAACAAGTCGGGGATGTCCGAGGAAAACGCGACACGATCAATTAAATTCTTGAGTGTGGTTATTACAAGAGTCGGTTTAATAGAATAGTACGTATGAAACGATGTTTGCATGTGAATGAAACAAGTAGTGTATGGCGATTCATCCTCTCTATCTAACCTGATTAATAGCGTAATGATTATTCAATTTTTTCCTGAACCTTTTCCTTCTTAGAGTAAATGGTTTGCGTATAAATAAATTTAATTTATCACCTTTATTGTTTACGTCTATTGCTGTGATGCTCTATGTCTATATAAAGCTTGATTTACACGGGTTGATATTTAATTTATTTTGAAAGGCACAACAAATTAAGTTTTGTGGTTGGAAGTTTAAAACTAACATTTTCGGTGAATGCGAAGAAATTGAAGGGCGTAGAAATGATTTACAACTTTCCGAAGATCAATTTGAAAAACTTTTATTAAATTTGCGAAATGCCATTTTTTTGGTTGGCCAGCTGTTACGTGAGTTAAATTCGTATTCAATGCCAGTATTATTGAAATAACTAAAATTATAAAAATGCTATTTATAATAACAGTTTTCGTTGGAAAATATGTATCCCTAAAACGTAAATGTTAAACATAATGATCTATTTGTAATGTTGTTTTTTAATCGCATACAAAATGTATATATACTTTTCTTTTACTTAGATTTAAAAAAAACTGCATGATTATTCATATCTAATTATTACATTTCGAGATTTATGTCCTGCAAACATAATTTTTTGTGTCATTATTGTGGAAATGTTGATTTTAGTATTTGACAAAAGGGGAAATGATTAAGGTATTTTACCCGCATCTTCAAGTAAGGTATGAGTAAGTTTTGTAGCGAAACAAATACTGTAAAGGAACAAATACCGTAAGACCGGTCTGGTCGAAAATAAATAAGTGGAAAAAAGTTACAAAGGTTTTTTAAATAAAAAAAAATAATTTTACTGTAAAAGAATTTAGACTTTACTTTAAAAAGCTCTAGGCTTAATTTAGATTATTATTTGAAAACATAAAAATTAAATATTTATTCCATTTTCTAGAAGCAAATACCGAAGAAATATGACAATACTTCCAGCTCCTGACATTTACCATACATTGAAATGCCAACATGCTACACCAGCGCTCTTAGCGGCGCGAGAATTGGGTTTTCCATATATTTTAATTTTAATTTTTTTTTGTGAAATATATTCTTAATAAATTATGGAAATGGAAAAAAAATATTAGGTGACCTACATATGATTTTACCGATTTTTTATTCATATATATATATATTTAAAAGATGCTATTAGGATTGTATTAACAGTTAAAGCTTCGTGACTTAATTCTTCAGAAAGGGAATAAAATATTTATTATAATAGCAATATAGTCTAGAAGCTCTATAGCCTGGGCCGCTAGAGGCGCTAGTATACCATGTTGCTAGTATTTTGACAAAGCTACGCATGTAATCAAATATCATAGACGTCAAAGTAAAATCATATATTGTTTAAATAATTTTTATTTCTTGAATTTTCGGTTTCTATAATTTATTAAGAACATATTTCGTAGAAAATCTATTAAAATGTATGAAAAACCAATTTGTACAACTCGAACCGCTAGAGGATGCTAGTATAGCATGTTACCATTAAATGTTAGGACCGGGAGGTATACCCTGTCATAGTATTTGCTAGGAGTGCCTTCCATGTAGATTTGAATGGAAGCCACCTTTTGACTATTAGATCAAGACAGCCAATCAACATTGTGTACTCTGTCTCTTTTTCACTACCTGACATCGGATATCGCCATCCCATTTAAAGCAAATGACAGTTGAAAGTAGTGATTACCAAAATACAGAACCAACCCGCCAAGTTAATCAATATATACTAGTGTTTCATTCAATAATTACTGTTTTTATTATATTTTCACCTGTAAACAACCAACTTTTATTAGTATGAGAGAGGCTTGTAACGGCTAAATCCCTCAAATAGATGGCGTCGAGACAAATTATGTCTACATTTTATTGGTGAAAATTGCTTTGACTTGTCAAATATTTAATTGGTTTGCGATAAGCCGACGTAGCTCAACGGTAGAGCATCTGACCAGACATCAGAAGGGTGCAGGTTCGAGTCCTCTCGGCGACATTTATCTTTGCTCGGAAAGGTTTTTTTCAATTTGGATGAGTGTTTCAGGCTAATAATTATTGTTTATAAAAATAATTGTTACCCTTTGCGTTATGCACAAAAATCTTGTCTTAAGTTTTTAAGAACTTTAGTTTATCAATTAATAAATATGTTTCTATTTAAAAACGTTATGTTTATCGTATTGCGTAATAACATTATCATTATTTTGAATTAATAAATAATAACTCTCCGACATCCCACTCGCCCTTAAAGAAATATGTTATGAGCGCAACTGGGTACCTACCTAAAGTACGCTTAATACTTTTCTACTTCTGGTGAAATTGATCAAGCATTTATTGTCGCATTTACATAAAGAATATTTTTACAGAAAAAACATTAAGTATTAAGATTTTCCTGTATGTTTTTTTTTACTTCAAGTGTAGTGATTTCATTATAAACCGCCTTGCTGAATATTTTGAAATAGTACGTACCTTCCCATATTCCCGCGCAATTTAAAATAAAACAAACGCTTGCTCTATGAGAACGGCATTTAATCCAGAAGCTCTGACAGTTCTGTGATTCCGAATGCAACTTCAGCAGAAACTTGTGTATTATAATTCCGTATGTTTTCCCAAATAAATGATGATATTTATTTATACCCTAAATGGACTTTTACATACATAAATATTAAAAAAATGACGTAAGTACATAATAAATTAGTTACTATGCTACAATGTAAGACTGCATGAATATTTGCTTTTCAAAGGCAGCAATGTTACTTAAATTAAATATATCAATGGAGCAAGTATCATTCGACGATTTACGTGGTCGAGTGGTTACGATCCTTTGCTACGAATCTAGAGGTGGCCGGTTAAAATACCGACGTGCAGAAGTAAATTCTATCTGATTAAATTGTGTTATTTCACAATTTATTAATTAAAAATAAAATGTAGTATATTTGCGGCGCGTTCCAGATTGGTAGATACTGTCAGTATCGCCCTGGTAAAAGACCACTATTCAGAATCGAAACGTTGCTTGAAATGGCTCTAGGCGTATTTGGTGACCAGATCAATAGCCAGGTACTTCCCCACCTTCCTCTCCCCCATCACTTTCCCCTCCTCAATACCTTCAGCCTCACAACATACCCCAATTGGGAATGCCATAGTCTCACTGGCTCCAAACGGTTGGGAGCAGTTGGGACTCTCGTGTGGTATCACATAAAAATTAAAAATAACAAATAATTCCCCTCACGATGTTATCTCTGTGAACAAGAATTATATATAAAATTAGTTCGAGAAGCAACTACACGAAATGGAGCATAGAGTCTCGTGTTTATTTGTATTTATTTGGTACGCGATAATTAATCATACTCACCAGATCAGGGCTATCTAACTATCCATTAAAGACTTTAAAAAATAATAAAACATTACAAATTTTTCGTCGCTGTGACAATTCGGCTAATTTAAGTAATTGCATTAAATGAAGAGAGACGCCCTAATGTAGGTACCTCATGAAGAAATTAAACCGAAAACCGTCGCGTTCTGCCTTAAGTCAATGTTTGTCTTCTCGCGTCGAAAGGTTTCCTTGTATTTACAGTTTTCCCCACTGAATTTAAGTACGTAATATCTTAAAATTATATAAGAATATTCGCGTACTTTGGAAAGTGCTTAATTTGGCAGAAGCTCAAAAATCTTTTCATTCAACGGGATTCTACTTTAGAGAAATCGAATAAAAATAAATTACATCACCCCCGACTCGGATACTTTCGGTAAAAAAAATAATTAAGTTTCCGGGACTTGGACTTGTTTTGATATTTTAAGAGAAAATTTCTTTCTTGTTTTTCTGCAGCTCAGATTTTCGCACCTTTGTTTAATAAGCTAATGTTTGCTGGTTTTTTTATGAAATATTTTTCCGCACTTTGTCAAAAGAAAAATACGAATTTTATAAATTTTAGGCACGAATATACTGTTCATAGAAAATTCATAAAGATGAAAAAACTGATTATGTACTTATCCCACGTACGAACAAGGCGTGATTTTTCAATGAATTCGGTTGTATAAATGTCAACTAGTACGTAGGTACATGCACCATTTTACCTCGTAAGTTCTTTAGTGTCTACCAAATGTGATTGAATTTACAATAAAATCTTATTTCTCAACCATTATTTTCATTTGGGAATGTTTCTTTCATGAAACAGCAAATAGCATTATTATTTTTTTCGTAAAAGGTTATTAATAAAGAATAATATTTTCATCATTGAAGAAGATAATATTAACACATCCCAAAATGAACCACGAAACCGAAAAAACAACAGAAATTATGGTTCATTTTGGGATGTGTTAATATTATCTTCTTCAATGATTAAAATATTACAATGAGGTTACAAACTTCAATAAGTTTTAAAAAAATAAATTGAATATTTTTTCCAGACTTGTAAAATAAGTCAATAGATGTCTCATATAAATAAAAATCGGGTAGGTATATCCGAGACTCTATCCAGATTACAATTGAGTTCTGGATGAAACGTTGAAATCATCATAAGGATAGCAGCCAATAATATGGGATTTATAAAAATGGCGGATAATATTAACAAATCTTGAACATGAAGTATGATATCGGTGTAAATGGCATAAATTGAACTGGTCTCATTAGCTAAGTTGGTTAAGCGGTTACCCCGGATAGGTAGAGGTCCTGGGTTCGAGTCCCAGATGCGACTGAAATCTTTTTAATTTCTGTTGTTTTTTACGGTTTCATGGTTCATTTTGGGAGGTGTTAATATTATCTTCTTCAATGATTAAAATATTACAATGATGTTACAAACTCCAATAAGTTATAAAAAATAAATTGAATAATATTTTTGCATAAAGGTGATTTCTAAAGTACAATACAAACTTACTCTGCACCACAGTCGATAAATTAAAAATATCTTTAAAAAATTGACGACTTTACAACAAACCACAATCTACACTAATATATCTTTTATCTACCCATTTCCAAAATACAAATAGGAAAATAAATGCACTTAAGAATTCTAAGTCACCAAAGTAGCGGTCTATGCATATAGTAATATACAATCGTATGTTTCAGTCGCAAGTTCATGGGTTCGATTACCTCGAAACGTAAAAATGTTCACTTACGAGTATACAATTATTCCATGATAAAACTTTTTTCGAAACTTACTTTTTATTTAAATCGATTTTCAAAATGAAAATCCTTATTCGTTGGTTTTGTCGAACATTTACAGTGGAGTAATAATAGTCATATCAAACGAAATATTATTATTGACCTAAAATCTATTTTAATTGGCGTTGTAATGATATTGACTGTGGTTTGAAGGACCTTTCAATTCTTTAATGAAGCCTGGATAAACATAACCATTTTCACTATAATCAGTTTCATGGCAGAATAACATGTGGTTAGTACGCTATATATGGTCGATCAAATAACAGAACGACCATAAAATATGTATGAAATGATGACGAGAGCCATAACTAAATATGTTCAAACCGCACGGGACCTGCATTTCCGCATTTATTTCTTCGAATTAACCCCGCACTGGAAATAACTATTAAATCCAATACAACAGAGTGCATTCCACATCCCATCCTCATCCCCCGCTGCCCGGACCCGCTCAGCCGGACCAATGCCCGCTGACCTGTGCATTTGTGCATTATGATATGACGAACGTTTTTGCCAGATACAATGCCCATTGGGATCTGTGTCCTTTTGTGGAAACGTAGAAAATGCAATTATTTGTTTAGTTGACCTGATTTGTTATTGTTTGTTAACTGCTACCGCAGCGCCGCAAATTTGTTAAAGGCTTGTCGGTTTGTGCAACATTGATCGAATGGGTACATTGGAAAACAATTGTGGTTGCTTCTTTGTGGATTTATTTTTGTCATTCTACTAGATTTATCCAGTTTGAAACAATATCAGAAAATTATTATAATATCTCTTGTCCTTTTTTCGGGTTTTCTGGCAGTTTAATTTCTTTTTTTTTAATTATTATTACAACTATTCTACTTAAACGATTTAATTTGAATGGAATACCAACAACTTGGTTCTTTCGACAACAAAGTTTCATGTGTTATATTTACTGCTTTTGATATAGACTTTTTAAAAGAAAACAAAGATTCCCTGGTGACGGATAGCCTATTATGATATTTCTCCCTACCCATGTTCAGAAAAAGCAGAAATTGTTGCTGCAAAAGTAAGGGACTTGCCTGCAGACACAGAAATCACGACGAGACCTCTGGATAGGAACCCAATTCATTGATTTGAAAAAAGGCATATAGCTTTTTTAATTTTTTGGCAATTTTCGAACCCGTAACCTCCGAGCCTGAGGTCATAGTAGCACGGCGCCACGTAAATGTCAAATATAAAAATATATGCATAAAAGAACCGATATCAAGAAATACTTAAGAGGAACGGCTGCGCTGCCTGTTTCATACCTAAATTTTGGATTTGAGGACAAAATACCCATACAAACTGAATGACATTTTTTTTTAATTAAAGGTTTAGTAAATGTCTAGTACGGATGAGAAGTATTTTATTTATTTTTGTTTTAAATTGTGAAGTATATGCTATGAAAAAAATACAATTTTCTTAATTTTTGAGGCACTTATGAAATTATTTGCGGGTTTACTGTATTTTTTTAAATTGTCGTATTTGCTATGTAAATATTAATACGTAAATAAAAATACAAAATATTTTTAAAAAAAACCTTTTTTCGAGTCGATATTTTAATTTATGTGCGGCAAAATTTGTGTTCCATCGTAAATTGGTCGTTTTCAATTTAATTTAAAGTCCACCATAATGCTTATTTTAATTTTTTTTTTTTTTCATTTAAATTTCAATATATTTTCAAAGTAGATGAGGTAAAACTTTTTTTAACATCGCCATTAGCCCCAAATAATTATTAAAAGGGTGAAATATATCCCACACTGATAGAAGTAATAAATGACCAACAACATGGCTTCGTCAAAGGTAGATCAACTACAACAAATTTATTACTTTTTCAAAACTATATATTGGAGGCATTTGCAAAAAATAAACAAGTTGACTGTATATACACTGATTTCTCGAAGGCTTATGATAAAGTATCTCACAAAGTACTGATCCGAAAACTTCATGCCCTGGGAATTGGAGGAAATATTTTAAAGTGGTTAAGTAGTTACTTATCAGATAGAACCTCGTTTGTTAAAATAAAATCTTTTATATCCAAATCGTTTTCCGCTACTAATGGCGTACCGCAAGGTAGTCACCTTGGTCCGGTTTTATTTCTTGTCTTTGAATTATATAGAGAAATAACTGATTCAAACCACTGTCAAATTCTTCAGTTTAATATTGACATGCTAAATAACTGGTGCTCACAAAACAATTTATATCTATATATTGAAAAATGTAAAACTCTAACCTTTTCCAGAAATAAAACGTCTCTCTTTTTTTACTATTCGATAAATCAAATAAATCTACAAAGAGTTACAGAAATGAGAGATCTCGGCATTATAATGGATGAGAAACTAAATTTCACTGCTCTCATTCAACAAATTATAAATAAAGGGATGAAAACTTTAGGATTTATATTAAGAACAATAAAAAAATTTCAATCGTTACAAGTAATAAAATTATTGTACATATCCCTAGTTAGAAGTTTAATTGAACATAATTCCATAGTGTGGTCGCCTTTCTACAAAATACATATTCACAATGTAGAAAGAATTCAAAGACAATTTTTGCGTTTCATAAATTTCAAAGTAAACATACCTTTAGACCACATAAATTACCCATCGTTAATGAATATTTTAAATATTCCAACATTAGAAAACAGACGGAAAATTAACGACCTAACCCTTTTACTAAAATTGTTAAACTGTAAATTAAATTGTTCTGAACTCCTGCATTTAATAAACGTGTACATACCCAATCGAACTACAAGACAGACATTAACTTTCTACATATCTTTATCCCGTTCTAACTATAGTTTGAATTCACCAATTCAACGCTTACACAGTCTTGGTAACAGATGCTTAAATGATATGGATGTATTTGACAATAATCTAAATTTGGCAAATTTCAAAAGAAGGATGAGTGATTTGTTTCTGCCTGGTTTATAAATTATTGTTAACTACAACTTTTTACATTATTTACTTATTTGTTATCAATGTCAGTATTGACTTGGTGGATATTGCACTAGTTATTTTTTCTGTTACTGTGTTTTTTTAATTTTTGGTGCAGTTACTGTAATGTGTTTTGCACCTGTCTGACTATTATAAGTAACTAAATATGTAAAAGCCCATATAGGGCGTATATAATATAATAAAGAAAATAAAAATAAAGTGCCTCTAAAATCGCGAAAAATCAATTCCTTTAATGGCCTACATTTCATAATGTAAAACAAAAATAAATAAATTACTTCTCATCCGTACTAGATATTTACTATATTTTTTGATGAAAAAAAAAGATCATTAGGTTTAGGTGAGTATTTTGGCCTCAAGTCCAAAATTAAGTTTTGGGTGAAACAGGCCGCGCAGTCGTTCCTCTTAACTTTTTTTAATATTAATGAAGCATGTAGAACGAACGAAGAATTAGTTAACTGAAATGAAAACATATTTTCATAAAAACTTCAGTGTCTACTGAGAAGGAACAATTTTTTTGTTGAAAAATTGCGTAAATCTGATTACAGTTACCCACCTCCAAGTACCAAAAATATAAGTACAACCCCCACATGAATATAAACAAATATATCTTTTTTAATATCATCTAGTCCGAGAGAAAGTCACATCGTATTCGTGGCAATGTTTCACAGTGAGAAAAAGGAAAGGAAAAAGTTTACTTAAAGGAGACTTACCAGAAGGCGGTAATATCTAACAATATCGTGGAAAATACAAAAGAAAAATGATGTAGTAGTGACAAAGTGGAAACACCCAAAAGCATAGTATTTTTTTTAAGTGAACATACATTATTATCTGCTGGTAAATAAAATCGGTAGATTTCCTCCCCATTCCTTACCGTTATACAAGTTTTTTTTTTAAATACCAAAAACAAACTATTTTGAAAACCAGAATATTAAAAAAAAAGTTCCAAAACCTCATTCTACTCCAAACTAGAAGTGAAACGGAGAAATTTGTATGATGTAATTTCGTATTTTTCCCTGAAGATGTTACACTATTTTCAGTTAAAGTAACAATACCAGTTGGCAATAATTTTTGCATGTTTTATAAAAATGTGGGTCAACCAAAATGTATCATTTATGATAACATTATTATTATTCACAAAGATAACGTAAACAACGATTATTATTTTCTTTCATTTCACGGTGTGCATTCGTTTGTTTTGAGAACGCTTCCATCTCAGTAAACACAGTTGGAACCCGCGCATTCACAGATGTATTCCGGGAAGTAAATAAATTTTCCAGTAGTCATAATATAGGTAGGAGTATTTCTTGGTAGAATAGTAACAGCTGTACAATTTTATGCAGCTTTGAGAAGTTTCGCGAGAGATTGTGAACATCTATAAAAATGTACTATTGTATGAAGCTACATTTATTTTCCACGCCTACCAGTTTCGGAACAACCGTTCAATCGTCAGGGCAAAGTACATACTAAACAATATTACAAAATTATGGCACAACAAACATAATAAGTGTGACAGTGGGGGTTGGGGCGTGACTAGCGATTAGTAAAGAGTGGGGGAAGAGATAGAGATTGAGGTAAGGGTGAAAGGAAACATATTTAAAATGGGGCTGTAAGACAGGTTTTCTTGATTGTTAATAATGGGATTTCTTAATTTCCAAGGCTTTTTTAAATTATCTAAGCGTTTACCTTTACTATTAATGTTAAGAATATTGATCCTCGTATTTTTATCAAAACTATAATTGTTTGAAATAATATGATTAGCTAATTCGCAAAAATTATTATTTTTAAGACATCTTACGTGTTCTTTGATTCTAATGTTTGATCTATAAAAATGTTTGATAATGCTGAGTTCTTCCATAAACCGAATGCGACATTTTATATTATGTTTCACAAAAGCTCGCAACTCCGAAGTTGTATTAGGCGAATTTTAAATGTGTGTTGGCAAATGTTTAAAAAGCCTTCACCTGTGTATTTTCTGGAAGACAATATTTACTATTGTGTGTGGAAAGAGTCATATTATTTCGATGTAGGTGATCCCAAATACGCTTTTCTTGTTCTTTTTAAAAAACTATTTAACGTTATGCTACACAATGATCCTAAATTTAAGGAGCCAGTGGAACTATGGTATCTCCATTTTATGAAGTAAGTGTAGAGGGAAAGGGAAGGAGGATAAGGGGTGGTCGGGAAGCACCCAACTGCCCGGAACCAGTGGGAATATGGCATCCTCATTTCGAGAAATATAATACTGAAAAAAGTGGAGAGAGGAAAGAGTAGAGGGAGAGGGTGGTTGTGAGATACCTGATAGTTCAGATCTGATCAATAAACATCGTTTAAATTATGGATAAGGGGTCTTTCATCAAAGCAATCCTCAGAAAATCTTCCATTCTGGAATCATATGGAAATGCGTCTGAATGAACGTATCATATTTTTCATTCACTATAAATTTCTAAATCTGCATACAGTAGTTCCTCGATTTGTCAGGATAGATAGTGAAAACATTCCGGTTAAACAAGCTTCCCGGTTAACCAAAAAACATTAATGGCCACAACTCAAATGGCCCCAAATATCACTTTGCAGGTTGCTAACTCAAGCGAATTATGTATCTGAAAATATCCGTAAATTCTATATATAGTACGGGTAGTTAGGAAAATTCGTAAGGTTTCATAAGGCAAAATCCTAAAGCTCTAATCAATAAATGCTATGAAATACATTCCAAAATGTCTGAAAATAGGTGCGGTTTGAAAATTAATGAATGCAATTTTGAACTTTATTTAAAATTCCAGTACGTACTTAATACAGAATTTAAAAGATTAGTGTATTTTGAAACCGTATACATCTTTATAGTTACCCGTACAGAGTTTATAGATAAATCATTCATAATGTTTCTTGAGTTAGCAACCAGCAAAGTGTGTATTTTTGGTGTCGCCCATTAACAATATTCCATAATAAAGGTAGGTATTCGTATACATTTTTAAAACCTCCAAGACAAACTTATCACGCAATATGCTAATGCTCGTATGTCTTCATTTTGTTAGTGACCAGATCTGAATAGGCAGATGCTTTCCAACCTTCCTCTTCTCAACCCTTACTTCTTTAATATATAATCGCACAATATGCCCCAATTATGGATACCATAGTTTCACTGGCTCCGGGCAGTTGGCGACTCTTGTGCTTTTTTTACATTAAACAAAACTTATAACTTTAGCCTGGGCGTATTGTACAGAGCCCGCAGATACTTAATAGTACACAACTGCTGACCCTGTACAAATCGCAAGTTCGCCCCATTGTAGAATTTGGCAGCCACCTCTGGTCGGGAGCCCTAACAATGTCATCAAAACATGTTATTCCCCCCAGGCTCCAAAAACTTCCCGATTGCACCATCAGATTTAAAATTACGTTAAATCTTCCGAAGAAACGAGAAAATCATCCATAGGTGCCTACACTTTTCACTTCAGTTACGTAAAATCTAGCGTGGGGGGAAACACTCATTGAACTTAAATGCATCAGATTAACCCATACGGCACAAAAAGCATCTCCAACGATGTATATAGGTTCTGAGGGAAATAATTTCCCTCATGGCCTATATCATCTTTGGGGATGCTCTGTGGAGGGTCTTTTAGAGGATAGGAAAGAGTAAACTCGGGTCTTGAAGATACCCATGTTGTAGAAGGGAGGAAATACAGAGGCCAGCAGATCATTCCACAGCCGAGCTGTTGAACATAAGAACAAGTCGCAGAAGTGACCCGTTCTCATGTGATAAATGTCAACCGTGTGCAAATGTTGGGCACGCGTTTGGCGTGTTTCCCGACTATGCACCGTTGTTGAAGGGATCAATGAAGCTAGTTCCTCAGAGCATATTTCATTGAAATAAGGGTAAAACAAGGACAGCATTCCCACCTGACGCCTGTACTCCAAATATTGCAACCCATTTGTTAAGATAGGCGAATCTATCAAACGGACCGCCCGTTTCTGCACAGAGTCAAGGTTTTTTTTTCAGATATTTTCGGGTTCCCGACCAGAAGTGGCTACCTAATTCTACAGTGGGGCGCACTTGCGATTTGTACAGGGTCAGCAGTTGTGTAATATTAAAGTATCTGCGGGCTCTGTACAATACGCCCAACTTCTGAGAGTCTAACTTTACTCTGGCTTTGATGGAGCCCCCATACCTGGGCTGGTCACTTAAGGTTACACCAAGCATATCAATGAAGGGTTTGTAGGGAAGATTGCTTTCATTAAAAGAGACTAGGTTGTCATTTCGATCCCTTTTACAGGTAATCTGACATGATTGGGTATTTGAAACATTAAATTCGACGAGGTTATTCTTACCCCAAGAGGAGACCCTCTCGAGGTAACCGTCAATTCTCTCGAGCCGTCGGAGTTTGTGCCCTTCGGAGGCTTGTCAAACAAAAAGCTATCATGGACTGTAATTTCATCCACGTAACAATGGATTGGTGCACATGTCAAGAGGTCTTTGGTGTGCAACAAAAACAATGTCGGCGACAGAACCGATCCCAGTGGGACGCCAGCATTTATTGAATGTGAGGAAGAGATGAAACCGTCAGCAACCGTCTGAATCAAACTAAACTAACTATTAGTTCTACAACAATGAGGAAATATTATGATTTATATCTGGATATCGACAAAAACAGATTCTGTATCAGATGATGTATATACATAATTTAAAAAAAATCTTTTTTGAAAGTTTCGTTTCTTAAATAACCAAAATATCACTACACATGTTTTGACGTCATCGGAATCGATGTCACTAATTACAATTAGTTAGAGATTGAGTTATGAAACTGATTCGGATACATATGACGCAACGCACTCCTCCGCCGTTTCACAAAAATCGGTCTTATATTGACAAATTGATATTTTAAAGCTCCATAGCACCCGACGTAAATGGCACTATGAGCTGAAAAAACTTTGCGTTTACTTACAAATTTTAGACAGAAAGCTGTTCGAATGTGCCCAAACTTTACGAACTACGAACGTACAAAAATATTATTGTTATTAATTTTGACTTCTTTTTTAAAGAAAGACGGACATTCCTGGGTTATGAATGACCTAACAATATTTTAAAAACTCCTATTGCCATCATTATAAGGGGAAAATGTTGCTTGTGCAATGATGGGGGGCTGATCTAGAGACGAACACTACTAACATAATTATAGATTTTCCTTGTGGTGGACTTCGAGTGCAAATCTTAATATTTTATACACCAAAATTATCCTTTCAAAGACCAACAGCTAAACATCTCATCTAGTCTATTCTCCATCAATGGTTAAGTTTAAATATAAAAATTGAGCAACAAACGAATCGGAATAATTGAAAACAATTCGGGAGCTATCGAATGGCATCGATGCTTTCCGAAGAGTCAATAATCCATTGTCACGAAATAAAATACTGCCTTCGAGGGGGGACAATCTTAAATACACCCTTCTCAATCACCTCCCACTTCCCTGTGAAGTATAATATAGCCCTTGGCAGGTTTGGATATTTGCCGCCCCCAGGGCAAGGATATATATATTTTTTTTTTTTTGGCTGAATGGGGGTGAAAAATACGTAATCATATTTAACTAACAAGTGATTTTTTACAATCAAGGTAATATTTAGTTACTGTTTTTGTGTTTTGTGGATGTTTTTGGCGCAATGAAAATATGTTCACAAGTTCATCGGACATAGGGTGGTTCACATTATTAACCCAGCGAAAAACATATCGTTTTCATCATGTTGGGGGAGCATATTACGTTTTAACCCTGAAATGGTAATAGGTACACGCTTATGACGGACGGCCTTTATCATTTTTCGATATTTAGTAAAGATGATTAAAAACATAAATTTTAAGTGAGCGTAAGGCGACTTTGAAAATTTTCGTCTGGCATATGTGTGTATACTTGTTAAGTATTTTACCCGCGCATAGCAGCCAAGGGCTTAGAAAAATGATGTAGTATATTTAAAAAAAATCGTTAATTAATATGGGAGAACAATTATTACTGTAATTATAATTTACGACTTTTAAAAACATTTACCGTACAAATAACTCGTGTTGGTAGGTATCTATTTTGTACACAAAAACCATAGAAAAAAGAACACATAATAGAAGTGCCTTCCACATATATTTAAATAGAAGTGCATGTGCCTTTGACTTAGTGCCTTTTGGTTCTAGCCCCGATAGAGCCAGATAAAATACAGCAAATACTGCGCTTTGTCTCTCTTACACTGCCTGCATTGTATATTGCCATTTCATTGATAGAAATGAAATTTAAGGCACCGATGGCCAGACTTTCGGATCACGAAACACGCCCACATAGCATTTCTTGTGTTCTTTATTCTATGGTAAAAACCAAAGGAAGGATTCCACATAACAAGTTTTCAGAGGAAGATGTATGTCGTGAAGAGTCCCTGAAAACTGAAATTTTAAAATGTACCAAATGAACCCACAAATAATAATAAGGTTTCCCCGAGTTTTTAATAAAAATAGTTTTAAAAACATGTACCTACCTAGATTGATCAGGCCTGAACTTGGAGACCCGGGGCTCCTAGACAGTTACAAATTCGGGATCCCCTTTTTGGTAATTAAACAAAAAAACATACCGTTTTTTTGTTTATTTTAGAAAATGAATAAGCAGATTATAAATGTAATAGTGAAGTACCAAGTATACAATTTTATTCAATAAATTTTTTACCCAATATATTATAGGTAATTATACTTTTCTTCCTCCATAAGCTGGATGTACTATATAGAGCCCCCATATACTTGAAAAGAACACAACTCTTGATCCTGTACAAATCGCAAGTGTGCCCCACTGTTGAATTTGGTAGCCACCTCTGGTCTGGAGCTCCAAAATACCTGAAAATAGCCATTGACTACGCAAAAATGTGCAGTCCGTTTGATAGATCCCCCTATCTTAACAAATGGATTTAAATCTTTAGAGCACAGGCGTCAGGTGGGAATGCTATCCTTGTTCTACCCTTTTCGATGGAAGATGCTCTGAGGAACTAGCGTCATTGATCCCTTTGGCACCGGTGCTTAGTCGGAAAACACGCCAAGCGCGCTCCCAACATTTATACACGGTTGACATTTGACACATGAGAACGGGTTGTTTCTACGACTCGTTCTTGAGTTCAACAACCCGGCTGTGGAACGACTTGGCGACCTCTGTGTTTCCTCCCTCATCGGTCTCCTCAAGATACATATTCACTCCTTCCTCTCCTCAAAAAGACCCTCCACACAGCATCCTCAAAGATGACAAAGGCCTTGAGGGAAATTAGTTCCCTCAGAGCCTCCTGTATGGAGTTAATGTAAAAAAAAAAAAAAAATTACATTCATGACTCTCATCTCCTAAGTGGGAAATGTGTGATTGTTTATAATTGGAAAATGTTAATCACATAATGTATCTAGGAATAAAAATGGTCACTACACATTTAAAATGAACTAATAACATTACTTAGCTAACCCTAGAATCGAAGTGTTCTTCCTTATCCCATTAATGGAAGCGAAAAGTATATTTAACTATTTTAAACTATGGTAGGCATTTTTCTCCTATCTTTGATTAATCTTTGTCATTTAAGGTAATAAATATTGTCATCACTCATAATAAACAAATGTATTGCTTAAATTCATCAAAAACATGCTTAATTCACTTGTTTGTGTCTGAGAACCGATCAGTAAAAATCACTCCATAGTTCCCACCATACAATGAGATGTAGAATTTCCTCAGTGAAAAAAATATTAAACTTACCTACAAGCAAAAGGCGCAGCCTGCTACTATGAAGACAAGCACATTGCTGGGGAAAGAACTCAAGGAAAGCATATCTTGAAGAAAGGTCAACACTGGACAGAATAAATTTGACTCCTCACTTCCACTCTTGGATAAAATAATAAAATTTAATAAAAAAACTAACTTTATCAAATCAATAAGGAATATTTAACAAAAAATATTTGAAAATCTACATGGCTCCCTGCCACTCACAACTAGAATATGGTATTATCGAAAATTCATTCGAAAAAATTGACATATTATTTTCCGTGTCCTGTACCTAGCCCCCCGGGGTTGGCACCCTGGGCAGTGGCCTTGTTGGCCTGGGTGGAAGTCCGGCCCTGACATTGGCGGTAGTTCACAATTTCCTCGGCGCTGAGAATAGTATCTATCAGATTTCTTGAAGATTTAGAGATCCCTGTGTCCATAAGACAGCTGTGCAGCAACATGATGAATTTGTTGTATGTGTATATTTAAGCAACATCATTGAACCTCAGTTAAAGTTAGGAATTGATTTGTTCATTTACCAATGTAAATTTTGTTCATATGTTATCCTGTGACATCATATTTCCTACGATACTCGGAGGATAAAATCATATGAAAATATTTTTTCCAAATAGCTTTTATTAACCTATATCTCTACCAATGTATGCATCGAATCACTACTAAAGAGCCACATCATTAACCTTTGGTTAAAAGGCAATGCACACCACTGGAATTGTTAAATTAATGGTAAGTCTATAGTCATGCTATTGATAGATCAATTGTAATCTCTCCTGCCATCTCATAAATGACCAGGACCATAGTTGGGAGGGATTTAGTTGCGATATTGGTATGGAATAAAATTCAGAGTATTATAAAAATAGAATTTTTATTGCAAAAAGAATCACACAGCTTTAAACTTCAAGCAGATGAACACATAAAAAAGGTTTAGAATAAAAGAACTGGTTGTATAGGTTGGTGTCGACGTGCACTCTCGGAAATAGAACCTCCAGTTTGCATTAGTTTCTTATGAAATTAAAACACAGTAAAAGCGACATAAGTTTGTAAAAGCATCTTAAAATCTGTTAAAACTTATTAATCAAGAAGTTTTGTATAAAATAGAGAAGAATATTAAATAATATTTTTCGTATAGTTAACCATATAAAAATATTGCATTATACAGGTGTATCAGGAAGTTCCTGACCAACTTTAATCAGTGATTCCCGAGTTTATTTAGAGCAAAAAATTTAGATGGCATTTAGGTCTCCGATGACTTTTGTGTTTTTTCACCAAAAAACAAAAAAATTCATGAGTTTTTTTAAAATTATTTTTAAAACTTAAAATAAAAATAGTGATGACATGTGGAGAATTTTTCATATTGAATTTATTTTTTAAATTTAAAACAAACAAAAAAACCTATACTTAAATGACATTTAAATTTTTTAGTCCTAATAAGCTTAGGAATCACTGGTTAAAGTTTATCAGGTATGTCCTGATGTACCCTGTATAGGAACCATCTAAAAAACACTCTTTTTAAAGTGATCAGCATTTACAACATTTTTTTAATTGCCTTAAAAAAAAGTAGATGCATTTCATAAAAACTACAATAAGGAACTCCAGAAAAAATTAAAAAAACGGTAAATTAAGTTAGGATGTCAACATTAGTAAAAAATTTTTTTTTACTAATGTTGACATTCTAACTTAATTTACCGTTTTTTTAATTTTTTTTTTAAAGTTCATTTTCATGGTTAAAATAATTGATAAAGTTTCAATTTTTTAAAGCCCACCAAAACGCACGAAATCTATGGCTTGTTGGGTCTGACGTCACACGAGCCAGTCGGATTAGCGTTTCAATAGGCAGTAATCGATATTGTATGAATTTCATACAAAACTTCGAGAACATTATAGTCAAATTTAACTGCTTTTCATTGAAGGAAACATTGTAGAATATCAGAGTATCGTTACTATTGTAGGTGAATTTTACCTTAGTGTAAAAATACATTCATATCCGCAACTAATTAACAATTTATCAGCGTTCAAAGAAAGTCCATATCTCACTTTTTAATAACTAGCTTAAAATCAGAATCGCTTGCGTTAATAGCCTCTTTCATTTTTCTGCGCATGCGCAGAAAACAGACGCATGCGCATTGCGCATCTGCGGACTTCAACAATCCATGACAGCAGTAGACAGATATTAACGTGAATGTGTTGGATAAATTGAATAGGTTTGAAATATTGGTGTAACTTCAATGGCTTGAAATAAAAATAAGTATATTATGCATTGTAAGAAAAAATAGGTTATCATTAGAAATCCCCCGCTTTCAGAATAACTGAACAAATAATCACCAAAGTGCCATTGACATTGTTGTTGGAAGGGGTATAGAGTATTATTACGATTGGTACGAATTTTCAAGCAAAAACTCTCAACTAGTCGCAATAAACAAAAATAATGATTTTACGAGCGAAATGAAACTGTAAACAGCCACTTTTTTTCTAAAAACATGATAAACATCTTATCTGGTTAGAGTTGGGCTCAAAAACGGCATGTGTGACGTCAGAAGCAATGGTACCAACAGAACATGGTGTTTTGATGGTACCGTTTTTAATTCACTTTTATATAACGATTTATAAAATCTACGTATAATTATATACAATAAAAGTTATATATTCAGAATCGGCATTTGCTGATCAATACGAATATATATTTTTAAAGCCATTATATTTTTCACTGGAGTTCCTTATTCACCCGAATTTCTACGGAATGATTTCGTTTTTATGCAACCTTAATAACAAAAAATATCAAAATTGGCGATGTATCGGAGAATATTTCATTTCAGCTGAGATAACATAAATTAAATAAAAATACAAAGCTTATGCGGTTCTACAATATTTAACTATTTTATAAAGAATCAACAAAAACTAATTTAATCAATAATCTTATTTGAGATCCCACGAAGATTTATTTATTTAAATTAATAGTTAAGTAAAAACAATTAACACATACCAAATTTCCTTGTTTACACATTGATAATGAAAATGAGACAATGAAGATTAATTTCATTATTCAATAAATATTGCAGATAAAAAGTTGATTGTTTCATGTAAAAACTGAAGCAAATTAAAACCTGAAATGCTTGGATTTCTGATTGTATTCAATTGTGACCCTTCAGAGGTATTTCTACCCATCGATTCAGAGTTTAGGGGTTGAAGAAAGGGCAAAATTAAATAAAAATAGTTTTAAAGAATGTAAAAAATATTATTGCGTAAGTGTTCTTTGCCAAAACGCAGATAAAATGCTGAAAATCATTATTTCATATTTGATGGACAGCAAAAAAGTTATCTAAACCTCCTTGGTAAAAAAAAAAATTAAGAATTTTTTTTTAAAAACCTTGTCCAAGCATATTGATAAGTATGTAGTAGAAAAGCTAGCTTATGGAGACAAAAATTAATAAAATTGGGATACAAAGAATATTAGTATTTCTCCATCATCACAGGAAAACCAACTTTAGTATCTAAAAGAGGCAATGTTTGCTCACACAACAATAAATGCATTATGTACATACGATGCGCAGTGTTTCCAATGTTATGTCATCTGCGTGCAAAACTGTATATACAATTATCTAATAATCAGTGTGAATATAAAGTGACCTGCCAGGTGAGTATGGTCCCGTATAAATCTGCTTGTAAATAATATAAAAAATATGTACATTTTTATGCAGCATCACGCTTATCGGTGATTCAGTGTACACATAGTTTTATGTTATTGACCAATGAGCTGGTGGATGCAATCTGTAAGCTTAAGTTATAATAAATTATTCACACTTAGTAGTAGGATGGAGCCTTGGAAAAATATTTGTACAGCGCCCTTGAGGTGATTTTTCACAAAAACGCTACTCAAATTATTAAAAAAAAACTCTTATTATTATAATCACTGTGCGGAATTGATCACACCGCAGAGCACAGTTACACAATTGTTTATAATATATAATATAATACATACTAATTATTGGAAATATCACAATCGGCATTGCTTATTTCAGTATTACTATCATCCATAAAACACACGGCTGAATCTGTAGAACTATTGGCCACTTCCATATCTTGCTTCAAATCACTCGCTTTTCCTACTTTTGGCAGATCCACGTCTTCCACTTCCTTGGCCTTTCTCTTAACTTTGTTTGCACAAAACACTAGGGGTGTCTTATCACTTTGGTTCGAGGCAAAAGAACTATCGAGGGAAGAGGAAGAGGTGCTTGAGAAAGATCGAACCCTTCTGCTTGTGTACATTTCTTTTTTCTTGGTATTTTCAATTATGCTCTTCTCGAATTCTTCTATATATTTGTTCTGGTTGACATAATTCTTCGGCCTTTGTTCCATATATTTTTCATGAACGGTTAAATCTGAAATAAACAAAAAAAATTGACAGAAAGCATTTTAAATTATTTTCACCGTTTTTTTTTAATCTTTAATAAAAATTACAACAGTAATTGTACTCATATTTTATGTTTACGTTGATGAATAAATTTTCTACAGCAACTTAAATTATGCATATTTTGATTTGCCGCCAAAAAGATATGTTCGTGCGGAAGGCGTCTGTGATGTCAGTCTGGCCAACGTCTTTAGGCAGTCCCGGGTCCCAATGACCGTCGTGTCAACAACCAGTAGCGGTACCTACGTCATTGTCAAATTCAAACTTTGACAGCCTCCATGGTCGAGGGGTAAGGCTCTCGACTACGAATCCGAAGGTCGCGGGTTCAAATCCCGGCGTGCGCAAGTAATTTTTATTCAATTAATTTATGCTGTTTCACAATTAATTGATTTAAAAATAATATGTACCATATTTGCGCACGTTCCAGAGTGGAAGATATTCTCAGTATCACCCTGGTGAAAGACCACCATTCAGAATTGAAACGTTGCTTGAAATGGCTTTTAGCCGTGTTTGGTGACCTTTTCCCCACCTTTCTCTTCCCCTTCTCCTTCCCCTCCCCAATACCTTCAGCCTCACAACATTCCCCAATTGGGGGTGCCGTAGTCTCGCTGGCTCCAGAAGGTTGGGAGCTGTTGGGACTCTTGTGGGGTATTCATATAAAAAATAAAAAAAACTGTTCAGGAATTAATGATTTTGAATTTTCTGCATTATTAATGATGGGATGAAGAAAAATAAGAGACTTTCGGACTTTTCTATATCCGTTTAAAAACAATACAAAAATAGAGATATCATTGGTAACGGCTGATGTACAATTATTTCTTAGAAAAGGTAACCAGCACCTACCTGAACCTAGTAATTCATTAACCATGAAAGGAAATAGCCAGACCACCAAGGGTGTGTATCCTCTGACATAGTGGCCCTCTTTGTGGTAAAACAGTAACCCATCTACAGGAGGATTGTTGTCGGGGTAAAAAGGCCACTGACTCATAAGCGTGTTGATATTCTCCCTGCTGCATATGTTCTTCTGCACCGGCTGTATACAGTAGCTATTCGCTTTTGATATGGTGCCCAGATGTGGGGATTCCTCAAATTTGGATTTCAGCCAATATTCTCTGAACTGCAACTGAAATGACAATAATACGCCAATTATCTCCAAATTACCGTGGTTAAATTCAATCAGCTTCAAAAACAAGTCTGTATTTTAAGAAACAAACACATGGTGAAACCAAATGTTTCGAAACTATATGCATAATAATTTTCACATTATAAAACAGTGTACCGTAGGAAAATTAACTTTTATCTATGCAGTTGTTTGTAGCTATTTCTGGATATTCAGTTTTACGGGGGAAGGGTGATATGGAATTCATAAGGAATGCCAAATTGTACGTGTTGAGCATTGCTTAAATATAATTTTTTAAATTCACAGTAAAAAGAAATGAAAGTATCTACGCAGCCTAACATTGTCGAAATGAACTTGCTCAGATAATACAGGCGATGAATGAGGGGTTTTTCAGTTAAAATTGTTTTATACCTACAATGTTAGACCTGTTATGTATCTCTACCTGTGCTTGTTCATTTGCAATCGCTGCACTATTTTGGAATCATCTGTACTGCAATTGTTATCCATTCATACAATTGAAGAACAGAAATTGAGTTTGGCCGGAACAAGGCCAGAAACAACTATTTATTTCAATCATTCTTCATTAAAGTTGAGCAAATAATTTGTCCCTGCAATGCTGGGAACATCTACTTATGTAATCATTTTAATAGATAAATTATGACTGTTAAAAAAAGAGATCCATAAACCTATGTCTCAACATCAAACATCTAAAATACAATATGTATATTATTTACTAATTCATATCAACACCAATGGGAAAATACCTCCCATACGAAAATTAGTTAAATATTTGTATAAGTACATCTGTATATCAAATTGTAAGGTTTTTATTTGATAACATATATTGTTGCATTTAAAACTACAAAGGGATTTTTTGTTAATTTCAAAAAGCAATTGGTAACTCTCAAAAACCAGTTTTAAGTTCCTCCTGAACAATTAACATTTATCAAACATGGATGTATTTTCCCGTTGATGACGATATAACAAAATGGTTTTAATTCTCACATCACAATCGGTAACAGATAAGTTTCCCCAAGCCAGTACGTCCAGAACAAATAGCATTCCTAATTTGTCATTAAGGACACAGTCCAGCATGCAGAACTGTTCTAGTTTAATGTTGCTTTTCAATCCTCCGGGGAGTGTGGATCTAAATTCCTTGTAAAAGTGGCCATGTTTGGAATAAGCTCTTGTCCGACCCTATGAAAAGAAAAAAAAATTGATATAGAGACATACCTAGATATCGCTTAATTTCAATTGTAATGTACAATACCTATTTCTTCTCCAAATAGCCTTACAAAGATAAAATTACTTTGGATTATTATTGCATTGTCATAAAATATTCGGGAAACAATCGAGATCATCAATAGCGGAAAAATAGGTAAAGTATGACTTCGATAGTTTAGGGAAGTACAAGAAAGGATGGCACAACTTTGAAGAAAGCAACGAACTGGTATCTA
Source organism: Halesus radiatus (assembly GCA_022606495.2). Classification (NCBI taxonomy): domain Eukaryota; kingdom Metazoa; phylum Arthropoda; class Insecta; order Trichoptera; family Limnephilidae; genus Halesus; species Halesus radiatus. The sequence continues at coordinate 9,286 of JAHDVE020012252.1, read as the reverse complement.
GCAAATACACATTTAGAGAAACCAAGAAGTCGCTAAACTAGAAGATGGGTAACAATATGTTCCTCTGCTTTAAAACACTACACCAAAAGTAAGAAGAGATGTCCATGAATGTTTGGAATTGTTCTTCTCCCGCCGATCTGTTCGATAGTATGCAAGATTCATAATAATATATAGATAGAATTTTTACAATTATGCAGATGTATTTAATTACCTGAAATGCAACCACCAGCACACGGGTTCCCTTTGGACAAGCTAAGATGAGCCAATTGTTTTGAAGATCTTCCGGGACATTGATCATCCATTCTGATAACATCAGAGTATCCGCATAGAAAGGCTTCTTTTTATGAAAACCTGGGACAAATACTTTAGGTTTATATGCCTGAAAATGGAAACAATAAAATAAAATATTAAGTTGAGTTCTAGATGATTGTTGCAAAAGTTGAGGTTTGAATGTTTGAACGTTTAACGGCCAACAAAGTTCAGAATTTAGACAAAAAATTAATAAACATCAACAGAAACATGATCACTCCACAAAAAGAAAAATTAAATAAGACTGAGAAATCAAAAAAAATCATTACTGTATAGAGCAGTGAAGATCTTCGAAAAAAAACCGACCAATATAAAAGAAGAGGAAAATGTATTTGGAAAGAAGTGACGAAATATCTAAAGCGTACTTTTTTTATTCTGTAATCTGTAATTTCAATTCGAAATTGTTACTATAAAAATATTAAAATAAATTTTATAAGATACTGATGTGTACCCGGGCTTGTTCGGATACAATAATTGATTTGACAGCGAAAGTAACTATCTCCACATAAGTTCTTAAGTAGGTACCTACTCGTGTTTTCCATTTTGAAAATATTCTATCCAAAAAAACCTTCTTCTTTTGAATATGCAATCTGTGGCTAACCAGATTGTTATATCTGTGGGCTAACTCAAATAAAAAATGCCAGGTTAATGTTTGCATACTAATTTTAAAACGTTATAGCAACAGTTTTACGAATTGGATTTCATTCGAACTACTTTCTAAACCTTCCCGGCAGTAATAAAAACCAACTGTGCTATTTTCAGCAAAACCGGTCCAATGATTTTCGAGAACATTGAGGCCAAACAAACAAACTTATATTGATTTTTATATATATTTCTATTATATCTTTATTAAAACCTCTGATGCAAAACTTTCGTATATTATGGGAAATGTAATATTTTACTGCAGATTCCTGTAGTTATAGAGAAACCCATCTCTATACTGGGTTTGTAAACCAATCAAGTTGAAAAATGGAACAGGCAATCCATACGCAAACAGGAATTAGAGCAAAGCACTTTATGAACCATTTTACAGATTTTCATGGAGCGAGAAGTCAGATATATTATTAAAGTTACAATACTTACTAGTTTAGGTTTCTTCTCAGATTTTTCTTCCAAATCTGCCTCTTTTATTAAATCTAGAATTCCTCGAGAAGCATTCACTTGAGAATCTCTTTTTCTAGAAACAAAGAAAGAACAAGTTGTGTTAAAATAATAACTGGTGTGAATCTCATTCAATATTCAAAATGGACCAAATTATAATAAAAATTACTGTATTTTCATTACAACGCATAGAGATGTGTGTATAACAGGGAATGTACGACTGAAAAGCTGAACTCAATACGAGCATAATATTATTAAACATATATAAAATAAAGGTTGTTCACAAGTGTTATGACATTCATAATTCATGATGGTTTTATAGGTTATTATTTTAGCTAGAGAGCGGTCTGTCTATTTCAGCATGTTGACAAAACAAAACTGCACAACAATATTATTGAACACCTGGATGTTACTGAGATCATGCTGTATTGGTAGCAAAATGTGAATGAAGAGGTGAGTAACACCTCATTAAGCGTGATTTGATTAAGAAAATCGATATATAAAAGTAGTTTTTTTACAAGAAACATCACAAACACAAGCAGAAAAAGTTCGAGGCAATGGTGTTTTCATTTCTACCCTACATCGCAAAAGTGAACTTTTTATTTTCAGGTGGAAGTCTCAGAGAGGGGAAACATCAAATTTTAATAAATAAGACTCATTAAAAGCTGAAATTGAGGGAAATGGTATTAAACTTACTCTTTCTGGGCATTTAACAAATCCAACCTCCTTTTTTCTTGCGTTAATGTCGATTTCCCTTGCATTTTGTAATACGCAGAGTGATCGTATGGATCTTTTTTCGTTGATAATGAATTAGTAAACGTTTCGAGTAATTCATCCATGATTTCAGTTAATTTAAAATAAATTTCTTCGGGAAATGAGAATAAATATCTTCCGGACAGTTTCAAAAGACCGGTCTCGATGGATCTTGACAACTGCGCTGGAAAAGGATGTTGCCAGATCTCTAAAGTATATGCAAGGAATATATATATATATATATATATAAATTAGTGAGAAGTGGGTAGGTAATTCAGCTGTCACTTGGAAATCAGTATTATTATATTTATAGGGGTTGAAAGTTAAATATTTTGTCAACAACAAAAAATATCGTGATCAATAATCGGTTGATAAAAACACAATTGATCACTTTGTCACTATGTTATTACACACGACGAATGTAAGATCAAAATATTTGTGGGCATCTACATTCTTATAGTGCACCGAAAACCCCTCGGATACGCAAACCTTGTATTCGTTGAACGCTGTTGAACGTTGTTGAAAAATTGCAAGGAAATAAAAAAAAATAATAAATATCAATCGTCTATCAATTTAATTGAACAATTACAAACATTATACCACGGGAAAATAAAGTTTCTGTCTGAAAATAAGAGATTAGAGACATTTAGTAAAGTTATGGGTGCTTTCGCCAAATATGTCCGGAATCCTGCCACTACAGTGGATGTCGTATAATCGAAACATTAACACAAGAGGTTGGGAGAAGGTTAAGTTAATTCTTTGGAAGGAAATTTGGGAAGTTTCAGGGTTGTTCATACGGTGATTGTTATTAATTTTGATTGGGGCCAAAAGGAAAGATTCTAGATGGTTATTTATAATTTTGAAAATAAATTTATCAATACACCAGTCAACACCAATACATTTGCAGCCTGGCGGTAGCTATCAAATCAGATGGTTTTAATTTAAAAGTTCACATGGTATATTTTCAAACGCATACGTTGATCTTCGAATTTATTGACACTTCCGGTTTCAGTAGCTTCAGGAGAGCGTATGTTTTAGAAATTTTAATTGATTTCGTTAAATACCGCTAAAGAAATATATGTCGATATAGTCATCGAAGCTAGATATGTAGAATCAACGTCCACGCCTCCAATAAAAAAAAGTTTGAGTAAAAATAGGACTAAAATAATGTTTAAAAAATATTAAATATAAAAGAAAAACTGTCATTGGCCGGGAATCAAACCCGGGCCGCCCACGTGGCAGGCGAGCGTTTTACCGCAACCCTCCAAACTATGGAGTATACCGATATTATTGTATTATATATTAGTAGGTAATGTAAAGCATAAAACAATAATAAAATGTCTAGTTTATTGTTCTAATATTTTCACATCACAGTATGAAGCTGCATTATTATATTTCAATAAACGCCGATTTACCGGCACTGAAACTGAAACTTAATATCATTTGCGAAAATGATCTCAAGAGCCATACAACCAACCTACAATAATATTATGATCAACATGGTTCTGTGATTAAAAAAAATTAAACCTACCTTGTGTTAATGGTAATGACCGCTGTGGCTTAACAACAACACAAAAAATATAATCGTTATGTATAACTTTACTCCGTTAACTAATAATAAAAAAGACAGCGGTCGCTACGCCTGCCAGTGATGGTTGATATCTAAAATATCTGTCACTTCGGTTCCGGTTACCGAAGACAGGTTCCCATTTCATCTATATTCATACTTTTGAACCAGTTCTCGATAGCGGAGACTTGGTATTTCATTTACGATATTTTAGTTTTGTAGTATACATAAGTTTCGCATGATTGAAAAACAACTCAATATTGCTTCCAACCAGTTCCAAATTCCAGTGACCGCAAAGTGACTGGGATAATATAATAGTGACCATCTCTAACTATGCATTGAACTTTTTACTAACAATATTAAGGCCCACTGATTGATTGTTGGCTGAGTTACGCGGAAATTTTAACGTAAACCAAACTAAAATTATCACAGAAAAACAGGCTCTACGCCCAACTAGTTTTTATGAAATTCCTAAAAAAATTACGTAACAAAAAACTTTTTTCATAAATTTTTCGATAATTGTTGGGTGCACACTTTGGCGCCGGCCTAAAGACGAGTTGAAATGTTCCCAGCGCAATAGAAGACATAATCCCAAGTTATGGGTTTTCGAAGGATTTAGGGATTATTTTAAGTAAATTTAAATACGATCTTTATTTTCAAGGCGCCTCTTCAGAGATTGCACCTATATTTTTTCGACAGTTCCTATGAACGTATGACAGATCCGACGCTGGAAGTGTGGACAATCCGGTTCTATATAATAATGCCCGAGTTAAGTCTCTTTTGAGCTGATTCATTACCTATTTTGTTAATTTCGTAGGTATATTGGACTCCAAACAACAGAACCGAGTTCAAGAATGCTGCGAATTATGGATGTGTGTAGTAAGTATTTGAGAGACATTGGGTTTTTGAATGGTTTAGTGAATCGATACAAAAATCCAAGAATACGATATGGCCTGGCCACCACGTTTTCTACGTGGGAATTAAAGTTAATAATTTAACTAGATCACAAACATTGGTAACAGAATTAAGTACCACATTATTAATCTAATATTCAATGAGTCATTCAGAGTCCTTTTATTTAGAGGGGACCAAGAAGGTATCGTTGTTATATCATTTTGAAGCAGTAAAAAATCATTTAGGGATTTATTCTGGCGTAATAATTTTAAATCATCTTTATATATTTATGAGGTGACTGGTGCTTTGATAGTTTGGAAGGTTATTAATAAATATCGGAACAAGAGCGGGCCAATATTAGATCTTTGGGGAACACCGGAAGTTACTAACGCGAGAGTTGATGTACAGACTAATACTATGTACCAGTTGACTCCGGTAAGAGATTTAGGATTCTAGGCACCTGAATAAATCTCCATGTATTCCGATTCTTTAAGTTTGGTCATAAGGATACGGTGGTCAACGGTGTCAAAGGCTTTATGGAAATTTGTTTATTACGTCGACCTGTACCCGGAACTCAAGTGAATTATTATATTATATTTGTGTATTCGGGAAGGTGAGTTATTATCGATTTTTGGAGATAAATCCATGTTGCTGTGGACAAAGAATGGTTTTGTAATGATAAAATATATGTAAAAACTAAGGATTCCAACACTCCAAAACATGATAAGATACTGAAAGGGCAGTAGTTTGAGACGTCATTTATGTTACCTGATTTGATAACAGGAGTAATATAGGCCGAACATATCCCGAATTATGGTAACCCATAATTCGGGAAATTTTCCAGACTTTGGAGAATGGTTATAGATTATGTTTAATGGATAAGCGAGATTGAATGAACAATTTTAGATAAATAATGGTGCAATGTTATCCAGACCACTGCCCTTCTTACCATTTGTACCCTGTATGGAAAGGGTAGAAATGAAAACAAAGAATAAAATACGAGATGTGCAAGGTGCATTTATGAGTGGAAGGGGGTGCATGGATCAAATTTTCTCGTTGCGTATGCTCACAGAGAAGTTTCTGGCAAAAAACCAGAAAATTTTCTGTGTTTTTGTAGATCTACATAAAGCATACGACCGTTGATAGAAAAAAGTTATGGAAGGTGTTGTCCAAGTATGGAGTGAATACGAATCTTATACAGGCAATCGCATCTCTGTACGAGGGAAGCGTTGCATGTGTTGGCAAACGGTGATTTTACGGGGTGGTTTGACACAACAGAAGGTTTTAAGTAAGGCTGCGTAATGTCACCGTGGTTATTCACTCTATACATGGATAATTGTATGCAAGGATTGAAAGAGGTGGGCTTGGGCACGAAAATGAGTAATCTGCAAGTATGTTGCCTGTTGTATTCTGGTGATGCATTGCTGATTGCTAACAGTATGGAAGATCTACAGTTCCTCGTATCTAGAATGAACGAAGTATGTATGAAGAATGAGCTAATGATGAATCTAAGTAAGTCTAAAGTCATGGTGTTTGAAAGAGAGAGTACGAAAACAGTGTGCAAAATAGTTGTGAATGATGAATACTTGGAGCAGGTCGATGAGATTGTGTATTTGGGAAGTATGTTTACGAGAGATGGAAAGACTGATAGGGATATTGAAAGAAGGATGAATACAGGAAACTCCATTAACGGAGGACTGAACGCGGTTGGCGCTAACAAAAAGTTGTCCAAAGAAGCGAAACTAGCAGTCAACAATGGAGTGCTGATACCAACCCTGATGTATGGAAGTGAGGCATGGAACTGGCTGAGGAAGGACAGAAGACCAAATGCTGTAGAAGTGACATGTCTAAGATGAATGTGTAGTAAAACCATGTATCTTGTGAAAAATATTGAGATTCGTAAAGAATGCAAGGCTGATGTATGCGTAATGAGCAAGATTAATAAAGGGACGCTTAGATGGTTTGGGCATGTAGAGCGAATGAACGAAGAAAGGAGTGTAAGGATAATATATAACGCGAATGTGAATGAAGAAGAAGCCATGGACGTCCGAGGAAGACATGGCACGATCAAGTTAATCAAATATTTGAGTCGGAAAATGTCAGAAGTCGGAATAACAGAAGAGAATATATGAGACGATGTATGAATGTGAATGAAGTAAGAAGTGTATGCCAAGATCGAGTTGTTTGGCGGTCCGTCCTCTCTGACTACCCCTGCGGGGAAACGGCGTGATGGTTAGTCAGTTAGTTAGTTATGGAGTTGTGAATTCTTGCTTATCGTTTGGATGCCATAATTTTATTTGACAACGAAAGTAATGCCTTGTGACGACTATTACTAGCTCTAAACACAGAAACAAAGAAACATTAATTTATTAAATTCATTTCATTCCAAACATTTATTTTTTTTAAATATATTTAAATAATAAAGTTTTTAAGTAGGCACCTACACGTGTTTTCGATTTTTAAAATATTCTACCCAAACAAACCTTCTTCTTTTGAATATGTAATCTGTGGCTAACCAGAGTGGTATATTTATGGGCTAACCTCAATACAACATGATGGGTTCAATGTTTTTCATACTAATTTTAAAACGTTATAGTTATAGCAACAGTTGTATGTATTGGATTTCATTCAAACTACTCTATAAACCTTCCCGGCACTAAGAAGAACAAACTATGCTATTTTCAGCGAAACCGGTCTAGTAATTTTCGAGAAAATTGAGGACAGACAGACAAACATTCATTTTTATATATAGAGATAACACAAAACCCAGTGAAAGAAAATCTGTGTCATATGTACAAAACTATGAAACAAACTGTAACAAAAAGGGGACACTGAATATTATATACGGATTCTGATGCAGCATTTCATATAATTGAACCCTGTACTACTTATTTACCAATTCAAAATACATAACATCATCAATCTTTTCCCACCAGCGCAGACGAAAATCACATCTCGCACATGGCATTTTTTTTAAATGCGTGTAAAAAACATGTAAATATTTTGCAAATTATCATTCAGCTATGGATAACCCGTTATTTCCAATGCCCGTTAATTTACGTGGAAAGCTTTGTTTTGCTTCGATTAAACATAAAATATATGTTGGCCTTGTATGCAAGAATGGAAGACTTTTTTTACAGTAACTCCACAGAGGAGGCCCTGAGGGAAATTAATTCCCTCAAGGCCTATGTCAACTTTAGGGATGTGTGGAGGGTCTTTTAGAGGATGCGAAGGAGTGAACCCGGTTGTTGAAGAAACCCATGTTGTAGGGGGGAGGAAACACAGGGGCCGGAAAATCATTTCACAGACGAGATGTTGAGCACAAGAACGAGTCATAAAAGTGACACGCTCTCACGTGGCAAAACCGTGTACAAATGTTGGGCGCGCGTCTGGCGTGTTTCCCGTCTGTGCACTTTTACCGAAGGGATCAATGACGCTAGTTCCTAAGAGCATCTTCCATTGAAATACCGGTAGAACAAGAACAGCATTCCCACCTGATGCCTGTGCTTCAAAGATTGGAAGATGTATGTTAAGATAGACGAATCTATCAAATGGACCGCCTTTTTCTCCACAAGAGTTTTTTTTCTGATATTTTTGGACTCCCGACCAGAGGTGGCGGCCAAATTCTACAGTGGGGCGTGTTTGCGAGTTATACAGGTCAACAGCTGTGTACTATTAATTTATCTGCGGGTTCTGCACAGGACGCCCATTAGGCATATTTCAAAAATGGAAAAAATATTGTTTGCCAACCAGTTGCATTCCAACAACGACGTGCTAATATTTGATTTCTTGAAAATGACAATATCAATTAACTCTTCCCACATATGGAAATATGGATCAATAATTTAATAAATGATAGAAAAAGGTTGCCAAGTCCCATAATAGGTATGGATTGGTTCCATAGGCGATTAGATCTGGGATTGTACCATGTACACCGACCTTTAGGACTCATACTAACAAGTTACAAGGTACCACTAACCAATCAACTGGATGTATATTTTTACCTGGGAATCCACGTAGCATCGAATTAAACAAGTCATAATATGCAAACAAAAAATAATACAGTGGCGTTACGGTCTCTACGGTCTTCGAAGGAACCAGTGATGATAAAAACAATTATGATTTTCAAAATTCCCAAAAAAATATCTTTGCTAAAGCTATAACTCTCTCCGAAGCTTAATTGACAAGTGGATTTAAAAAAACTTTTTTTTTCGAAATATACCTAGATAGGTAGGTATATATAAAAATATCAGATACAAAAATGTCCATCTGGAACGGACTTCCTATAAATAATAATACTACAGCGTATTTTGGGTGTAAGTTGATTTAGAAAGTAACTTACTTACATGTTCCCTTGACTGGGTGAATGCTTTATTTTCAAGTCGATTTACTTATTTATTGCTTATTTCTGATAGCATAATATGTACTACATTTTAATGATAAGACCAAAATAAAAGTAAGGTCATCAGTCCATTTACAAAACGTTCTCATCATGCGTTGAGTAAACAATACAAAAATGAATTATTGTGTCGCATTAGAGAAATCGAACTGAAAAAAACATTGACCATAAAAGAGTATTTGTAATAGATCCGAATACAACCATTCCACAATGAAAATATTGGAAGAAACGTAAAAAAAAATATTATCATATCCATTGTCCAT